>VWZO01019753.1:52706-103555 GCA_013396975.1 Bucco capensis | reverse complement strand
TGGATGTGGCACTGAGTGCCATGATCTAGTGCCATGATTAGAGTTGACGGAGGGTTGGACTTGATGATCTCGGAGGTCTTTCCAGCCCGATCGATTCTGTGATTCTGTGATTCTTGTATCTGTTGTCTCCTTTGGGGTATAGCCAGTCATCGTTGTCTTGATTTGACATCTGCTGAAGTGAAGCAAGAAAGTGTTATCATCTTGACTCAAGATGCTCTTGTGTCTTTTCTAGTCCCCTGATTTATCCAAATACCAGTAAAGTCCCAAGTACCATAGCCAGATCATGCTAGTGGACTGTGACCTTTTGGTTATTTCTTTCCTCTTAGTTGAATTCCATTCAAAAATACTTTCCTGAGTCACAGCACTTTTGTTGAATTTTCTCTGTTTCTCTTCAGCGTATTTTCAACCAGCCTCTAAGCAGCATATTCAGTTTCCAGCTACACTGGACTCCTTTGGAGTGTGCTTAGCTTAAACTTTAAAAAACATTAAACATTAAAAAGCACTCTCAAAAAATAAGAATTGCACCCATGATTTTGAGTTATAATAGTTAGCATTACTTTATTTTGGTTATTTCACAGTACCGGTTTCCTTTTACTTTTCTTCTCCCCCCCAACTTTCTTATTGCTGAAAACTTTCATTCTTTCCTTACAACCTTTTCAGAATAGCAGCACCACTGGCTGAAGTTGAGGCTTCATTTTTTTCCCATTACTTCCTACCTACCTCTTAGGTTATGTGAGACTACCCTGAGAGGTAGAAGAAGAAAATTGTATCCATCTGGATTTTAAGGAATATTTTTTGCTCTTTGCTTCACTTTAGAAACATCTGGAGTGCAGCCCAATGATGGGAAACAACCCCCAAAGAAACAGCAAGCCCTGATAAAATGTGAAAAGTTCAAGTGCGTTCTAGCATTTTATTTGGAAGTAGTGTTTGGGTTTTTTTTCTGTTCTTGGTATCTGCCATGGTCTTCAAATTCCACTTGCTAGGCAAGTACTCAGCATCTTCAAAAAAATCATGCTTTTTTGGTGAAGCCCTACCTCTTTGACCACTGGGTTATTGTTGATGTGGTGGTGGTGGTTGTGGGGTGATTTGGGTTGTTTTTTTTGTTTTTTTTTTTTTCTTTTGATTTCTCAGAATAATCTTTTGGATATTCGAATTTGATACTTTTCTGATCTCTAGTGTTATCTCTTTCAGCTACTAACATCTTTGGTAAACAGAGCATCTTTATCTGATTGGATAGTATGAGTGGTAATTAAACTGCCACGAAGGTTCAGATACCTTGAATAATCAAAGTCAAGATTCTAGTCCTCTCTCTTCTGACTTACAGACATGTAACTAAAAGTTCCTTTGCAAAAGGAGAGCGATCTTCCAGGAAGCAGAGGAGTTCAAGCTAGATAAGTACCTGAGTTTTTCTGGTATGCTTCAATGTGTGCCTTAGATGCAAAACCAGACAGCCTGCTTGCTACTTTTCTGAGTACATCCAGTCTGTTGTGTTTTATTCCACCTTTTCTTTTCAAGTACCCTTTAAAGCCTATTTTTCTCTCTAGTTTTGAAGAGTAGTATTTTGAAAGTGGGCCTGTCAATGATAGTGAAACCTCAACCACATAAAATGCTTCTTAGGGAGAGAAACAACAAGAGAACTGTGGGAAAGGTAAAGTACTTGTAAAGAAATTGTGAAGAAAGGTTATAAGTATATAAGAATGAGAGAGGTGTTACCACACAGATATTCACCATCTTTCCTGGGTGACTTTGCCAGTGGCAAAAACTGTCCTGTTCTGTACATATCATACCTATTCCTAAAATCTTCTCAAATACTAGCTTTGCTGGTATTTTAGAAGAAAGGTGGTGTATTTAAACCTGAAGGGTCCAAAACACATTTTATCTTGACATTAAATGGTGTTTTGCTGAGCTAATGATGCATTATTGATCAGCAGATTGTGGATTCGGCATCAAAGACACATTCCTGGTGGGAAGCTGCTGGACTGCTCTGAACCATAGAAGTCTGTCAAGTAGGGTCAGGTCTTCCTACAGTGGTGGGTGCCTGCTGCAGAGTGGGTAACAGCCCCTCTGGATTGTCTGCTCCCTGAGATCCCCCCTGCTTCTCTATCACTTATAACTCATAGTTCCTGTAGAGTTCTATCTTCCATTTGTGGCAAAACATCTGTGGGTTGTGTTGACATGGGTCTGCTGGGCCTTTGACTCCTGTCTAGTTCAGGGGTGAATAGCACTGAACACATAACAAAAGAGGAAAAGGCAGCATGAAAGCCTTTTGAGGTACACAGTGTACATCCAGCCCCCTGGCTTCTGTGCCCTGGTTTTGTTTCTTGCAGAGACGGTCAAGCGTGTTCACAGCTCCTTATTCATGGCTGTTCAGGCATGCAGTTTAACTCCAAAAATAACTCTCTTGGGGGATATTAATCCAGCATTGGATTATCTTTCTAAAATGGTTAATCAGACTTGGTCCCTGAGGGACCTTCCAGCTGAACTTGCCACTTAGTTTCTGTTTGCCAGGTCGGCAGGAGCTGAGTGGAGGAAGCTGATGAGGTTTGACAAGAAGCAGTTACTTACATAAGGTCCTGAGCGGAGGGACCTGTGTGCCTCTGCTTCCACTGCGGGTCCCTGCTGGCAGCCGCTGTGCCCTGCCTGCTTCTGGCTGCCTTAGGGGCCTCCCTTCTTCGCCTGGAACAAATGCCATGGGAGGAGGACCTGCATGTGAGGAGAGAGAGGGGGATCTGTGCTATCTCCAGGTGATTCCTATGTATGCTGCCATTTGTCCAGGGAGGAAGAACACATCCTTTGGTCTAGTAAATTCTCAAATGCAAGTGGCATTCCTTTGGTCACTTATCAATATCCTTACTCGAGCTGTTTATGAAATGACCTGGCCTGCTGTTTGAAGTTTTACCTCTCTTCTATAAAAGAAAAAAGGAGCTGTTGTAGGCTGCTGTTTTCAGATACAACTAGAACTGCAAGTCACATAACTCCTATTAGCCTACATTTTTTTTCTCCTGTCTCTACAGTAAGAATAGAGTTTATTTCTTGAGATATCCTCTGTGGCATTAGTTATTTAAAGTCCCTTGAGATCCTTGTAAGGAAAGTGCCAAGGAAATCGCAAACCAAGTTTAAAAATACAAAACAAAAGGAGAGTTCTGTTGAGAACTAATTTCATATACAAATCAAATCCTATTTTCCACATGCAGTGCATAGGTAAAAGGGGAAAATGCAATATGTTTTACTGCTGAATTAATCCCTCAGAGCTAGGCAGGTAAATTGAGAGCTTGCATGTCTCTGCTGATGCATTTTTGCATTAAATTTAACATACTTTCATTTCCAACGTGAGTGTTCATTACTCTGACTTAGACCACTAGAAGCACTGCATAGCAAGGTTGAACTGCAGAAGTATACTATGTGTGGTAATAACAATAACTCACAGAATTTACACTTTCATGGGCTAATCTGTCCTAGTTCTTAAAAACCTGACTGATATAAGAGAGATCCTGCCCTGCTACTCAAGTGATAGGGATATTTTGCTTGTGGAGGGTTTTCCCTTAAATTGTAGCATAGTGTGTTGCTGAGAATGGAAGTTCCTTAAACCTCCTCCAGGTTACAGCTACATGCATGTATTAGGGTAAATAATGGGGAGTTGCCTTCCTTTTTCTCAGGCTCCCTCCTCCACTTTGTACACTCCTGCACATGCAACCTGTTGCCTTCAGATTCTGCCTTGAAAATAAACGTTGTAAAAAGGAGTTGCAAAGTGGCTCTTACGTGTCAGTGCTTCTGAGATCCCACTGGGAGAGAAAAAGGACTTGCACTTGAGAAAACTCCATAACTAGACCCTTTAGTGACGTCTGTATCCTTTTCACTGCCTGACTACTGCTGACATAACAAAAAGCAGTTGAAATTGGTTCTAGTTCTTCATTCACATTATGAAAATTGCTTACTAAATTGGAATAATTTCATACCAGAAATTGTGCGTTCCTTGTTTTAGTGGGCAGTATCTAATACACTGTGTACCACTGGAATAAATAGTAGGTAATTTGTAGTTGTCGACACTGGAGATCGCAGAATTTTCTTTGACATCATAATTTTGTGAAGACAGCTAAGCATCTCTTTTAGCCTCAAAAAAAAAAAAAAAAAAAAAAAAAAAGTAAGTCTTTGTTTCTGGCATTGCCACAGAGCAGAATGAAACTAAATTATCTCCTGGATCTTGCATTGGATTTGTAAGATTATAAACTAGGGAAAGTCAACACAGAAAGAAATTCATAGTGACAGTTTTGTATGTGCTTTTCAGCATTCAGACCACACTGTCTGTGAGTTGGTCCTTCTACTGGTGGGAGAAGTGGAACTATACACATTTGTGTTAGTTAAAGATCTGTCACTTTGCTTTGTGTTTTATGACTATGAGCATATGTCTACTAATAATTATGTAGGAGATCTATGCTAGCCTGAATTAAAAACAGTTACATTGAAATTGTCTTCTGAATGTTGTGGCAGACTTCTTCTCTTGCTCCTTGCCTTGGAATGCTTATTTTCCATAGCTGTATTTGATTAACTTGCTGTCAACTTTCCTTGACTCTTCTTTCTTAAAGCATCTACTTAAAGCATCTTTCTTAAATCATCTTCCTGCATGACTTAAGTCAACTCACTAAAGCAAAATGAGGGTCAAAGCCCACATTTGTATGAGAGAGTGGAAATTTTCTGCAAATTTACTGCTGTGTGGTTTTGCTTTCATGGTCATGGCCAGTGGCCATGGATCAATGTTTTCCCTTCGGCATTCATTGTGAGCTTTGGAGTTAGCTAACCTCCTAGGGAGTTACCTTCCCTTTGCCTCTCATAGTGAGAGGGGACAGCGCTCCCAGTTGCTTCCCTGTCTTCCCAGTCAAAAGAAAGTGTGTTTGCCCATGCATTAGTTTGATTCTGATGGTTGGTTTGTTTTTAAGTCTTCCCTCTGTCTCTTGAAAGTAAAGACTTGCTCATCTGAAGCTATCCTCAGTCAAGTTTTTCTGGCAGGAGCTGCTGCTACTGCTCTTTTTGTGTTGTAGCCAGTAAACTCAGGCTCTGGCTGAGGCTTCCAGCATCCTTCCTGCCAGGGCTGTGCTGCTGTGCCAGGGGGTGCAGGGAGAAGCCTGTCAGTCAGGCACTGGGTCAGCTAGCTCCAGATGGTTTAATATCATATGTCACCAGGCTGAGACTACTGAGGACACAAGCACAAGCTGAGGAGGTGGGAAACACTGTCACTGTGAGCGTGGGAGCAAAAAGGCACCAAGGTCTCAGTTTCATTTGACTGTTGAGGTAGGTTAATCGCTTATTACTGCCAACAAGTCTTGTTTCTCCTACCCAATTGTGCCACCTCTGGGAAGCAGTTTGACTTGAATGTGGTAAAAACCAAATAACCAAAAGTGCTTTTTTGCTGGTTAGCTGTGTCAGTGCTCTGCACAGCAAGGGAAATAAGTGCCTGTGGGAGATGCAAATGGCAGAAGCATGAGGTGTCAGAGGAGAAATGGCGGGAACTGAGAATCAGCTCAGGCTCTGCAGGGGAGAGGACTGCCAAAAGTGAATGTCTGACTGTTCTTAATGACCAGCAAGCCAGTTGCATGCTTTAATTGTGTTTATTCCTGGTCCCTAAAGCATCGACCAAATGTAGACAGTGTCACTGTGCTTCTTAATCACATTGTTTAGTCTCTCAAGGCACTTCCTGCAATCCAGTTGTATTTATAGACTGTCCATTGTCTTCCTTACTGCCTTGTGCTTTGCTCTGTGGTACTGTGTGATCCTGTCAGCATCAGAACTGCAATTGTTGGGAATAAATTGTGGGAGTGTGAAAGTTCATAAACTACTTCTCTAGTATGCGTTGAGAACCCTATGTAGAATGTAGCAGGGCTTGCAGGTGTGAACTGAGCCTTTTCGGAGTAGAACAGAAGACACACAAGACAAAAGGAAAGTACAGGTGCTTGAAGGCTGGATGAACTCCGACTTATGTAGTATGAGACAAAGGTGTACAACATTTCTTGATAAAAGGGATGGTTTCATGATTCTGTTCAGGCTGATTAGAGTTGATGCTTCAGCTGCAATTGGAGGAGGATTAGACTGGGTTAGCTGAAGTAGCAACTAAAGGTGGTCAGAGCTGTTTTTCCTTCACCTGTTCGTGGCTTTTGGATGCCTGGTGTCTTTAGTCAGCTCGTATCTTGCCGTAGGTCTTTCAAAGGGTGAATGTGCAAGCATGTGTTCATGTTTTCACCACTTCCTTCTCTTTTCTGCTGAGAAGGCAAGGGTGTTTTACCAGGTCTTGGCAGACCACACGGGAAACACCACAGTCGGTGCAGAGGACTTGGCAAAGCAGGGGGGACCCTCCCAGTGTGCGGGAGGGTGCACAGCTTATGGGGTCTGAGAACTGCAGAGCTTTGCTACTTAAGCGGCTCCCCAGCTACCACTGAGCTGTGAGAGGAGTGTGGAAGGTTTGTTTACAAGTTCAGAAAGCCTCTAGACCTGCTTGAAAAATGTTTTTTGTTATTGCAAGGTTATAGAGTTTGATGAGCCAAAAGAGACAGAACTTATGTTCTGCAAAACCTGAGCATTTAATTCTTCCCTTTCCTTCCTTTCCCCCAAATTCACAGCCTGCACGATTTGGCATGAGATCCGATTGATATTCATATTCTTGCAGAACTATGATGTTTTATGTAGCAGAGTATGTCACTGTTAATGTATACTACTATCTTCTTGTGTATTCATGTGTCTGAGATTTACCATAAAGAAGTATTTCTATATGGGTATCTCTGGGATCTGTTAGGTGAGGATATGTGTGTGCGTGTATATATATGTGGAAACTGCTGTGTGTTCTGCCTTCTTCCTGACATCCTGGTTGCTATAGTGCAGTGATCTATTTGTGAACACCCAGAAGATCATTGCTATAGTTAAAAGAAACAGTATTTCCTGGCCATAACTTCCTGGGCAATCTCTTCTTCTGGAGCGCCAGCTTTAACCGATTCGGTCACGTTCGCGGGGACTCCAGGAGTGACACTGTAACAGGAGCTTTTTCCAGTTTGTTGTTTTTCTCCACCAGCATGTTTAATAATATTTAAAAATAGTTTCTCTGTTTAAATCTAATGCATGTCTATTATTCACTGTACATTTCAGTGCTTCAGCCATCTTTCTAACAGACTGTCGAGCTGTGCAGTGTCTTGTGGCATTGTGTCCTGTGTTTGCTTCTGTAATTTGTGCCATTCCTCTGCTCCTGCACATACATACACATATACCTTTTCATCCACCTGCCCAGCCAGGCGAAATGCAGGAGATGAAGCAGCAGCAGCACTGGAGTTCTTTCTGAACTGCTGTGTTATTTTTTTATTTATTTATTTTCTCCTCCCTCCCCCTTCTCCCTGCAGGTGTGAATGAGAGAGACTCTCTGCAGTGTTTAGTGTCCGGTTGTCCTGGCTCCGAAGAACAGCAGCGTCGCAATGCCCCCTCCTGCTGACATAGTGAAGGTGGCGATCGAATGGCCAGGTGCCTTCCCCAAGTTAATGGAAATAGATCAAGTAAGTAAGTGCCTGTGGACCTGTGCTCAGCCAGCTCTGGCCCTAAAGAAGTTCTTCTCTGCACGCGTGTGTCTCTGCATCGATGTTGGCTTGGATGCACACACAGGCTTCTCTGAGGGCGTGTGTGGTAGAAGGTGTTTTGTTTCTTTTCTTTTTTTTTATAAGGGGTGTAACCCTCTTCCTCTCATCCTGCTGAATGGTTTTGATGTGTTTAGCTGAGTTCCCTTTGCTTTTGCTTTTTTAAAAAGCTGCTGAAATAAGGCATTTTACTGCATGCATGACCCACTTAAGGCTTTTGTGCCTTAGTTTGTTCAACTGTAGAATTGTGATAATGTTGTTACCTCTGGGTGGAAAGTCTTCAGATTTCTGGTCAGTGCTTTGCATTTGGAGTAGGATCACACTGAATGGCTGCAGCAAGTGCAGATTTTGGAACTGAAGTAATTGTGCACTGTGAGCAGGAGGATCTTTACTGTTCCATATCGGGCTGTCCTGTTTAGCTGGTTATTTCTAATGTAGTGGTCCCATGAACTACCATGAGGTAGTGTACAGAAGCTAACAAAGTCAAAATTATGAATTAAAAACTCTGTAGGAAATTTGGGGCGGGGAACAAACTAAACTGAGTTATATGTGTGCCATGTTTTATATTCTGGAATTGTTTTTGTGGCACATGTGTTAGTATTAAAAGTAGCCTCATTAACATTTGACAGCTTACCCATAACATTTTGAAATCACACAGCATGTTACCTGTTTAGAATAATTATTTCTGTAAATAATATTCAGAGTGAAGGAAAGTATTTCATCATGTACTTTAGACCCTAGTGTATCTGGGGACCAAGTATTTTAAAGTTCTGTTGGAGAGGAAAAAATTTGAATTCACACTGAAAATGTTCTACTGAAATGAGATCCTGTTTTCTTCCTGTGATGCAATTGGTTTCACTTCTAGTTAACCCTTTTGTGGCATATGCCTGGGAAATTCCTCTGTGAACTTTGGAGAAATGTGGTACTTCGAGGGTGGCAGTAATGACAGCAGTATGATTTTTAGGCAGTCTGAAAGCCCCTGTAGAGGAAAGGGGAGTTCCCAAGCCGTTAGCACTTTGTAGTTTGATTTCCAGAGCTACTGAGCTCTGTTCTCATTTGCTGAAATTTCTAAATAAGCATATATCTACAGATGTTAATCTC
This sequence comes from Bucco capensis, assembly GCA_013396975.1. Classification (NCBI taxonomy): domain Eukaryota; kingdom Metazoa; phylum Chordata; class Aves; order Piciformes; family Bucconidae; genus Bucco; species Bucco capensis. Next base: position 94,850 of record VWZO01019753.1, on the reverse strand, counting down.
TTTCCCTCTGGAGTGATGAATGTTCTAGGTTTTTTTCTTTGTATATAACAAATGGTAACTACTGTGCACACTAACTTCAGGGAAATATCTGTGTTAGTCATGATGAACAACAACTTATTGCTACCAAGTACAGTGAAGACAAAAATGGGAGAAATATTATCTACAGTCTCCTTCCAAGCAGCAGTAAAGTAATACCAAAATGATTGCTTTTAATTTACAAAACACCTTACAGTAACTCTCCAAAACCCCTCATACCTTATCTGAAACTTACTCTCCTGGTACCTTATTTTTATCTTCATTATATAAGATTGAGAGGGGACAAGAAAGATCAGTGCTGACTTATATCAGGTAGAACTCATTCAGCCCTGCTTGCCAAGTTCTCAGCAAGCTTCCTCATGCCACTTTATGGGGAGAAGCAGGAAGAATAGGGGAAATAAGGTTGAAAGGGGAGAAGGCTAACAGCAAGCCTGCCTCTGATGCAGGGGGAAATGAGGGAGGACAGTTTGAGAATCTCATCTCTCACCTTTCTGACATGGAAAATACAGGTGTGGTAACAAGAAAGGAAGATGGGAGCATCCTTTCCTAATACTCATACACACAAACATGCACATTTTGCCTTTTTCAGGGACAGGAGCAATGTGGGAGTGAGCCCTGAAAACGTACAAGATGATACATGCCTCTAAGCTCTGCCTTTGGTTCACTTAATGCTAACTTTTCACCAATCTGTTTCCTTTGAAACATCTATTCAGTTGAAGAGCTGTAGTGGAGGAGGTGATTCATACCTCAGATGGCTAGCTGTTGAAAATGATAAGGGGGAGGAGGAAAAGAAAGAGAAAGGCAGAAAAATAACTTGCCCATTGATTGAGACAATGCAGCCACTGCAGATCCAGGTGGGATCTGCTCATTCAAGCACCATTTGACATAAACTCAGAAAATCCTAAAAACTTTCTTCTCAGTTTCCTCCATCTTGGATCCCTTACCAGCAAGAAAAACTACTTAAAAAATATAAGCACTCTACTCTTACTTTAAAAAGAAAACCAAAAAGCTTCACTGTAGCATTACACAAGTTTTTATCTTTCAGAGTAGTGAGGCTATTCCAAATATTGAAATGCAAATACAATAGAAGAGATCAGAAGAAAAATCTGATACTTTTTTTATATAGATTACTTTTATATGCTTGGTAGCATTTATTTAGATTGAGTTGCACAGTACCCAATTCAGCTGCTGTGTATATGCATATTTTGCTTAGCAATGATGAAAACAATACACTTTCAAAATGAGGAAATGTCACTGAGAAACCACAGTGATTGACAGTGGTGTACTGGAAGGTACACTGAGAAGAGCTCAGGAGTGTTTTTTCCACCTAATGCTTTTAAACTTAATAGTAAAACCTCTCCTTCAGTCACATGACTTCTGCCAACCTAGACTTCATCAGGCACAGAACATTTTCTGCTTGATGTTTCCCCACCATGTTTCTGTAGGTTTGTCAACCTGGGTTCATCAGTGATGGTTTTTAATAGCACAAAATTAGAGAGACTCTTTGCCTGGACAATTAATATATAACTAAGTGCTTTTCAGGACCAGCCTCTGTGCCTAACCTTACTTCACATTCATTGAAGTGTTCTGTTTGATGTCAGGGGTTTACAACTGTTCTTTTTTTTTTCATGGAAAGTTGCTTTAGACACAGAGGGCAAAACTGCATATTATTTACTACTCTCACTTATTAGATGAGGACTAATTAAGTTGCAGTAAACCTAGCAGCTGGCTTTTGCCTGTATGTATTAAAGCATGTGCAAGCTAATTTACTTCTCTGCTTTATCCTAGAGTGATGGACTTGACTGAAATCAGTTACTCTCTTCCAGAATAGAATCACAGAATGGGCAGGTTGGAAGAGACCTTAGAGATCATCTAGTTCCAACCTCCCCGCACTGAGCAGGGATTCCAATCACTAGACCAGGTCACCCAGGGCCGCATCCAGCCTGGCCTTGAACACTGCCAGGGATGGGGCAGCCACAACCTCTCTAGGCAACCTGTGCCAGTGCCTAACCACCCTTGTGGGGAAGAACTTCCTTCTAATCTCCACTCTGAGTTTCCCCTCCTTCAGCTTGTATCCATTCCCCCTTGTCCTATTGCAATCTGACCAGCTGAAATGTCTCTCCCCTTCTATTTTATAATCCCCCTTTAGGCACTGGAANATTTTATAATCCCCCTTTAGGTACTGGAAAGCTGCTATAAGATCCTCTTGAAGCCTTTTCTTTTCCAGGCAGAACAACCCCAACTCCTTCAGCCTGTCCTCATAGGGGAGGTTCTCTAGCCCTTTGATCATTGTGGCCTCCTCTGGACTCACTCCAACAGGTCCACATCTTTGGTTTTCCCTCCATTTCCATCTCTTTCCTCAATTCTAAATTTGAGAAATAACATCTAGACTCTTCCCCTTGCATTCCCTGCTGGCAATATTAATACTGTGGTCAAAATTCATAGAACTGTCAGGGTTGGAAGGGAGCTTAAAGCTCCTCTAGCCCCAACCCCTGTGCCTGCCATGGGCAGGGACACCTGGCACTAGGGCAGCTTGCTCCCAGCCCCAGCCAGCCTGGCCTGCAACACTGCCAGGGCTGGGCTGCCACCACCTCTCTGGCCAACCTGTTCTGATTATGACTTAAAAGCTGGGTACAAGGGGTGTTCTTCCACTTTTAAGTCTTCCTGTCCTGGAAGGATAGGAATGGAAATATGTTATCTGAGTTTACACTGGGATCTTTTTGTGGCCTTTTTAGATGTGCATTCTGGAGAAGAAATGAATTGTGGAAACTGATTGCTTGTTATTTCCTCCCAATCTTTTGGCTAATTATTCTGTTGAGACAGAGCTGCACAGGCTCTGTACTGATCAACCAGGGTGCTGGCTGTTACCCTGTCTGCTCTGTATTTGTTCCAGAAATAGTCATTTAGTAAGAGGATGTTATTTCTTGTGTTCAGAAGGACACTTGCATGCTTTATTTTGTGCCCATTGCTTGTAAGTCTTTCTCAACTGTTGGGGTTTTTTACAGCACGTATTATTTTAGGTAAGCCAGTGCTGGTTTATGTTACCTGGATACTTTGTTCTGATTTACAACTTCACTGCTGGTGCTGCAGGGGAAGCAGCTTCCAGGAGAGGCAGAGGACGGATATTTGGGGATAACAGACAATAACTGATGAGGATAATCTTTCTAGAAGGACCTGTTATGACAGGACAAAGGATGATGGCTCTGAACTAAAAGAGGGGAGGTTTAGACTAGATAGAAGGAGGGTATTTTTTACCGTGAGGGTGATGAAACACTGTCACAGGTTGCTAGAGATGCTCTATCCCAGGAAACATTCCAGTTGAGGTTGGACAGGGCTCTGAGCAACCCGATCTAGTTAGGGATGTTCCTGCTCACTGCAGGGGGGTGGACTAGATAACCTTTAAAGGTCCCTTCCAACCCAAACTATACCATGATTCTAGCTTATCTGTTTCAAATCCACTCTTGCATGTTAACACAAGTTGCACTAAAACCAGATTTGTCTAAACTCACGATTGAGTTCACCACATCATTTGAGGTAAACACTGTTCCTACAGGAAGGAATGGTTTGTAATTAAACTTGGCTGCATGGTCTCTTCCTCTAGGTTTACTTTTATCTATGAGGTCATTAAGTGTCAATTAAATTAGCAGATGTGATACTTTACACTGGCTATAAAAACAGGTTAAAAAAAAAAAATCTCCCAAACCCCCTGTGTTTTCTTGTTAAAGCACAAATCTAGGACAGTTTACAAGTTTACAGGAGTACTGTCAAATGATAATTTCATATTAATGCAGTGCAGCACACAGGAGGACCCATGGGCTGCTTTATATAAATGCTTTCTCTAAGGTTTAGATTTAGCCAGCAAGTTTTTCTTTTAAGAGTGTCTTTCACATTGTCTCTTCTTTCTCTTTTGCTACTCTAGGGCTAAATATGTCATTTTAATAGGTTTGTTTTTTTTTTACTTCAGAGAAGTCATTGTACTTCACTGCATAGGGAAAGGAAACCAGTAAGATTTTTTTTTCCTTTTAAAGGGAACTTTCAAATGGGTTTTGGATTTCAGAGCTGAATCTGGACCCTTGGGGGCTGTTAATTGATGTAGTGCAGTGTTTCTCAAACTGTAATGAGACATGTAGTTCAAAAGGGATTGTAAAGTGCTTAATTAGAGAAAAGAAAGTGTCACATCACTTCTGCCATGTGTGTGGACTAAGACTATAGCTGTAGTCTCTGCAGGTTTTGTCACTAGTAATAGCTGTTTGCTGATACAATCCTAGCATCCCATACATTTAAATGTATGCATCCTAGCATACACTTCAATATATGTAATATTGGTGAGCACCAGCATCATCCAAGTGCTGAAGAAAAGGGATACTGATATCTCCCTGTGCTGTTAAGTGTCACTCCCTGCACTTGGTTCTGGCTCCATGCTCTGCCTCCCTCAAAATCAAGGGGTTTAGGTCTGAGGAGATGAAGGGAGAGAGAGGATCTTGCCTCCTCCTCAGAAATCTGCAAAATTGTATGAACTCTTACCCAAAAAGTGTAATAGTATTGCACTAGTACTGGAGCTACTGATGCTTTCTTGGTATGAATATTTTCAGTGTTATTGTCAGTGCCTTTAACAGCTGACAGCTTCTCAGTTTCTTGAAGGTAGACAGATGACCTGGAAGCAGCTTGTGGAGGGGAAAGAATAATACTGTCCTAGGAAAGTGTTTCCTGCCTGGATTTGCTAGCAGCAGCTCCTTTCTGTTAGGTTGGAGAAGGGAGTTAGTGCTTGAGGCCAGCCACTGCGGCTCTATTAGCCATTCTGAAGTTGCTGCTGATGGGAAGCTGACCTGAAGGCAGATGAACCAACAGGTGGCTGCCTGTTCAATGACACTGAAGAACACTTGGCTAGCTTAAGCCAGTTTGCTAAAGGTAGAGCTTGCTTAAAATGCAATTTTAAGTGATAAACAGATGCTAACAATCATTTAAGAAGTTTTAGTGCTCATTATTGTACCTTCTAGTATCTCTACATTTCACAAAACCAAGGATGAAACTGTAAGCAGATACTATCCAGCATATAAACACAGTGAAAGTGTTTTAATGCTTTAAAAATCCTTTCAGTTCTGTTACCATCAGGAATTATTTACAGAACTGATAAGGTAATCATATCCACTAATTAAATGTGCCATTTTCTTTGTTAGACTAATGGAAGATCTCCTTTTTAATTAAATAAAAAGCTGTTCAGCAACAAGAACAACCTTGGAAACAATAAACCAGATGTTTTAATGCACTCAGTGCCCTAACACATAAACATAGTTCTTTGTTAACATAATGAACCAATCATTGTTACTTCCAATGGATGTTGAAAGATATGATTTCTTTCTTATGGGGCTAGAGTAGCCATCAGTAGAGCTCTAGTTCTTTGCAGTAGTGGCAGCCAGGATAAAAGGACAATGTTATCACGTGTTATGGTTTATTAATCTGACTTGTCCAGAGCCACAGTCCCACTGGTTGGTTGGAGCTTTTCAAGGCTGCAAACTGATGGCCTGTGGTGTGTGTCTGGAACCTCATCACTGAAAAAATACATTAAAACTTTGTCTTATACTGTTGAATACAGAGACAGCAGCAAAGCTGGATAGATTGAAGAGGCAATAGCTGTGGAGAAGGGTTAGAAATTGTGGAAGAAATGGAGGGGGAAAAAGAAATGGAAATACTTAGTGTGTTCCAGTCTAATGGATGCTATTTATGCTTTCTACTTAGAATCATAGAATCCTAGACTGGTTTGGGTTGGAAGGGACCTCTGGAGCTCATCTAGTCCAACCCCCCTGCAGTGGGCAGGGAGATCCCTAACTACATCAGCTTGCCCAGAGCCCTGGCAAGCCTCACCTGGAATGCCTCCAGGGATGGGAACTCAACCACCTCCCTGGGCAACCTGTTCCAGTGTTCCACCACCCTCGTGGGGAGGAACTTCTTTCTAATGTCCACTTTAAATCTACTCTTCTCCAATTAAAACCATTGCCCCTTGTCCTTTCACTGCAGGCCTTTGCAAACAGGCCCTCTGCAGCCTTCTTGGAAGTTCCCTTTAGGTACTGGAAGGTCACTAGTAGTTCCCCTGAAGCCTTCTCTTCTCCAGGCTGAACAATCCCAGCTCCCTCAGCCTGTCCTCATAGCAGAGGTGTCTTCTCAGTTAGGAAGCATTAGTTAAATGTAGTGGACAGTTAAATGGAAATAGAGCCAGGAGTCATGTGAGGTCCTGCAGACATAGTGTCCCACCATTCCTGATCTCAAACATAAAGGATGTTGACAAAATATTTGAGGAAAGAACTGAAGCACTTAACTCTCTCCTTTGTTTTTTGTTGGTTGGTTGAGGGTTTTTTAGTGGTTTTGTTTGTTTGTTGTTGTTTTTTTTCTGTCTCTGATTTTGTTAGCCCCATAATGCTAGCCAGAACCTCCCCAATGGAGCCTGAATTTTGCTGCCTGCAACTGAAGGTGTTTGTTTCCATGCTGAAGGCTGAATGGGACTGTAAGATCCTTGCATCTGCAAAACTTTTAAAGAAACAGCAGGGCTCTTATCTCTTGAAAGTTAATTCTGCTATATTTAAATGAAAAGTGTCATGATGAGTTAGATACCAGTGAATTCATTACAAAGTACTCCATTCCTGTTCTGGTCAACTGGAGTATCAAGCCCCCTTTATGATTCAATTCTGTTCTCCTTATAGAACTCCCAAGATTGTAGCATAAAAGAGAGAAAAACTAAAAATCCTATGGTATAAATTTTTTGTGCTTTCATGTAGAGAGTTTCCTAGCCTGGTAGTCATGAGCTGTGGGTTTGGGGTTTCTTTATACAGCATTCAAAGGTATGCTTACCTAATAAAGTGGTTGTGTGAAGAGTCACATCTTAAAGCCCTGCTTTGTATTAACTGTATTTTAAGTACTTGGTGCCAGTGTGTTGCTTGCAAACATGCTGTAATCCAAACTGGATGTTCCTAGGTGTTTTATAACTCTTCAGTGCTCTTGACTGGGAGTTGTTGGTGTCCCTATTTAAGAAGTACTTGAGGAAACAGGGAGTATTATGGCTTGTTAGACACAAGAGATGGAGTCAGAAGTATCTATAAAAATCTATTGGTTTGGGGTTTTTTTGTTAATAATGGTGTATTTCACTGCTTGCTTGTTGTACAGTCACTTTAACACCCCAAATATATGATCTGTTTGGCAAAATGCAGATTCAGGAGTGAAGATGTCTTTGGAGGAGGGGAGGGAGTAACTGTGGAAGCTGCAAGCTGAGAGTGAAGTGGAAGAGGACATGAGCACAGGGTCTGCTCAAGTCGTGTGTGCTCTGCAGAGCCCCTGCTACTGTATTCCCAACAAAGTGTTTCTCCTGGTGCATTAAAACTGCCACCTTAAGGGCTGAGAACTGAGCCAGTAAAGCTCTCTCCCAGTCAGCTCTGGGCTGTGAATGTTTCCTGCCTTGGGTTGTGTTGCTGCACCAACAAAACCCTGTGGTGTTCACCTGGCCTTGGCTAGGTTTTATGGTCTCTGTTGCTGCAGCACGGAGGTGTCCCTGCTCTTCAGCTATTTATTCCTTTTGGTGCTCCCCTGAGCTAGGAAAATCCTCTTCTTCATCTTTTACAAATGCCCAATGCCTAATTAACAATTCTGGTGTCACTAATACTGCATTGTGGTCAATGGAGAGCTGACTCCCAAAGTGATCTAGAGCAGTGAGGAGGCTGAAGCCTGAAGCTCTCCACTACCTCCCCCTTACAGGAGACGATCTTGCCTCTTGCATCAGGAGAAACCAGTGGCAAAGTAGAAAGTTAAGGACTCAGGTGTCCTGGCATCTGGTGCTTGCCACAAAACAGTCCTGCTTCTGTTTCTGTAGCCCCTGATGTATAACAGTAACATCTGAAGCCTCCACTGATTGTGAAAAGAGGTTTTTTAATCACAGAGAATGGTGTGTTTACTGGCTTGAGGGTCTGTTTTTTTGACAGATGCACAGATCAGCAGCGGAGCTTTTTTTTCATGCTGTTTTCCACTAACAGATGTGTTGCATCTGCTGTTTTTCTGTGATAGACTTAACAACAACAAGGGTTAAGGGTACTCTTGTTACTTCTGTAATTAAAAGGTGTCAGCTATGAAAAGTGATGTCCCAATCACTGACCAAAAAAAACCCAGCCCAGAGAAGAAAAAGCAATGATATTTATATCCTAAGAGAAACCTGTCTACAATTCCCTGGTGTAGCAGAATCACATTGCAGCTGAACTGCATGTATAAAACAGGTTTCTACCCAGATTCAGGCTTCTCTCCTCTTTACAGTTCACACAGAGCACACACACACTTGCTGTTTGATTTAGAAGTGCTTTACACTCAGGTTAGTGTACTAGTAGCTTTAACTGGACTTAGGGCTTGGTCAGCAGTGGTGTGCTGAAATGTTTTTAGTTTTCTTTTGGTCAGAACAAAACAGTGGCCTGGACTCACCTAACCTGTATTCTTGCATTCTTTTGTGTAGTGCTTCCCAAAGACTGAGTTACCTCTATAAGGAGCCCAAGGTGCAGGCATGAAAGGATGAAACTGGTGAGGAAATCAGAGTGGGAAAGTCTCAGTCTGTGTTTTGCAGGTTAGTTTAGAAGTGCTACAAAATATGGCACAAGTAGTCAAGAAGGCTAAATTAGGGAGCAGTGTGCATCTTAGACCACAAAACCTGGAGATGCAATCCGAGACATACACAGATGAGCACAGAAGTGGTGACTAGGTGTTACTGCATGGTGATGTCATTAGGGCTACACTTAGCTACCATCTCAAAGACCTGTAATAACCACTCAGTGCAGCTAAAACTTTACTGGGTGTGTAAATTGACATCAGCTCTAATACTGTCTCTGTTTGGTGGTCATGGCAGAATTGTCCCTGTGTGTGCACATCAGTAAGTCACAAGGCCATAATGCCTCATTGCCATATCCCACTGGATTGCATGTATCAATTTCATTTCCTGCCCTAGGAAAATGCTTTTATACTCACCAATATGTTCAGTGCAGATGACTGGGATACATTAGCTGGGAGCATAAGATTTCTTGTGATCTGTGTTGTTTCATGCATTAAAACTACATCTTGATCTTCTTAGAACTTTAAATGAGCATCTTGGCATGTAAAAGCATGCATCATTTCTTCTGGTGTAGGGGAGGACATAGGGGGCAAACCCCCCAAACTAAAATGCACTAACACAAAATACTCATTTTGATGAAGGAAAAACTTTATATTATTTTTTGACTGATTATAACAAATTCTGTGAAGTACATTGACTAATATGGTGAATTTGACTTTTCAGGATAGTAAATGCAAGCAAAGATTTTATGTAAATGTCCATAAACATAATTTTATGAAGATTAAAATAACAAAAACAAAGTCCATTCTTTCTGACATCAGGCAACTATTCACAGCTAGGCAAAAAAAAAAGTGTCCTTTGGTGATCTGCCAAGTAGATTTACTCTGCATGGAATGGACACAGGCTTTTACCTCATCTTTCATTGTTCAAAGAGGATGATCTCTTCTAGTACTGATGCATTTACACACACACAGTGAACAGTTGTGTCCTGTCACAGTTACCTAAGCATAGGACAGGCTGAGAGAGTTGGGATTATTCAGTCTGGAGAAGAGAAGGCTCCCAGGAGACCTTCTTGTGGCCTTCCAGGATCAGCAAGGGCTACAAGGGGGCTGGGGAAGGACTGTTTAGGATGTCAGGCAGGGATAGGAGTAGGGGCAATGGATCTATGATTCTATAAGCATAGCTACATCTCTTAAAGCCTTCAGTGGCAGCACTGTGAAGGGGTTCTGGAGGCAGCTGAAGCTGCCTGGGAAGGGACCATGGGGCTGGTCACTTGCCAGTCTGCCACTCCTGGAGCAAGTGTAAGGGTTGTCTTGGCTTGGAGGGCTGGCCAAGTGTAGGCAGGGTGGCAGGAGAGCACACCTGCCAGGGCCTTCCTGCAGCCCACAGCTATCAGACCTTGCCAGAGCTGTCACACAGAGGAAGTTGTGGCAGCCATCACCTGCTTCCAGCAACATCCCACTTCCCAGTGTGGGTGCCTGGGCTGCTGACAATCTGCTTGTAGGGAAAGGGGGAAGAATTTTGTCTAGAGACTTCCATGTTGAGTTTGTGCAGCCCAAGGGATGATGAGGAGTAGCAGCTTATTAGGATTGCAGTGATGTTTATTTTACATTTATTAATTTGTAAAGTGCTATCAAATGACTAATGGCAAACTCTGCATCCCAGAAGAGTTCCACTTTTTTCATCCTGATGCTGGCAAGTGAGTTGTACTTAGTCCCTAGTGCTGTAGCAGTCCACAGGAGGACAAAGCAGTGCTGCAAAAGGCTGCCTGTGTTAATAATTTTTATTATTGAAGATCTATTTTGTTTTTGTTTGTTTTCTATTAATTAACTGTCCCTTACAGATTCTAGTTGATTTGTTAGTGGTTTTTCTGTGTGGTTGTAGCGAGGTGGAGGCTGGTCTCTTTTCCCAAGTAATAAGTGATAGAACAAGAGGAAATGGCCTCAAGTTGCACTAGGAGAAGTTTACGTTGGATACTAGGAAGAATTTCTTCCCCAGAAGGATTATCAAACCCTGGAATAACCTGTCCCAGGGAGGTGGTGGAGTCACCATCCATGGAGATATGTAAAAGATATGTAGAGGTGGTGTTGAGGGACATGGTTTAGTGGTGATGTGGTGGTACTGAGTTAAGGGTTGGACTTGATGATCTTGAAGGTCTTTTCCAACCTAAATGATTCTGTGATTCTATGTAATAATGCAAATGTGGTATAGAATAGGAAAAGGGGAGGGAGATTAGTAGGATTGAGAAGGAACATAAAAGCTGATGGTGTAGAGGACTTAGAAGTACCAAAATAACGATTTGGCAAGTAGTTGTATCCAACCTTTCCAGTGTTTATATTATTGGCAATTTGGGTTGTTAAATTGTCTTGTCACAGTTTCCTATGGGAAACTATAGTTCCAAAGAGAAATAATGGGGAGGAGAGGTTTTTGTCCTCCATTGTGTTAAATCTGCTGGCTGATACACCAATTTACTTAGCAAAAGGAATTAAATCCCAGATACAGTTTTTATCAACATAGGCAAGTGCCAGAGGAGAACCCCCAGTAACAACCTGAGGAGGGGGAAGCTGGCTGAGCTGTATGCACCCCTTGGCAGCAACTGACCCACAAGCTGGATGGCAAACAGGCCTTACCCCACTCCAAACAAACCTGTGCTCCTCCCTCTGTTCCTCCTGAAAGGTGGGGCTTTGTTCTGGGAGGGACAGAGGGAAGAAAGCAGGTGGAAAGGGATTGCTTTCAGAGGATTGCAGANCCTTCTGAAGCTGAGGGGCCCAGAACTGGACAAACCCCTTGAGGAGGAGGACAGCAGGTGAAAGCAGCTGCACACAATGACACAGTAATCCTGACTCAGGAACTGATCAGACTGAAAAACTGTGGGCAAGAAAACACTCTTTTCCTTTCTTGCATAATTTGCCTCATCTGCTTCACAGCCTGGCTTATAGCTATGCAAACAGCTGAGCCAGCACAACAGAGAGAAGCTGCTGTGGAGAAAAGACAAGTTGACTGCTGCAGCAGCAGGAACCCAGTGTCACACTTCTTGCCTCTTCTCCAATGTGCCAATATTTGCCAGTCATTTAGGCACATAGCGAGTCAGATGAAAACTCTTTCCTTTTTACTAGGCCAATTTTTAGTTTGATCACGTTCTCTTGTGTGGCTTTATCTGAGTGGCCATGTGATAACAGTGAAAGAGGAAGGATGGAAAGGACTGAGAGGGTATGGCAAGAGGGGCACAGGATCCTTTCAGCAGATGCTTGCATTCGTGTTTGGTTAAAATGGTTTTGTGGTTTTGCCTGTTTATAAATTGGCTTAGTTGACTGTTGAAATAACAAATCCTTCCCTGATTCTGACCTGAGCAGGGAGTCCACTCCCTGGCTTTTTGTCTATGCGGTGATGCAGTTCAGAAAACAAATCCAAGGGATAAGTAATTCTCACTCTGCAGAACACATCCTGCTACTGAGTTAATTTTTAGCCTAATCACTTTTCTAGAAATGTTAAAGGGAAATAGCCTGTAGGTGGTTAGATGGTGGGTTTTGTGTATTTTGTTCCTTTTGTTTGCTTTTTAAGAATTCAGTGAACTGTGATTATTGGAAGTAAGTAGGGAGAGTCCAGTGCCATTTAGGTGATTTGGAGAATTTTCATGAAGCAACAGATGTACCTGGTAGTAGAGAAAAAAGGCTTAGTAGTCCTTGGTGAAGACTACTAGGGAAATTTGGTCTTTTTTGCCATGCAACGTTATGTATGTTTTTGGATCTAAAAATGCATTTTCTTTTAGCCAGCAATCTTCTAAAAACACTTGTGTGTGCACCCTCTGTGTGTAATGATGTTCAGAGTATTGCAACATCACTAAACAAGACTGTTCCTTTTATTTTGGGACCTAAAGCAACAGAGCTGCTTTCAGTCAGTCCAAATGCTCGTGCTCACAGATGTAGAGAATAAACCAGAACTGATAACATCTGGGGTCTTAACACCTTCCAGCTGGGAGGGAACCTGCATATATGTAGGTCAGAGAGGATTGCTATTGTCCTATGACCATCTCTGAAAGAGACAAAAGAAGGCTTAAAAATATTGAATGTCCTCTTGCTTCAAATGCCATTCCTGAAAAGTGTTCGTGTTGATATCTAAATCTGTTTCTGTTGGGTAATGAGATGCAGTTTACACAAAAGGCTCTTTGATTTCTCAGTTGAGAAGCTGAGTTGGTGCTGTATGGGCTAATGTTGACAAAAATGACTGATAATGTCATCATGCACATGTGTAGAATTGTTGTCTTCATAGATTATTAGACCAAAACAGCAGGCAATTTTGGGGTCCTATCAAGCTTGATAGTAACTTGTTTTGTTGTTAGCAGTCAGTGGTTTTGGAATCATATTTGAAGAGCTCAGGGCTGTTCCAATTTGGTGATTTCTTTCTTTTCTTTTTTCCTTAACCAGAAAAAGCCACTGTCCTCAATAATAAAAGAAGTCTGCGATGGGTAAGTTCTGCCAAAGAGCAAATACTAGATACTTTTTTAGTTACTAAAACCAACTAGGAGATCAATTTTTTTTTTTCTGAAGAAAATACAGCTATTCTCTATGACTAGTCATTAATTCCCTAAATCTTGTAGCAGTTTTATCTTCAGCTTTTGAATTTGCAGAGTATTTTAAATCAATTAATTGCAAGATGAGCTTCTAAGCAAAGCTGCTTCATCAAGTGGGTAACTCCTTTAGACTGGTGGTTGCCTTTCTGCACAGAGGTGCATTTTACCCACTCACTCTGTGCTTGTGGTCCCTGCAGTTCATCCATTAAGGAACTAAAGCACTGACTGTGGCTTTGGTTTCTAGTGGCTACTGTAAGCTGGTCTAGTTGGTGACTACTCACATGAAACTGAACTGTTAATCACAAGTCCTGCAGCATGCACTAATACTTGGTTAAGAGAAGTGTCTTACTTGAGGTTTAGTATGTTAATATCTGGGGACAAAAATGCTGTTTTAAGCAAGTGCTAGTACACAGGAGAAACTACTTTATATTCATCACATTGCTGCTGAGTTCAAAAGGTGGTATTTTATGTGTAATGTGATATATCATCTTAATACTGTATGTGTTGGGCGTTGTATAAACTAGCATAAAATCCTGGTGCTGTGATTTAGTGATCTTGCTTACTGCTGCAAAAATTATGCTTGCTGTTTTATGTAGATTTGGAATGAATATCTGATGATTATCAACTTATTTTTGGAGTACTGAAGTGTCACTCTAATGACAAAGTAGTTTCTCTTCTTCCTCTTCCCCTCCTTCCTTCTTTTTATCTTTGCCTTGGGAGGAAAGTATTTATGTAACTTTTCTTGCCCATGCTCAAGTTTAGGGCTTTTACAGGATGTATTACAGGATGTATTTGTGCTGCAAGTTTTCTGTTTGTAAGCATGCTTTTATCTTAAACTTTGGAACTCATAATTGAAAGCTGTGGAAAGGTGAAATACATGGGAATGACAGGCACTTTTTTGGTCCTATTAAAATGATGTGAAGGCTACTTTTGGAGTTTTTAAGAGTGTCATGTTGTGATTAATTAATTTTCCTATTTCTAAGGTGGTCTCTTGCAAATCATGATCAGTTTGCACTGCAGCATGCTGATAGTTCTAATTTCTACATCACGGAGAAGGTAGGTAAATATCAAGGCAATTTTTGCTTAGCCTATCAGAATGTTTGCCACAATGATTTATTTTACATGAAAACATTTGAATACAGAGCATTTTCTGTAATGCAATGCCAATGAGAGGGGAAGTACTGGGAGACTTGGCTTAATGATTTATTTTTTTTATTTATTTTATTTTATAATATTATATTTTATAATTTATTATATTATATTTATAATATAATATTTATATTTATAATATTTTATTTTTAATTTTATTTATATTATTTTATTTTTTTATTTATTTTTTTGCACTGATTTTTTTTTTCTCCTGTTTGAATGTACTAAAGCCTTCTCATCTGAGTTTGAGTCTTGAGCTCTGAGCCCTTCAGCTTTGCTCTTTGTGCATGTTTAGTATTCTGCTGACAAGTGGTGTCCAAGAAATTGAAATATGTAAAACATGAAGGGCTCTTTGAAGTCTGAGGAGAATTCCAGTGCATATCATAGAATCATAGAATTGTCAGGGTTGGAAGAAACCTTAAAGCTCATCTATTCCCAACTCCCCTGCCATGAGCAGGGACAGCTGGCACTAGAGCAGCTTGCTCCCAGCCCCAGCCAGCCTGGCCTGCAACACTGCCAGGGCTGGGGNGAATCATATTTGAAGAGCTCAGGGCTGTTCCAATTTGGTGATTTCTTTCTTTTCTTTTTTCCTTAACCAGAAAAAGCCACTGTCCTCAATAATAAAAGAAGTCTGCGATGGGTAAGTTCTGCCAAAGAGCAAATACTAGATACTTTTTTAGTTACTAAAACCAACTAGGAGATCAATTTTTTTTTTCTGAAGAAAATACAGCTATTCTCTATGACTAGTCATTAATTCCCTAAATCTTGTAGCAGTTTTATCTTCAGCTTTTGAATTTGCAGAGTATTTTAAATCAATTAATTGCAAGATGAGCTTCTAAGCAAAGCTGCTTCATCAAGTGGGTAACTCCTTTAGACTGGTGGTTGCCTTTCTGCACAGAGGTGCATTTTACCCACTCACTCTGTGCTTGTGGTCCCTGCAGTTCATCCATTAAGGAACTAAAGCACTGACTGTGGCTTTGGTTTCTAGTGGCTACTGTAAGCTGGTCTAGTTGGTGACTACTCACATGAAACTGAACTGTTAATCACAAGTCCTGCAGCATGCACTAATACTTGGTTAAGAGAAGTGTCTTACTTGAGGTTTAGTATGTTAATATCTGGGGACAAAAATGCTGTTTTAAGCAAGTGCTAGTACACAGGAGAAACTACTTTATATTCATCACATTGCTGCTGAGTTCAAAAGGTGGTATTTTATGTGTAATGTGATATATCATCTTAATACTGTATGTGTTGGGTGTTGTATAAACTAGCATAAAATCCTGGTGCTGTGATTTAGTGATCTTGCTTACTGCTGCAAAAATTATGCTTGCTGTTTTATGTAGATTTGGAATGAATATCTGATGATTATCAACTTATTTTTGGAGTACTGAAGTGTCACTCTAATGACAAAGTAGTTTCTCTTCTTCCTCTTCCCCTCCTTCCTTCTTTTTATCTTTGCCTTGGGAGGAAAGTATTTATGTAACTTTTCTTGCCCATGCTCAAGTTTAGGGCTTTTACAGGATGTATTACAGGATGTATTTGTGCTGCAAGTTTTCTGTTTGTAAGCATGCTTTTATCTTAAACTTTGGAACTCATAATTGAAAGCTGTGGAAAGGTGAAATACATGGGAATGACAGGCACTTTTTTGGTCCTATTAAAATGATGTGAAGGCTACTTTTGGAGTTTTTAAGAGTGTCATGTTGTGATTAATTAATTTTCCTATTTCTAAGGTGGTCTCTTGCAAATCATGATCAGTTTGCACTGCAGCATGCTGATAGTTCTAATTTCTACATCACGGAGAAGGTAGGTAAATATCAAGGCAATTTTTGCTTAGCCTATCAGAATGTTTGCCACAATGATTTATTTTACATGAAAACATTTGAATACAGAGCATTTTCTGTAATGCAATGCCAATGAGAGGGGAAGTACNCATCTATTCCCAACTCCCCTGCCATGAGCAGGGACAGCTGGCACTAGAGCAGCTTGCTCCCAGCCCCAGCCAGCCTGGCCTGCAACACTGCCAGGGCTGGGGCTGTCACCACCTCTCTGGGCAACCTGGCACAGTGGCTCAGCACCCTCCTGGGGAACAACTTCCTCCTAACATCCAAGCTAAATCTCCCCTCCTTAAGCTTGTGTCACTTCCCTCTTTGGCTGATCAGGTAGAAATAAGTTTCAGTGACTGTGTAATATTTGCTACTTTTTCCTGCCTGCTGTCTTGTCTTTTTGGGGGGAATCCTCAGAAAGTGTGGCAATAGGTGATTCATGAAGTATGCAATGATTTCAGCACAGAATCACAAAATGGCTGTAGCTGTAATAAAAATGGAATGTCTAGCCTAAAGAAATGGGACCAAGTAGTACATTCATTCCTAGCATTACTGATAGAATTGCTGAAATGCCTGAAGTTTTATGGGGTGTGGGGGGTGTGAAGGAGAAGAACTTGTTTGGAAGACTGCACAACAGTACTGCAGAGGTACAATTTGTAAGCAATGGGAAGAAAGCGCTATTCAAGATGTACTGAACTCCATATGCAGGTCACCTAACCTCAGTGGATTTTGAGCTAGATAGACTTGATCTTAGCTGCATTTCCTTGTTACACGTTTAGTTTGGCTTGCTTTAAAGATCTTCTGTTTTGTGTCTTACAGTTGTTTAGGACCTGCTAAATATAGCTGAGACATGAATTAACTTTTCTCTTACTATAATTCTTACCCCACCCAAGAAATAAAGGGGATTTAGGCACAGTTAAGCACTTAGACTAAATTTAGCAAGAGAGCTGGAGCAGTTGCTCATGAGATAGTGCTACTTTTTGGCTTTTTAGCAGACCAGGTTCAGTTTTTTTCATTGAGGTGTTTGTCACCCCAGACAAACTTCTTCAAGTGTGACAGTTTGTTTTGGGATCTCCCCTTTTTCCCTTCTATGGTTTTTCTCCTTTAGTTTAGGTTTTAATTGACAGATGCTTCAAAGTCTACCAAAAGGAGAACTATTAAAGTAATGTTTGGCTGCTGTGTTTTGCCTCCACCCAAATTAAATAGTGAGACTGTTTTGCTAATTGCTCTGAATTGTGACACAATAAGCCAGACACAACTGAACTTGCCTGCTGGCTTTAGACTCTGATGGTATAGTGAGTATTTCCAAAAAGCCAGGGTTGAGCCAATACTCAGGCTTTTTGAAGGAGTTTGTCCTGATACATTGCCTCCACCTTTGGTGGGTAAGATCCTGCAGCTGTGGAGAAGAGAAAGATTTTCTGTTCTGTGTAAAAGAAAGTCTGATGACTTTTGGCTGCCTTTAACTTGCAGTAAGGGTGGAAAATGATGGTCTTCTAGAACATTTTGGATTGTACTGCAGAGAGGACTTTGAGTTTGTTTATTCCCTACTGAAAATATGCAGAGTGTCTGACTCTGAGTCACATAAATAAGAGAGAAGAGCTCTAAATGCCACCAGTATTACTCAGATGACTGTGACTTTTATTAGATATTGTTCACTGTTTATCACTGCTTATTGGGTAGTGGCTATAAAGAGAGGCTCATATAGGCCATCACCCCTTCTACATACTTGCCCTCATTTGTACGCAGTAGGATGTTGTTGCTTTCTGAATTAAAACATGAAAAGCACCAGCCATGAGGACAAACACATGTACTTCAGTGAAGCTGCAACACTCATTGTTAAAGCCCACATTGCTTTCATCTACCTCTTTTGAGGACATGAGCAGAGCTCTTTTGCAGCAGTGACAACTTCTAATAAGGAAAGAGTTTTCGCTGCCCTCAAAGATGAATTGTATGTCTGTACATATGCAGAAAACATTATGTATAGGTCATGTTTCTGCAGAGCCTGTGGCTGCCTGCTGATTTATGGCCTTCCAGGTAGAGATGTCTGTTTAAAGTATCACCACCTTTGAAGTTACCAGAAAGAAAAGCAATTAATGAATCCTTGTACAAAGTAACAAGAAACTTTGAAGTCGAATCGTTCCAAGTGCAGGACTGTTAACACGTGGCTTACAATTACTTTTTGGGGGGGGGTTTAGGTGGCAAGCAGTGCCTCTGTGTTTTGGTTGTCAGATGCAGAGCTCTTTATCTTTTGTAGCTGACCTATATTTCTAGATTATACTATATCTAAATAAAAACAACGCCCAAGCAGTTCTGTCTCTTGCTATTTTTTTCTTTTCCCTGGCTGTATTATTTGGAAAAATGCCTCTAGAAGAGTAGCAATAACTCCTTCAGACAGTATAAGGGCAGTCTTGTAACAAATCTTGAGTCAGCCAGGCTTCCTACTAGAGACAAGGTTTGTCACAGCAGATGCTGCCTCTGGGATTCTGGTTTGGTTGTCTCTGTGCCCATGAAAGTGCAGTGCAGATTATTAATTAAAAAAAAAATGGGAGAAGTAAGAGATTATGTGAAGAAAATCAAGCAGTCCTAATGCCTAAGCTAAATCATTAGGTGGTGTTTGGATTTTGATACGTGTAGATGTGGTTCTTGGGGACATGGTTTAGTGGTGAGTGGACAGTTGGACTCGATCTCAGAGGTCTTTTCCAACCAGAATGACTCTATAATTCTGTGATTTTTAATTACATTAATAGCTGTATCTTTTTTCTGAAGGCCTTACTTATCATAGAGGGGTGCTTCTTTTTTAGGTGAAATCTAAAAACCTGATTTCTGAATCAGGATCTTATTGTGCTAGAAAATATATAATAGAGAATGAAAAATGTCACCTGTGCTTCAGTCTGTCCAGGTTGTACCTGAATAGATGCTTGTGTACATCAGCAGTGATAACTCAGGTACACAACAGCCTGGATGAGCTTGGGTTGAGAATAGAAAATGCTGTATGAAGAGTAGAAAATGGCTGGGATATCTGTCAGCTGTGGTGTTCTGCTGGCAGGCATCTGAGTGGTTCATGCAGCATGTTGGTGAGTGTGCCTGGTACCTTACCACTGCTCACCCTTGGCCTTGTAGACAAGGCCTCTAGATGCATTTATGGGCTCTGAGTCTGGGAGGAATCATTGTTAGCTCAAACTCAGTCTCTAAAAACAAAGATTGTCAAGGAGCTGGATCATTGCAACTGTTTAGATTACAGTGCATCCTCAAAAATGTTGTTGGGGTTTTTTTTGATCACATCTGAAGGTGTGATAAACCACAATGTTCATCAACAAGGTGGCCTTGCAGGAACACGTAGGGCTGGGGAAGAAGTGCTCAAGGTGCTTTCACTGCTTGAGGCAGAATATGCTAGCTCTTAACACTGCACCTGAGCAACTGTCAGGAGTAAATNGATGTGCTGGCCACGCTCCTCTTAATGCATCCTAGGATGCCATTGGCCCTCTTGTCCACAAGGGCACATTGCTGCCTCATGGGCATCCTCCTAGCCACCAGCACTCCTAGAGCTTTTTTCCCAGGGCTGTTCTCCAACAGATCAGTTCCTAGCCTGTACTGATCCATGGGGTTGTTCTTTCCCAGATGCAGTACTTTACACTTCCCCTTGTTAAATGTCATTAAGTTTCTCCCTGGCCATCTCTCTAGCCTGTCCAGGTCACTCTGGATGGCAGCACAGCTCCTGGTGTGCCAGCTACTCCTCCAAGCTTGGGATCATGCTCAGTCTGGCTGAGGGGCTTTGAGAGCTAGCTCCAACCTGTGTTCAGCACACATTGAGGATACCGGTGCCATCCTTTATGTTACCTTTCAACTATAAGGACATTTCAATCCTCTCTGTATTTCCTGCAGTTCATTTTATCCAGTTGCAATTTCCTTGTGTTTGGCTTTTTTACATCTGATGCCTCACTGTATATTTTTTTCCTTCTTTCCTGACTCCCACATTTCCCTTTCATTCTTATATGCCTGTTCCATGAACTGAAGGAGAGCAGACACAGAGTTCCCTCCATTAATTCCAAGAGACTTTTAGTGCTCTTTTTGGGGGGAACTCCCCCCACCTCACTTTCATTGTCATTACTCAGCTCTTAGCTGTGTTTGCTGCTGGGACGTCCTTTTACCCCCTGCCTTCCCCAAGCTGGGAACCTGGGTAGAGTCCCTGGTGTTTGTTCATTTTCTCAAAGGTGCTTTTGCTTGTGACCTATTTTTTTGCGGAATACAACCTGTAATTGTATATTCATGTGAAATTCCACTGTGTCATTACAGGCTCCCTGTGTGGGAGCATATGCAAATGACAGGACAAGAAATGAGCTGCTTGTAGAATTAGGGTTTTTTTGGAGATAGTTTTTTCTTTCATGGTTTTAGTATTCATCTGTTTTCACTGATTAGTTGAACTTGAGTGAGTTGGAGGTAAACCTTCCCAATAATGACCATTTCTGATTCACTGAAGGACCTGATACTTGATAAACAGCTGAGAATGAGAAGTAGCATGGAGGTTGGAAACTGGAGTAATGTATTAAGTCACCTGTTACTCTCATTTGCCATTTTGTATTGCTCTTGATAATACATTTGTTAGTAATGCTATTTAAAGCATGCTTGGTAGCTCTAAGTTTTTGTTGTTGTGTCAGTTTGGAGGAAGGTATAGTAGTAGTATGGAAAGAGGGAAGAATCTATTACTTAGTGCTATAAATGTGAAGCATTTTAGCTTTCTTGGCTGCTGTTCTTTAGCCCTGTTAGAGAAGTCTGAAGGCAGCTGTTTGGTCAAGGTTAAAGAAGAGTGCTGAGTGAGCTAGAAGCACAGGAACCAGTGCTTCTAGGTCTTCCTCAAGTATGTTAAGAAAACATTCCATTCCAACCAGTTACAGTGAGCTGAATCTTGAGGCATTTTGCTGGATATAACAGATGATTAAAATGATAAGACAAATACATAGCAAAAGAAACTTTGATTTTTGCTTGGTAAGTTTTCCAAAGTGTTACTCCAGCAAAGTTCTGAATGAATGGCTTGGCTGTTTCCATAGGATTTTTTTTAAATTAATTCACATACCTTCATCTCTCTGTATGGTTTGGTGGACTCTGTGAATGCCTGAGGCCTGCTTTTTAGATGTAAGTCTCCTGCATGTGTTTTGGGCAAAGTAGCCTATGGCACAGAAAAGGCAGAGCTTTGAGAAGGAACAGAATCTGGTGGCAGATGATAGAGGTTTGTGATGCACCAGCTGGTGGAGTTGGAAATTAGAGGGCCATAAGATGGGAACCTGAGGTGATTGTCCAGGTATCCTGCTGTTTTGTTGTTTGTGTGTTTTCTTGTTAGTACTTGTCTGATTGCAAACTCTGCCTGGAAGGTGTTGTGCAGCAGTGTGATGGTTGGAAATACTACTTACCTAATTAGAATAAAAGAATCTTGAGAGGGTAGACTCTTGCTAGGTAGAATTTTTGTGTCTGTGATAAAACTGCTGTCCTAGTCCTAGGTAACATGTTTTATAACAAATCTATTTTCTTGTTCCTGAGGTTTTTGGGGGGCATTTTGGATAGTACTGTTTCTCTAGTTCCCTCACTGCCTGGGAATAAGCTTTTCTAATCCAAATCAACACCATGAACAGTATCTACAAACCTGATGTACATTTGAGAAACAGATCAGAAATGTCTTGGAAGAGGATTTTTTTGTTTTGGCTTGGGTTTTTTTTTTTTTGTTCTTGTGTTTCTCCACGTAGGTGGTGGTGAGCCCTGTCCTGAATAGCAGTGGTGCTTATCACAGTATCACAGTATGTTAGGGGCTGGAAGGGCCCTAGAAAGATCATCTAGTCCAACCCCCCTGCCACAGCAGGATCACCTAGACCAGCTCACACAGCAATGTGTCCAGGCAGCTCTGCAATGTCTCCAGACAAGGAGACTCCACAGCCTCCTGGGCAGCCTGCTCCAGTGCTCTGGCACCCTCACTGCAAAGAAGTTCCTCCTCAGATTAATACTAAACCTCCTGTGGTCCAACTTGCTCCCATTCCCTCTTGTCCTAACATTGGATGACAAATATGACTACCAAAGCTGGGCTGCTGTAATGCTGTTCTGTTATCGTGGAAAAGAAATCCACAGGATGCTGTCCGTGATGCTAAGCAGATTAACTGTGTGTAAATGTTGCAGTTGAAATCGACTGGCATGCTGACTACTGCATCACACACTTAATGTAGGAAATCCTCTTGGCTTAATTGTGCACTTAGACACTGCTTCTTGGGAGGTGCTGAAGTCATTCCGTAGAATAGGTAAACAAAATTGTATTCTTGTATTAGGGAACAGCTAAACAGTTTCAAATTTTGGCTAGCCTGCTGTGTTAGAGACTTGATGCTTTGAATACTTTTGGAGAGGAGGCATGAGCAGTTTCACAGAATTGTAGAATTGTCAGGGATGGAGGGGACCTTAAAGCTCATCTAGTCCCAGCCCCTGTGCCTGCTATGGGCAGGGACACCTGGCACTAGAGCAGCTTGCTCCCAGCCCCAGCCAGCCTGGCCTGCAACACTGCCAGGGCTGGGGCTGCCACCACCTCTCTCGGCAACCTGGCACAGTGGCTCAGCACCCTCATGGGGAATAACTTCTGCCTAATAGCCAACCTAAATCTCCCCTCCTCAAGCTTGTGTCCATTCCCCCTACTCTTATCCCTGCCTGACATCCTAAGAAGTCCTTCACCTTAAGCCTTTGCCAAAATCAGGCATTGAAGAGCGAGCTCTTTATCTCTTGTGATAGCAGTGGTTAAATATGCAGTGTAGAGCAGGCTTATGCTCTTTGCTTTGAGCCAGGCGTGATGAAAAGTCCTTGGGCTTCATGTGCTGTGGGATCTGACAAGTGTTGCTATGCTTAGTGTTTCAGACTGGGCTTGATAAATAAACAGAAAGATCCCAAAGAAAACTTCCAGTGATGCTTTTATGTACTCTGTGCATTATTTTTCCTCTGCTATTGTATATATAACCTGCTGACTCACTCACTCTGGAGAATAGTGCTTCTCTTCTTCATCCATGTGTGGTATCTGAACTTCAACCAGCTTATTTGCTTCCTTTTTTCCACTTGTTTTTAAATCCCTCTGACTGTAGACAAATAGTGTATTTTTAGCGTGAGATTTTTCACTTGCTAGATTGGTTGTAGATTAAATCCATGCAATCTATAAATGTCCCTATTCAATTAGAGATTTATTTTTTAACCTGTGTGCATGAAGCTGGAGAGAGCGTATCAGGTTAAGCCAGACTTTTTATGGGTTAAGATTTCAGCTTGTGACAAAACTTCTGTAATTGAACAAACTGTGGAGGATAGTTCCAGCCTGAAGCAACTGGAAAACTATGTGATTCAGGCTGTGGTTGATGCTTGCTGCTCTCAAAAAGGGAAGGTATAATTCCTCCTTATGCTTCATCTGTTATCTTCCCTTCTGTTTTCCCGCTGCTTTCCCCCTACTCTGCTCCAAAATTGTGGTTCCATCATCTTTCTTGGGTTTGTGCTGGTGCTGAGCCCTTGTTTCTGTTTATTAATCTCACAGAAAACTCTTTCCTGCCAGGGCTAGTTTCTGCCAGGTTAGTGAGGTTAACCCACAAACAGATCTGTCCAGTGCCAGAGCTGGGAGGAGGGGGTAGGACTCAGCTGTTCAGCAAACTCCTTGGGCCTCCTGAGACCACTGTGTAGCCTTCTCACATAGTGCCTAGTACGTTGTGTTTGCAATGGACTAAAAGTGTTTGCAGAGATCCTTATAGTTGCCCAGATGATGTGGCTTGACTTGTTAAACCACAAACACATTTGTACGTCTGATTTGGCAGCTCACGTCAATGAGAGCAGGAAAACGTCAAGATTAAAGTTTAGCTGCTGAAAAAAAGAAGCCTTTTAGTGTTCTCTGGCATTTAGGAACAATCTATTTACTTAGCTGCAATATTTTCAAAAGGATGTTAGTGAACTTTCACTACTGAATGTGGTTGGTAGGGTTTAAGTTGTGTAAGTGTTGTCTGATTCCCTAGCTATTTTTAGTGTTATTGCATGCATGCTGGGATTTGCTGTCCTTTAAGTAAAGCTGGTGGAACCCTGTGTGTATGTGTGCACACTGGCCTGATGCAGGTGAGGTCCAGAGGCTTAGTCTAAACTGTTGATGGAGTTAGATTGCTGACTTTGTCCTAAACCAGTTACTTTTATTTGGATCCACAAATCCAGGAGGTGGCAACAGTTTAAGCCACCACAACTGTTTGCAAAGTGAGTTTGTTTCGCCACTGATTTAGATTAAACCACACAAATGCACTATTGCCACTTCATACAGATTCCTTAGACATGATGGAACATAGCTGGGTCTGGTGCTGGTTTACTACTAGAGGAGAAAATCTGTCACTTTGTTAGTGATGTGGGAAGTCACTTGGTATTCAACCGCTCACCCTTCTTTTGCCTCTCTCTTGAGCAGAGCCTGACTGTCCTCCCTGGGGCTGCTCTGGCAGGAGGATACTGCTGAGGGCTGAGATGTTAGCTGCATATGTAAGCAAGGATGCCATAAAGAAGCTTTTCCCTTGTACCCCCTGTGTTGTCTGACACTTCCATTATTTCAGTTGGAGTGAAGAAGTCCTTGTGGGTGGAGAGTGATCTTGTAGGTAGCTAGAATGAATTCCACAGATGACTTGGATACACAGACAATGTACTGGAGTTTTATTTTGGGACCAGTTGACCTGGTTTCAGGCAAGATTGGTCCTGTTTTTAGCATTTTGGATTTGAGATGTATCAAAACAGGAGAGAGAAGGATGAAATGAATTTAGGAGAAAATGCCTGAGAAGAAACACATTTTTCCTTTATGGCTAAACACCAGTCTGCAGAAAGCCTGAAATGTGGCCTTAAGAACAAAATTAGCTCTTCTCCCTCAAATTGTTAGGACTTCCTCCAGTTCCTTTGACAAATTAAGAGTATTGGCCCGCAAACAAGGTTAATGAACCATGAACAAAGTTGTGACTCTGCATTGTGCTGTGCACAGTCAGTACCTGTTAGTATGTTCTTTGATCTAGCTACTGTATTCTTCTAACCTGGGGTGAATCAGAGGTCAATTGTTGAAAGGGAGACAGGCTCCCCTATGCATACCACAGGGGAAGACCATGCATGTGGACATCGACCAGAAAGTTGTGAGGATGCTCTAAACATACACTATCACTTACACCATAGCAGCTTTTTCATCTAGCCATAGCTTTAGTTTAATCAAACATGTTATCTGAGCTTAACCAAAAGAAAATGTTTAATGCTGCCTTTTTCTGCCAGCTGGGGAAGGAGAATGACTTAGGGCATGTTTGAGCTTTACTTACTGCTAACAGTGATGCTTTTCTTTCTTTTCCTTTGAGGGGGAATGCAAAGTTGTGGTGGCAGAGCTCAGCGGGTTGCTTCCAGTGGTTTAAGTCAGCATGTTCTTGTTATAGAAAATGGAGAGCCACTGGGATAAAATTTAAATCCTGCAGATGTTTAATCACAGGTTTCAGCAAATTTACCAACTCCTCAACTATGTAGCACAATACCAGAACCAGACACCGTGGACAGTATATTTCAAGTAAATATTTAGAAGTTGCCACTGGAAGCTAAACTTTGAAAAACATGAAGTCATTCTTGCAAGGGTTCAGATTTGTTAAATGTCATGTGAAGAGAAGGTTGAGGGGAGACCTCCTGGCTCTCTCTAACTACTCAAAGGGAGGTTGTAGAGAGGCAGGGACTGGTCTGTTCTCCCTGGTGCAGAGTGATAGGACAAGTGGAAATGGATGGAAATTGCACCAGGGGAGGTTCAGGCTAGACATTAGGAGGAATTTGTTTGCTGCAAGGGTTGTGAGCCATTGGAACAGGCTGCCCAGGGAGGTGCTTGAGTCCCCATCCCTGGAGGTGTTTAAGAGACAGGTAGATGTTGCATTGGGAGGCATCCTTTAGCAGGTTGCTAGGGCTAGGACAAAGGCTGGACTGATGATCTTCAAGGTCTCTTCCAGCTGGAACTGTTCTGTGATTCTATGATTCTATTTCTTTGAAGCTGATCTTAGTATGCCTTGGTGGGGAAAATACTGTATAGGTGTTACATCAAATATGGAAGAGGGAAGCTTTTGCATGCAGACAAGGGAAAGTACTGTTCCTGGTTTAGTGTGGCCTACTGCTTAATCAATGTTTCATCTTTTTATGCGAGTCTTCAATAAAACCTTTTTGTTTTTTTCTCTTTCAGAATCGTAATGAAATAAAAAATGGAGCGATCCTTCGATTAACAACATCTCCAGTGAGTTACTGTTCTGGTCTTCTCTCCCTTCAAAGTGAAGATTTGATTAGTAAATCATTGTGGACTGATACATATATCTTTACATTTGAGCCACACTGTATCCCACACTATTGTTGCAAAGGAGGATGATGGTGTGGTCACAAGAGAACTGCATGCGGTTCTCTTCCTGAGTTGTGGGGGCAGGGGTGGTATCTCAGAGTGACATTTAGTGATAGAGTTGGCATAACTGGGTGGTTTTTGTCTCTCACTTTTCTCCCACTGGCAACAGCTTCCAGGTCCAACGTACCTCTGCTTCCCTGGTGGCATTGGAGCTTCACTCAAGTTGCTCTTTTTGTGCCCCACAGCTCGTAGCCAAGAGAATTGAATCCCAGAGTGCTCTGCTGGGCAGCACAGGTCAGAGCATTCCTGCTGTCTGGGTTTGCATTGAGTGAGCAGCAACTCTAATTGTTTAGATTTTACTGTTTTCTTTTTATTTTTTCTTCCAGTCCCACCTCCTTTCCAGCTCTTTAAAAAGCACAACAGCGTTGCTGGTTGCCTTGTAATGGCCTGTTTTCCTGCTGAGTTGAGCAGTACTGTTGCCACGTGCTGAAAGCTACTATTAGTCCCAGAAAGATGTATGTCTAAGGCAGCAGTGATCCGATTTCCTTGCTGACAAATGTAGCATGCCATTAAAATGGTTTGCCTCTTTGTGGTGGTGTTCTAGCTTCTGCAGATTCAAAGCATTCTTATGGCCAAACTCTGCCAAGCCTGTACTGCAGCTTATTTCATCAGGCAAGATGGAGCTGTGGTGGTTTAACTTTTGACTTCTGTTGAACCTGTTAAGAGAATGGGGTCAGTCACTGCCATAAAATGTGAAAACTTCTAGATAGAAGCCATGCAGAGAACATGGATGCATTTTTGGATGGATCACTTTTTGGCTAATAAGGCCTAGGCTCTTTGTGTTCTTACTAACTTCCAGGTTCTCCAGTATGTTTCCACTCCTCTCCAGCCTGCTTAGCATGATGCTGGCTTATACTGGGCTTAGGAGATGACTGAATTTGTGTGCAGGTTTGTGTACAAGCAGAAATTGAAGAAGCCAATATGGAAACATGGATGTGCCTCAAGTGTTTTTAATAAGTGACTGCAATAATAACAGACAGGAATGTAGCTTCTTAACAGAAAGCACTTCTAAGCAGCTGGGCAAAGACAAGAGATTTCCATTGTCCTTCATCTTTTTCAGTGTCTGTTACATACAGAGCTTTAGAGTCATAAGAATAAACAGCAGTTTAAGGCCATTGCTTTCTGAGAGGCTATGTGACTCCAGAGTTTCTTGACATACATCACCAGGACAGCCTTGTGCATGGGGAAAGCACTTGCTGGTGGACTAAACGCCTTTTAGTGGAACTTCCTCAGAAACACAGCCCCAGCAACATTTCTCCTAACCTGTGGGATTTTTTTATTTGCAAATGTCCACTCCACTGAAAAAAGACTGTCTAGTGCCCAGATTTGAGATCTCATGAAATTAAAACACCATCTGTGGTTCATCAAGTACCAATGTGATTCAAATGCATTGGATCATTCTTTAGTGTAACCACAGCATGGAGTGACAGCATGAGATGACTCCTGGAATCCTTCCCCATCTTAAAATCCACAACTAGTTGAAGAGAGGCTGTGCTGCAGTTAGTCTGTGGAAATGAATTGTCTGTCTGTCTTCATGATCTCTTGGGAAATTGGAAACATGACCTAGAACACAAGACACGTTTTGGATTTATATCACTTTCTGCTAATAACTGTGGGCAGGAAGATGGGGCCTGGCATAAGATTCTGTTCTACATGTTTTGCCCCTTTGGGAGTTTACTATGGGGTCAGGCAACCAAGACAGGGCTGCTTAGAATATCAAGATCACCTGCTACCTACCAAGTTATGGACCATCGTGCCACTGGCCTGCAATTAGGAGTGACTCAGCCATTCTCTTGTAAGACAGAAGGCCAGCCTACTTCTAGTCTTCAGTATTGATGTTTGTTCCTTAAAAACTTTCTGATGTTTTGTAAAAAGTCTTTTTTTAACTCTTTCCCAGAATGAGAGAGGTAGCTTGGAAGGAGGTTTTGAACGACTAGATTGGGTTTTGTCAGATTAGAGAGTATTTCTATTCTTTAAATAGACATAAAATGAAGTTCTGTGCATTCCACCCTACAATAGTATCTTTGCTTTTAAGGTGCTGTTGAAGTGGTCATCATAAGGTTACCTAAAATAGATAGATTAAAGGCTTCTAAGTTGTGGGGTTTGGACACAATGCTTCCCATTTACCCTGAAAAGCTAACAGGCCATCTGTTTCCATTTTTCCTCTGAAACTCTGTATGAGAGCAGCAGTAGTTGATAATGTGAAGAATAGGCTGCATGATATACTCTTGCAAATGAAAAGATGCTTTCCTAGCTGCTTGAGCTGGGTGGGAAATGTTTTCCTCATCCTTTGAAAGTATTAAGATTCTGAAATGTTTTCCCCCTTTTTTTCCTCTACCCTGCATCAGTATAAAGCTGAACTATATCCCCCTTCCTACAGGAAAAGAAAATCATATAAAAATGCTTTTTGAAGAGGTGGGGGAATCAGAAAGGAGGACTGGAAGATTGAGAGCAATTAAGAGGAGCCACATATAGATTATGCAGTGTCTGGCATGTGTCCATGTAGTTCCAAGAGAGACCTGAGTTGCCTTCTTCCTGGCTGTTGTGGGGAAAAAAATATGTCCTGAACTTCATGAGTCTTTTGAGAAAACTTTTCTTTCTTTTGAAGAGTTGAAAGGAATAATTTTGACCAGTTCTGAAGGCTGCATGAATTTAAAATGCTTTTCTAGTTCTTAGTTTTCATGCAACTTATTACCATGACAGCCAATAGCCTGGCTATACCCATTCACAGTTGCAAGCCATGAGTCACTGAAAATTGGATGAGAAAGATGAGATATGATCTTTTTGAGTTCTGTTGTCATTAGCCTCAAATTGTTTATTGCTCATGTACCCAGAGCAGACAGTACTGAAGATTAAAAGGCAGGGGGAGATAGTTTTATCTAGAACTAGGAAAACAGCATTTTTAAGTTGGCTTTTACAAAACTGGGATTTGAAATCTAACTCGCCAAATCTAAATGTTAAATACTTGACTTTTTTTTTTTCATCTCAAATGTAAATTATTTAGTGTGCCTAGATAGGGACCTTGCTCTGAAAATCATTGTTAATATTGCAAGGACAAGACTGCAAGTTAGGGCCCGCTGCTAAATCCATTAGAAATGCTTGCCTTCAGAGATTTGCCATGTGCCTATTTTAACTTCTGAGAGTTAAAACTTTGCAAGCAGCACTCGTTAGGCCTGGTGGGAATTTGAACTGCCTCTTTGTTTCTCTAGGTCTGTTTGCTAAGTTTGTGCCATTCTCTGAAAAGCTGTTTTTTTCTAAACAATGCTATTTTCCCCCCCATAAACCACTCACCACACAGACACTCTGTTTCCTAGGTAACTTGGGTACAGATTAGATTTCGCTCATATTATCTTTGTTCCTCTATCATCTTTCTTATTTATTTTTAACCTCTCCTATCATCTTTCTTAACGATTCTTCATGCAATTGTGTGGTTTTGCAGTTTTCTGTGACCTACTTTCCCCCTTTGTCTGTTTGCATTTCTGAAGAGACTCATCAAAAGTTCCTTAGGCAACATTTCTTTGGATTTGAACATAATGTGACAGTTGAAATGCCAGATTGCTGTTGTCTGTTGAGTGATCCCCAGATTCCAGTCGATGGTGGGTAGGTGTACAAATAAAGGAGCTGTAATTGCTTCCGAGTGTGAGACTGTTCCGAAAGGACAGTTGTGTCCTGCAATGCAGCAAGCTGAGTCCAACCTTTTAGGGTGTGCAACTCCAGGATTCTTTCCATCAGGTGCTACAAGTCCTCATTCAAATCACTGATCATTTTGAAAGGATGTTAAATTACTGGGAAAATTAAAATGAAGGACCTGGCTTTTTTTTTTTTTTTTTTTAAATTGTATTTAACAGTTTTCAAGCAGAACTGATTTTTTTTTGAGCATTCCTTGTGTGTTTGAAAGTAGCTTCTTGGGCACTTAAACATTCCTTGCTCATGAGCTATATACCTTAAACTCTGAGGCAATGAGTGGCCTTTTCTTGTGTGATGTTTCTGGTGCTTCATGATTTGCTTTTTGTTGCATATTTTTTCTCTGATCCCCTGGTTTGAGATGGGTTGAGTACAGACTGGATTTCTCTCAGATTTTCTTTGTTCCTGTGTTCCTTTGTTCCTCAAACCTGTAAGCTTTTTGTAGGAATTATGCTGTATTAGCATTTCCTGCATGAGGAATCATGTAAATGGAGGTGTTCATTAATAAGCGTTTTCCCTGAATGCTTTTACAGATGTGAGCAAGATGTGTGTGTGATTTACACAGACAAGGAAGTGGAGAGTGTTTTGTAACCTGTTTCTATTTATGCTTCTGAATCCTCTCTCTTTGAGTAAAATTTGGGGATCTAGAGTTGCTTGAATATATACTTAACTGTCTAATGTTCTTGAAGTTCTGTCAATGCCTAAATATTTGTAGGTCTAGCTTATGATTGTGATTATCATGTAATGGTGAATTAGTTATTGAACCTTACACCAGGAGCACTGACTGTGGGAGTCAGTGAGCCACTTTTATATTTACCATAGGAAGATCTGGGAAGTGGAGTTGGGTTTTGTCCTTTATAGATGAAGATTTAATCTCATGTTTTCAGGTTTCGAAAGGCATATTTTGAAAAGTAGGCAAAAAAGATTGTTTAACATGCTGCAAGAGGAAAAACTGCTTCTCAGGCATTCATAAGTGTCTACTGATTGCATAGAATTATTTTAGGCCTATTTACATAATGCATATCACTATGCATCTGTAATGCTTTTATAATTGATTCAATACATGACTCCAGACGTGACCATTTCCCTGCTTCTCTGTTTCTGCCTCTTTAATTGTGAATAGCAATTGCACAGAAGTGCTCTGTGCATTATGTTTGTGCAGGGCTTTAGCTGTAGAAATTGTGCTTGAGTATTAATGTGACAATGTTAACAACTCGTGTCTTTACTAATTCAAATGGCCTCTCATTGCTTAGCTGGCAGCAGGTGCTAGTCAGCCTTGGGTTTGTTGCCTGTAGTTTGTGTATGACAATGATTATGTAACGTGTCCGCTTCTCCATTGCTTTCTGATGGATATGCAGCTGTAGGGGAAGTGGCAGTAACAAGGCAGGAAAAGGCAGCAGTTGAAACCACCCTGGTGCTAAATGAAAGCACAGCAATGCCCCTGGTTGCTTAGTACAAAACTGTACTGGGTAGTTACTGATGGTCTGTATGCCTCTGTTCCAACAGGAACGTTAGTAACGTGTAACTAACTTATCCACAGGGAAGACCTACATAGTTGTATTTTATTTAATTAGCTCTTTGTAAAGGATGAAGAAGAAAACTGATTATGTAATGGCAAACCAGCAATTTAAATCAGTGTTCCAAACTTCTTCCATAGACAGTAGTTGCATTTGAAATCTGCGTCCTCTCTCTTGTCCTTGCTCGCTGCGTTTTGGATTCTGTACAGAAACCCTGCCTGTGTCTGGCTAATAAGTTGCTTACAGAGTATTCAGTGGCAAAGAAATGATAATTTGATCTGTAAAATCTCTTGTTAGGATGATCTTGGGATTCCTAACCTCCAAATGGCTATTTGAGTCTCTAAGCAAGTCACATCTTGGATTTAGGTCATTAGTTTTCATTTTAAGCTGACAATCTCATCAAGCTGCTCCTTTTAAGCACTGCTACTCCCTAAGGGCAACCTTTCTGGCTGTCCTTAGAGCAAGTCATTTAAGACTAGATATGCAGCTTATGCCTCTTGACAGCCTTTTGAAGTGCTGGGGCTTCAGCAGCACATGTTCTAGTGTCTTCCTTCCTTTCGAAATAGGAGAGAAGTTAATGCTGCGTTTCATTTACCTCAGCAGCTGTGTTCCTGTTAATTGCCTCATAGCAGTTCTCAGTTGGGCAGGTTTTATATATTTATTTATTTATTCTTACCTGAATGCTGTTTCCATCAGAGCAGAGCCCTGGCAGCTAGCTCTGCTGTTGTGCTAACGAGCTGTGCTCTCTGTCCATCCGCTAATGGCTTGTAAATCATTGCTATAGCTCCCTGGTAAGCACTCAGAGCACATTTCATCTGGGTTTCATTTTTTAATGCAGTCCTAAGTGAGCTGTACCTTCCATAAGCACGTGTGAGTGCTATGGCAACAAGGCTTGTGAGAGCTGCATGGTGTTCACTGAAGCAATATTTTCACCCACCAGGCACTTGTGGTGACAACCACCAACATTACTTTTGGCCATGTTTCCATTGAGACATGTACCAGCAGTCTTGCTGAGACAAATATTTGTTTACCCATTTAATCAAGATCTGCTCTGCCATTATCAGCTCTTTTGTCTTCTGATAGTAGAAGCAGCAAGGTTTGTTGGATGCTATGTCTTGCAAAACTTATTTAATGTAAGAGAAGTAGAGCTCCGCAGAAACTTTGCTGATGGGGCATTTGTATTGGCATAGTCATATAAAGCCTATCAAGCTCTTTTTAATGTTCTTGAAACAGTGCTGAACCACTCTTGTATCAGAGAGATTTTTGTGCTCTGTAGAGATGGACCAAACTGTGTCTGATCTAAGATAATATTTTGGTTTTAGTGTGGTGAATTTCAAAGCTCTCACTGACTTCAGAGGAAAGAGGATTAACATTACTCTGTTAGTCCTGTTCATGGTGCTGTTCTGCAGTGTAGGTGAGCTCTTGATGCACATCCCTGTACTGGCGTTCTCAGTTTTGATGAGGGTTAGCTCTTTCTGTGCTTGGTATCTTTATGTAATGAAAGTCTTAACTGGGATGGAAGCAACAGTTCACCAGCCCCAGGTGTTTATGCTGGAAGCAGGAATCTCCATCACTCCATCATAGAAGCCACCCGATTGGTCAGGCACGATCTGCCTTTAGTGAATCCATGTTGACTACTTAGGATCACCTCTTTATCTTGTACATGCCTTAACATCCCTTCCAATACTATTCGCTCCATGACCTTCCCAGGCACAGAGGTGAGGCTCACTGGCCTGTAGTTCCCTGGGTCATCCTTTTTACCCTTTTTAAAAATGGGTATGATGTTACCCTTCCTCCAGTCCCCCAGGACTTCACCTGACCTCCACGANGGTCTTCCTCCTGCCCTACTTGATTTCTTACAGAGAGGGATGGAAATTTCTTGTGCTCTAGTCAGTGTATCTTTAAAGAGCTGCCAACTCTGGTGGGTTCCTTTGTCCCTAAGGACAGTGTCCCAGGGGACCTCTCCCATCAAGTCTCTTAACAGCTGAAAGTTTGCCTTCCTGAAATTCAAAGTCCTTACCTTACTCTGTGCCATGCCTGTGCTTCTAGTGATTTCAAACCTGACTAAGGCATGGTCACTACACCCTAGACTCCCCTCTATCTCCACCTCTTTAATGAGGTTTTCTTCATTAGTCAGGAGCAGGTCTAGCAATACATTGTCCCTAGTTGGCTCCTCTAGAACCTGTACCAAAAAGTTGTCCCCCATAAACTCCAGGAATCTCCTGGACTGCCTATACCTTGCTATGTTATTCTTCCAGCAGATGATAATTTGGTTTTTTAATGACACATAGCTTCTCATTCACCTTTCATTCTGTGCAGGTAAGAAGTGAATTTCAGGAAATTGAATTTTGCAAGTATAGAGAGGAGGATTATTTTTCCAAGAAAAGTATTGGTTAGCTAGCTATTAACTGAAGCTTTTTGGGCATTGTGTTCAGCTAAGTGAGGGCATCAAATTGAAAATGTGAGATGCATTTGTATGGCTAAAGAGACAGACAGTGTCATATGCATTATTTAAATATCCCTTTAGCTTTTTGTCATCAGTGTTCATTTTGGATTACACTGTCCTATCCTGTACTCGAGGCATTAATGGGCAGATAGGCTAATGTAGCTGAAGATCAAACTTGCATAAAGATGTATGAGTGATAATATCATAAGAATAATTACTTCCCACATGATACTATGTTCCCTGTAAGAGAGTGTGTGAGGTTTGAATTGATTGTGAACAAAAGGAGAGGAGGAGGAGGAGGAAAGGAGCAGAAGGCCTGAAGTTGGTCTCTACTGATATAGCCTGATTAGAAGAGTATATGGTCTTCATTGTTAAAAGTCATGAGAAGTGTCTAAACTGAGTAAGCATTGACAGGAAAAAAGTGCTACTGTTATCATACTGAGACTGTCTGATGCAGTTGGGTTTATTTTCATTTCTAGTTTTATTGGTATGACACCTAAGCTCTTCAAGCCAAAGACTGTCTTGTGTAATGCTTACAGTTTGCTTGAGACAATGGCATATCTGCCCATTGCTCAGCAAATGATTCTGCAGCAATCCAGATAGTTCTAGGTAATAATGGAGTAATACAGAAGTAATATACTTCCACGAAAGTAACTTGTATCTGAGCTACATACTCATTTCTGAACATGCAAGTGTTAAGTATCATTAATATTAAACATGGCCATTATTCCTGCTTGGGCTAACCTTTTATTCTTTATTGCCATTGTAACAAAAGCTTTTCTGTTGTTCTTGTTTTTCTGTTTCTCTCCTTAGGCTCAAAATGCACAGCAACTCCATGAAAGGATCCAGTCTTCTAGTATGGATGCAAAGTTAGAAGCACTGAAAGACTTAGCCAACTACTCACGGGATGTTACATTTGCCCAGGAATTCATAAACCTAGATGGTATTTCCTTGCTAACACAAATGGTTGAAAGTGGCACAGAGTGAGTATTCTGCCTCAACACTGCTGTTCCTTCCTTGTGGGTTGCTTTCATGCTTACTCTGAGTACCTGAAGTATTTCAGTAGACAGCTTCTAAGATGAGTTCTGGGCTGCTAAGATAGTATCTCCATTATCAATGAGAGCCTTTGTTTGAGTTCCCTTAACAGTGGATTGGAAGTGAGCAAAGTAGGAAGTCACAAGTACCCTCTGTGCCATGAAGTTTTGGGGAGACTGTGGTCCTAGTTTCTTCTCTACTCACTGGAATTTAGGTACATTCAATACAGTAAGGACATGGAGCTGATGGAGCAGGTCCAGAGGAGGCCACGAGAATGCTCAGGGGCTGGAACACCTCTGCTATGAGGACAGGCTGAGGGAGCTGGGATTGTTCAGCCTGGAGAAGAGAAGGCTTCAGGGGGACCTACTAGTGACCTTCCAGGACCTAAAGGGAACTTCCAAGAAGGCTGGAGAGGGCCTGTTTGCAAAGGCCTGCAGTGAAAGGACATGGGGCAATGGTTATAAATTGGAGATGAGTAGATTTAGACTTGATATTAGGTAAAAGTTCCTCCCCACGAGGGTGGTGGAACCCTGGCACAGGTTGCCCAGGGAGGTGGTTGAGTTCCCATGCCTGGAGGCATTCTAGGTGAGGCTTGCCAGGGCTCTGGGCAAGCTGCTCTGGTTGGGGATGTCCTTGCCCAGTGCAGGGGGGTTGGACTAGATGAGCTCCAGAGGTCCCTTCCAACCCAAACCATTCTAGGATTCTATGATTCTAAATCACATAAAAATATCAGCCTTTAAACATTGTAAGTGAAGTTCCCTGAAAACTCTGTTTCATATTTTACATTACTGAGAACACATGGAGCAAAACCCAGTGCTTACCTTATTTCCATTTTTTATTGTTTTCATTCTGGCTGGGGTTTTTCAAATGGCAATGGCTTTTTGGCATGAAATTGAAAGCTGACCTCTGAAAATACATCTATTCCTTACAAATACAGCTTCCCAACTTTCACCATTGGTGACATTTAGGACTGTAGTCCTGAGTAAGTGTCTCTTGGCTTAATGTGGAGGTTACTACAGGAAAGTATCAGCTGGATTATTGCACTTTTAAATGGTGTCCCTACAGGTACTAGCTGAAGTAAGCTTTTGCTTTCAAGAGTGTTTTTTTTAGTTCTTTGCAGTCAGTGCCAAGATCTACTACACATGAACAAATCAACATATCTATCTATACACATTCCTGAGAAAAAGAGAAGACTCCAAAAACAGTTTTCTTCTTATCGGGGGTTTTCAGTCTTGTAGGACCAGACTTCAGAAGTTGGTTGCTGAAATCAATCCACATCCCCTCACAAATGTGCTTGTGCTTCCTTGGATTCAAGAAAGTAGTGTTAAGGGGTTAAGCAACAGTGCTAAGTGGGTTTTGAAATAGAACACATAGTCTTTCATAGTCCCCCACAAAATATACTGGGGGTTTTCCACAGAAAATGAAGTACTTTTTTTTAGAATCCAGTAGTCATAGAATCACAGAATTGTCAGGGTTGGAAGGGACCTTAAATCTCCTCTAGCCCCAACCCCTGTGCCTGCCATGGGCAGGGACACCTGGCACTAGAGTAGCTTGCTCCCAGCCCCAGCCAGCCTGGCCTGCAACACTGCCAGGGCTGGGGCTGCCACCACCTCTCTGGCCAACCTGGCACAGTGGCTCAGCACCCTCCTCGGGAACAACTTCTGCCTAACAGCCAACCTCAATCTCCCCTCCTCAAGCTTGTGTCCATTCTCCCTAGTCCTAGCACTGCCTGACATCCTAAGAAGTCCTTCCCCAGCCCTCTTGCAGCCCCTGCAGATCCTGAAAGGCCACAAGAAGGTCTCCTGGGAGCCTTCTCTTCTCCAGACTGAACAATCCCAACTCTCTCATAGGAGACATGGGAGAGGTGCTCCAGCCTCTGATCATCCTCATGGCCCTTCTCTGGACACCTTCCAGCACATCCAGATCTTTCTTGTCCTGGGGGCTCCAGAACTAGACACAGTACTCCAGGTGAGGTCTCAGGAGAGTGGAGTAGAGAGGGAAAATCACCTCCTTGCACCTGCTGGCCATGTTTCTCTTGCTGCAGCCCAGGACAGGGTTGGCTTTCTGGGCTGTAAGTGCACACTGGCAGCTCATGTTGAACTTCTCACCCACCAGCATCCCCAAGTCCTTTTCCTCAGAGCTGTTCTCAAGTCCTTAGACTGGACAATGTAAAAGCACACTCTCAGTGCTCCCTGTGTGTTATGTGGTCAATGCTTTATTGGACTATGAATCCCTATTGCCTGGCTTTAGAGAGATACTGGATTTCCATGTTTTCATGGTTTCATCTTCAGTGTTTTTGGATGATGGTCATTATTTTTTGCAATGTTGTGCTCTGTGGCACATATTATGCCACTTCAGAAAAAAAACCCAACCAAACAACAAACACCTAAACCAAAAATCAAACAAACCAACTTCCTCCTTCCCCTCCAAAAAAAACCCAAACAGAAAAAAAACACCCAAAAAAGCTTCTAGTTATTAAATTTTTCAGCTTGTCTTATATTCATAGAATATTTGTTGTTTAGGGACCAAATTAAATGTAAAGCCAGAGACAGGGTTAAGTTGCTGTAAGCATATGCACATAGTTACTGTACTAATTAAAACAATAGATTGAATGGGGAGGCTTGCATGTGCCTGTGAAGATCAGATGATGAGCAAGTTAAGAGTTACTGCCTCTGTAGTTTATTTTTTCATGAGTTTATTGAAGTTAAATGGTTTAACTTACTGAGCTATGGAAGGTGTTTAAACTAAGCACTTTATTTTCTGTTGAAACAGAGAACAGTCACATTTTTACAGGCATTTCTTTTAGCTGCATCAAGGCTAAAGCAAGTGCCCTCCTCACCCTTCAGGTGTGTTTGTTCCACTGGTTTGTAGCTGGGGGATGGACCAAGCTGGAACAGACTGGTCTGGATTAAAAATAACTATATTGTTAAAGAACTGCTCAGCAAATTACACCCTAGTAGGAATTCCTGGCTGAAGCTAAAAGTTTTGAAACCACAAAGCAGGCTTGGGGACTGGACATATGGGCAGAGCCTATTGCTGTTTTTTTTTGTAGTAGCTTGCATATGGAGAGATGTCAGCTTGTCCTTTTTAGCTGGTGTCATGTATCAGCAAAGATGCACTGATTGATCTACCTGTCTGATCTATTTATCAGTGTTTCTGCCCATGGGGAGAAACACTGTCTAAGTTTGGTCATTGAACAAAGACTCAAACTGTAAAAGTTTCCAGCAGCTTCATGTGTTGATGAGTTCTCAGTACTCACTGAAGTCTTTTTCTTGTTCAGCAGCCTAGACATTCTACAGGTTGGGTTTTTCCAAGTCTGGTTTTGTGAAGGGAGTTGTAAAGCAAGGACATCTGTGCTGTGCTGTACATTGCCTTCTGCTTTTATAGTATGCATCACTGAATGAGAAGTGTATATTTAACAGAACTTGAGATTGAATTCAAGATGCAAATCTTAATGCACACAAAGTTGGTAACCTGTGCCAGCCATGATGCTTCTGCTCTCCTTTCTCATCTGACTTCAAACTGTTGAGCCTCTCCTCCCATTTCGGGGTCTGTCATTTCTATTTCAGCACACTAAACCAACAAATCAGAAGAACCTCAGAAAAAGCAATTATTTTGTTTTAGTTTGGGTTTTGACTATATTATTACACCCCTTGCCCCCAAAACAGTTTCCTGAAATGGCCTGTGAGTGGACAAGGTGTGTGTGTGAAGTGAAGGATAATATACTGAGGAGAGAGAGGGACAAGGACAATCAGCCATCTGAGTGCATTAGGCTGTCAAGGAAAAGCAATTGGAGTCAGTCAGTTGTCCTTTGATGTTCTCTCTTCCTGTTTTCACTTGTACCATGTGCTGTACTGTTACTAAGAGGTCCCACAAGATGCTGGCAGAACAGGCAAAGCAAGCTGAAGACCTCCTTACCATTAGCTCCCACCCTGGGCTCTGTGCCCTCAGCAGTGTGGCCTTGTGAGCTGTGCTGCTGACCAGGTCACCAAAATACTTACGATAAAAAACTCTTGTCTCTTCTTTTCCCTGCGCCAGTACTTCAAGTTTCTTTTCCCCAATGGTGTTTTTAACTGTCATCATTTCAGTGACCATAGATGGACTTACCAAAGAATTATATGGGCACCCCCCATGGGAGGCAGTGTTATAGAAGGAATGAGCTGCCAGAAATTTCAGGAAGGGGCACAAACTTCTTTGATGGCCCAGTTTTAGAAGGCAATGTATTTTAAGATGCCTTTAAGCTCTATCTTCACTGCAGAGTTATCTTACCCCCATTGGAGTTACTGTTGCTGAGCTAGCCTTGCTTGAAAGAGGCCATGATTCAACCATACAGCTGAGAGAACCTTAATGGTTGGGTGGGTTGGGTGAGTTGGTCCAGCTCCCTGTCATCTTCTGTACTTTGTTAACCCTGCTCTCCAACCCAGTCCTGTTTCCTTCTTGGAGCTGGTTCTGGTCTCTGGATGCTTCACAAAGCTAATCCAGCTTGTTAACTTGTTTCTGATATACAGAGTTGCATTTCTGGGATTTGAAGAAGCAAGAGTGGAAGTGGGCTGCAAAAGTGATGAGGGGACTGGAGCACCTCTCTTGTGAGGAAAGGCTGAGAGCCCCAGGGCTGTTTAGCCTGGAGAAGGCTGAGAGGGGATCTTATCAATGTCTGAAGGGTGAATGTCAAGAGCATGGGGCCAGACTCTTCTCAGTGTCAGCAACAGGACAAGGGACAGTGGGTACAAGGAAGTTCAAGGAGAAGCTTTTGAGGATGACTGAGCACTGGAACAGGCTGGGGTCATCTTCCCTGGGGACTTTCAAAGCCCACCTGGACATGATCCTATGTATAGNCCAGCACCTCAATGTCCCTCTTGTAGTGAGTGTAACCTGCTCCAGGGGAAGCTGCTTTAGAAGGGAGTTGGCCTAGATGATCTCCAGAGGTCATTTCCAACTCCCACTCTTTTGTGATTCTGTGAGTGAATGCAGAAAAGGCTCTTTTTTTGTGGCAACAGACCAGTACATTGGCCTAGGTGCATAATTGAGCCACAACCTGAGAGCAATTATGTTATGAATTAACATGAGAGTGATTTGTCTCTGCCAGGCACAGTCTGAAAATCCCTTGTGGTCTCCTGTGGCCCCTGGTGCCATAACTGTGCCGACAGCAGAGGGAAAGTGTGGGGAGTGATACCCATGTTCCTATAATCCTTGTATGGGTAGGATGAACTCATTAGCCTTCTGGCAGTCATCCTAGGAGAGGGACAACTCTGATTCCAAACCCGGGCAGATGGAGCTCGTTTAGCCCTGTAAGGCCTTCCATCTAAGAGGTTAAACCTCCGTCCTAAGGACCTTGCTGCCAGTGTCCAAGCTTGCTAGGCCCTGGCAGATGAACCTTAGGACTAAAGGGTGGGTCCAGCTCTGCGCATGCTGTGTCTCACCTAAAAAAATCCATAGCGCAGGCTCGAGGGTGCTATCTGCTATCCTCTTTTTATCAGTGCGCTTGGAAAAGGCGCTGATGAGGAGTGTGGGTGGAGCCCTCCCTGGATCTTCGTTCGCGAAGCCTAGCCACGATTGTCTCTGCTCTGGTATTACAACCTGGAGACTGGCACTAAGACTCTGAGGGGGTCAGAGGGAATGGGATGTACCCTGTGGGGTGGCTGCTACTGCTCTGCAAGGAGACCCTCTGTGTGCTTTCCTAGGTGCCTGTGGGTTAATGCTGCTGAGGACAGCCCTGCACCAGCACAGTCAGGCTCAGTAGTGCCTCTGTTCATGGTGTGGTGCAGCTGGGCTAGGAATTGATGAATTTTGTTAATTCAAGCTTTATTCTCTCTTTTCCCCAAAGGGACAGACAGTGCTCATTAAAAGTAACCTCATGCTCAGTGTAAGGTTGCTTGGAGGTTTTCTCTGCATGTGGAACTCTTGTTAGGGGCAGCTCTTAAGTTATAATTTGAGTGTGTAATTAAGTTTTAGTGGACACCCTCTGGAAACACAAGACTCCAGGTTTTTCTAACTTTCACTGAGGAAGAGGCCTAAGCTTTATTCATAGCTAGTTTCATTTATTGTACTACTTACTCCTGATTTCAGTGAAGCTGATGACTGTAAAAGTACAGTGACCAGAGTAAGAGAATATAAATCACTGGGTTTCTAGTTGCCTCTGCTTTGTTTTGCTGGTGATGAAAAGTAGTAGTAATATAAAAAGCTGACAAGAACCAAGTTTCCTAGTTAATTTTCCATATGTTATATTCGTGAACACTGAAGAAAATTAGAATGCA
Organism: Bucco capensis; assembly: GCA_013396975.1. Lineage (NCBI taxonomy): Eukaryota > Metazoa > Chordata > Aves > Piciformes > Bucconidae > Bucco > Bucco capensis. The sequence continues at coordinate 53,350 of VWZO01019753.1, read as the reverse complement.
TTAGAGAACAGCCTTTCTGGTTTCTTGCTGTTAATCCAGCTTGAAAAATAACAAATTGAGAGGGATTCTTTTTAACTTTGCATGTTTTCAAAAGTGGTTTTAATATTATATGTAGTTACCATAAATCTCCTGGAGTGCCTGTTGCTTAAAGCAAATAAATGGTAGAGATGGTCTGTGCTGGGACCAAGCTATAGGGGTTGGTAGTAGGCAGATTGTAGGGTATATGGGGCCCTAGTGAAGCTGAGTGCATCTTGTCAAGATGAAAATATTTTTATCAGCAGAGATGCAACATGTCTTGGAAACTGTCCACATGTATCTTGATCCTGTTGACTGAGCTGCCTTATCTTTGTTTTTCCTTCAGGGTCATTCTTGTTTTCAGAGCATGCTATGATCTGAAGAAGAAAAAAAAAGGGGGGGGGGCAGGCTGGGTTTATGTTTATGGTTTGGGTGACTTATAACAGTAAGGGTGATAGAGCACTGGAACAGGCTGCCCAGGAGGCTATGGAGTCTCTTTCTCTGGAGACATTGCAGAGCTGCCTGGACACATTGCTGTGTGAGCTGGTCTAGGTGATCCTGCTGTGGCAGGGGGGTTGCACTAGATGATCTTTCTATGGCCCTTCCAACCCCTGACATACTGGGATACT
>VWZO01019753.1:0-52640 GCA_013396975.1 Bucco capensis | reverse complement strand
TTCAGCGCTGCATTCCATAGTCTAGCCCAGAATGAATATTTCAGGAAGTCATGTCTGTATAGATAGCCTTTCTGGGGCAGCAAAAGGCTGGTAAAGATACAGTGGGGTTTTTTCTTGATGTATCAGAAGAGTTGTGTGACTGGGACAGACTCTTAAAAGGAAAAAAAAAAACAACCCTCATAGTCCCTATAAAGTGAGAAAAGGAACATGTAAGCTACAAATCAGAAACAGTGAAAGACCCAAGAGTTAATAAAAGGAATCTAGATTAATTTTTGTCACTACCAGTAATAATAATAATCTCATGACTGGGAGGAAAAGGAGGAAAGCCTATGCAGAAATGTTCAGTATTTTTTTAATTAGTATTATCATGGTCTCTATCACTTGTCACTTGGCTGAAATACCACACAGTTTTTGCCAAAAAAATCCAGACTGTGCTAAGCCTTGCTGTCTTGACAGAAACCAGAATAGTTTCTGTTGCTGTTGAGAAGGTTGTTCTGCAGAAGGCTGCTGGGCAGCTCTGTTGTAGTATAACCATGGCACAGGAGCATCATAGTTGATGCTTCTCAGCCATGGTTGCAGATAGCCTGCTTTTAACTTTCAGGGGAGCAGGAATTGCATAGTGCACAAATTAGAAAAAACTTGCTTTAAATTGGGATGCTTGTTAAATTTGGTCATCCTCAATACAGAAAGGACATGGAGCTGATGGAGCAGGTCCAGAGGAGGCCACGAGAATGCTCAGGGGCTGGAACACCTCTGCTATGAGGACAGGCTGAGGGAGCTGGGATTGTTCAGCCTGGAGAAGAGAAGGCTTCAGGGGGACCTACTAGTGACCTTCCAGGACCTAAAGGGAACTTCCAAGAAGGCTGGAGAGGGCCTGTTTGCAAAGGCCTGCAGTGAAAGGACAAGGGGCAATGGTTTTAAANTCTGTGATAACAGAGATTGCAAGACAAGATAGGTCATGAAGAACAAGTAAATGGTGATTCCATTTTATAATTATCCCTCATGTCCAGTCACTTCTCTGAATGTGAATGTGTGCCATGAGAGCAGGATGTGGGTGTCCACACACAGTTATTCTCCTTTTCAGACAGAGATTTCCATAACACTTCCACCAGTGATCTTTTGGCTGAAGCCCTGTTCTGCCTAGTTAAGGGCAGCTGAGCATCATCTGGCTGGATGTACAGACAATGTCAAAGGAAAGTGTGTGAGTGCCTTCAAATGAGACAGAAGGAGAGGCAATGCTAGAAGCTCCTAGGTACCATAGTAACTGATAAAAAATGTGTTCAGGACCCAAAGTGGAAGAAACTATTGTCTTCTTGCTCCTCCATCTGATATAATGTCATTTACTCATTCAGCGCTGCATTCCATAGTCTAGCCCAGAATGAATATTTCAGGAAGTCATGTCTGTATAGATAGCCTTTCTGGGGCAGCAAAAGGCTGGTAAAGATACAGTGGGGTTTTTTCTTGATGTATCAGAAGAGTTGTGTGACTGGGACAGACTCTTAAAAGGAAAAAAAAAAACAACCCTCATAGTCCCTATAAAGTGAGAAAAGGAACATGTAAGCTACAAATCAGAAACAGTGAAAGACCCAAGAGTTAATAAAAGGAATCTAGATTAATTTTTGTCACTACCAGTAATAATAATAATCTCATGACTGGGAGGAAAAGGAGGAAAGCCTATGCAGAAATGTTCAGTATTTTTTTAATTAGTATTATCATGGTCTCTATCACTTGTCACTTGGCTGAAATACCACACAGTTTTTGCCAAAAAAATCCAGACTGTGCTAAGCCTTGCTGTCTTGACAGAAACCAGAATAGTTTCTGTTGCTGTTGAGAAGGTTGTTCTGCAGAAGGCTGCTGGGCAGCTCTGTTGTAGTATAACCATGGCACAGGAGCATCATAGTTGATGCTTCTCAGCCATGGTTGCAGATAGCCTGCTTTTAACTTTCAGGGGAGCAGGAATTGCATAGTGCACAAATTAGAAAAAACTTGCTTTAAATTGGGATGCTTGTTAAATTTGGTCATCCTCAATACAGAAAGGACATGGAGCTGATGGAGCAGGTCCAGAGGAGGCCACGAGAATGCTCAGGGGCTGGAACACCTCTGCTATGAGGACAGGCTGAGGGAGCTGGGATTGTTCAGCCTGGAGAAGAGAAGGCTTCAGGGGGACCTACTAGTGACCTTCCAGGACCTAAAGGGAACTTCCAAGAAGGCTGGAGAGGGCCTGTTTGCAAAGGCCTGCAGTGAAAGGACAAGGGGCAATGGTTTTAAATTGGAGATGAGTAGATTTAAACTGGATATTAGAAAGAAGTTCCTCCCCACGAGGGTGGTGGAACCCTGGCACAGGTTGCCCAGGGAGGTGGTTGAGTTCCCATGCCTGGAGGCATTCCAGGTGAGGCTTGCCAGGGCTCTGGGCAAGCTGCTCTAGTTGGGGATGTCCCTGCCCACTGCAGGGGGTTGGACTAGATGAGCTCCAGAGGTTCCTTCCAACCCAAACCATTCTAGGATTCTGTGATTTTATGATCTTCCTCCTGGAAATTATAAATGCAGCAAGATCAGGTTCATATAAGCTTCTAAATGAATGTGTAGTGTTGGTTTTTTGACTCTTGACTAAGAGAAGGCTTCTGCTGAACACATGCAGTTGCAGAGTTGGCTGCTGTACAGCTGGAAGTCTCTGAGATGGCAGTTGTGCATGCCTGAAGGACACATTGGATTGTGCAGTGAAATTCTAGCTCTTGGCTGGTCTTACACAGATAATGCTGCATACTAGCCCAGTGGAAAACTGCAGAAGGATTGGTTTGGAGTTATTCTGACTTTAACACACTCTTTGGGACAGTTGCTTACATACCTGCTAATGGGTTTTTTTTTCATCCCAGTCTGATGAGTATTTCAGTGGTGCTGTCAAAATACTTAAGCAGCCCTTGCTCACAGCCACTTGTTCCTGTCCTGCTTCATCTGAAGAGTTATGCTAGTCCTGTTTGTAGCAAGCTGGACTGCAGAACTGATGTAGATTATTAAAAGTGACAATAAAGGCTACTTTTAGTAGAATATTCCATAACCCAGATGAGTTCCCTGATTTAGCTCACAGTGTTGCCCTAGAAAACAGCTGTGCAAGCACAACTCACTGCTTAAATGGAAAATGGATTTTCAGAAGGTATGAACAATGCTAAGCTAGTAGGTCTTTGCCACTAAATAAAGTAGTCCTTTAGTACCCTTCCCAGCTATTGGCTGTTTAGGACCAAGATCATGAAAGGAGTAGAACATCTGCCCTAGGAGGACAGGCTGAGAGAGCTGGGTCTCTTCAGCCTGGACAAGAGGAGACTGAGAGGAGACCTCAGGAATGGTTAGAAATATGTTAAGGGTGAGTGTCAGGAGGAGAGAGCTAGGCTCTTCTCAGTGGCATCCAATGTTAGGACAAGAGGGAATGGGAGCAAGTTGGACCACAGGAGGTTTAGTATTAACACGAGGAGAAACTTCTTTCCAGTAAGGGTGCCAGAGCACTGGAGCAGGCTGCCCAGGAGGCTGTGGAGTCTCCTTGTCTGGAGACATTGCAGAGCTGCCTGGACACATTGCTGTGTGAGCTGGTCTAGGTGATCCTGCTGTGGCAGGGTGGTTGGACTAGATGATCTTTCTAGGGCCCTTCCAGCCCCTAACATTCTGTGATTCTGTGACCTGCCCCCTTCCTTGATCAGCTCCAGTGCTTATCTGAGTCCTCAGTGATCCAGCTGAGTTTGGCTAATCCTTCAGAAAATAAGCCAGCTGATTGAGGGTAGAAAAACTATTTATTTATCTTTTTTTTATTATTTTATTTTATAGGAATACATTACTTTAGATAATTTTTGACAGCCCTGGCCTGTTAGACAGGCTCAGCCATTCCTGTGAAGCTTTACCTGGAAGCCTAGATTACTTAGTCTGACATTTCTGCCAAAATCAATCCTTGTCCAACAGAAGTTTGACGCACTCTTCATACCTTAGTGCTTCTGTAATGTTGGGAGAGGGTGACTGTTGTCTGGGAGGCACAAATCCTAAAGAGAATAGAAAATCAGGTAATCCTATTATACCACTGTGGAGATGGTAATGACAGGAGAATGAGAAAGGGCTGCAGCCCCATCAGTCATAGAATCATAGAATGTTAGGGGTTGGAAGGGCCCTAGAAAAATCGTCTAGTCTAACCCCCCTGCCAGAGCAGGATCACCTAGACGAGGAAAACACATGTCTTGCTTTGGAAAGCACTTTCTTTGCAAACAGGTAATTTAATTCATCTGTAAGGCTACTGGATGTCTCCAGAAAGGATGAAATGAATAGGTGACTCCAGATAAAGTGGTGTTTTCTCTGCTCTTACTACTGTCACTACTGTGACCTCATCTAAGGTGATCCTGCTGTGGCAGGGGGGTTGGACTACATGATCTTTCTAGGGTCCTTCCAACCCCTAACATTTTGTGATACTTATCTGAAGATGGAACCATCAAAGATACAGTCTTTGGAGAGAAAGGGAGAGTTGCTGCTCCTTGCACTTTCCCCATCCTAAATAGCTTTTCTGTGTGGCTGCTTTTCTTATTTTGCTTGTGCTTAAGAATATTAGCATTTAAATGACCCCTGCTGAGTGGTGGTATCCACAGCTTATTGACAGGATCAGGGAAGAGAAGAGGAGACAGTTTTACAGGATTTTGTTTGGCAACCGCTTTTGTAAAATGTGGTAAGAAGAGTAATTCCAGCAGTGGATTTGTATTTCCAAATGTTCTTCAGAGTACCAAGCTGGGCAAAACTAACTTGTTAATTTAACTCCAAACAGAAGTGCAGTATTTGAGCAACCAGCAAGAAAAAGAGCACCTTAAAGTCTCCACTTCTGCAGCTTTCATGGATGCTTTTGTCTCTTAGACTGTGATGGCTGTGGGATATTGTGGCTGTGAAGAGTGGGAGTGCTGCTGCAGAACAATACCATTTTGCAGATTTAATTTTACTCATTCAAATGTATTTATTTCAATAGTGTATTGATTGAAATAATTTGTTTCAACTTCTTGGCCAGAGTGTTTCCCAGGCTTCATTTATGTGTTAGGCACACCTGATACATACAGAAGCCAGAAATATGTACTCCTGTGTATTTGTCTTATATTTTTGTACACTGCTTCTTATCCAGAATGTGGGCTATCCTTGGGTTTGCCTGAAAAGCAGTAGCCAAATACTGGTTTCATATGGTAAGCAGGTTGTTCATCCATCATCCCATCAGTTTTTCTGTAAAGGAGGAAGTTTTGGGGAACATTTTCCATCTTTGCTGATAATGGCCCTCTCCAGGGCCATACTGCATGAAAAGCTTTTATCCTCAGCAATATTTTTTTCCTACTCTGCACATATTTAAACAGCACAGGCTCCAAAATGTTGTTTGCAGTGATGTGACTGCTTTAGCTCTTGGCATCCTTAATTCCAGTGGGTCCCCACTGGCTTCTACAATGAACAGCATTTTAGTTGACAAGCCCTTACTGTGTGCACTGTGTGTAACCCCAGCTGGGGTTTAGGTTTGGGGTATCTTTGGTCCTTGTACAGCAATTTTTGCACAGAAATAGATAGTTGATCCAGTCAGGTCCTTGCTAAGCTAGTTTCTGCTGGAAGCTGCTTGTGACATAACCTGCTGTATTTGAGCAAGTATTAAGTCTGTATGGCTTGGGGAAGTCCAAAGGGAACTGATGCTCCTTGGAAGTCAGCTGTGAATGTGTCACAAAATTCCTTTGAGGCCTAACAGGGAACCTATTATGGTAGGGAAATGTCTAAGCCAGTAACTTGTGGTTAATGTTTATTTTGCATTATCTTGGCGTTTCTGTGGAGACTTCACCATGTGTAAAACTTGCTGTCTATGGCTTTCACCATAAGAGTTTCTGAATGTTTCACAAAGGCTCTTGAATTTGCTCTCAACATTTGTGTTTTAGTAATTGAGTTTTGTGCAAGTATGATTGAGAAGGTTTCTATGAAAAAGTAAACTACAATAAAATAATATTGAGCTAATTACCGTGCCTAGATCAGTAAGACTTTTAGCATTTTTGACCATACCTTTGGTAAATCACCCAGGAATCATTTGACAGAACAGTCTGGTTGCTACCACAGAGCCAGTCCTCTCAAAGAAACAACAGTTATATATAGAGAGAGAAAAAAAGCTGATAGAGGTGGCAGCCTCTTTCCAGGCTAGTTCTTTCCAGGCTGACTTGTTGGAAGATTTAGCTTGGCTCTTCCTTCAGTGGTAGCTTTAGCATGGCCTGGGGGTGAACAGGAGAGGAACTCCTGCTCATGTCAGGTCCTTCTCTATTAGATTTTTGATTTGATGATGGGGCAAAAATAGCATGCACTCCTTTAGATAACAGCCTGCACCTGTTCAGTGGTAAAAGTCTATCTGTAATCATCCTGTACCATATTTCTGCAATCCTCTGGATTGATTGCTGCTCTTCTCACACTTTCCAAAGCAGCAGAGATTAGTAGAAATTGCTCTAGTACAATGATTCTTTCCTCTCCAAAGTTTCCTATCTTTGTGTTGCTTCACCAAAGAAGTCTGATATGATTCAAATATTTCTCCACTCTTCTCAATTTACTTGCTTTTTTTTACCTTGCACATCTTCTGACCTCAGGTTAGCCGGTTGGCAGGTAACTCAAAATGGATAAGAGTTCTGTAAATGCTGAGAGAGTTGCTGTCTAAATGTTTTGTTCTAGGACTCAGATATTTGTTCCTTTAATCCCTGGGCTCCTTGATTACAGCCTATTGTGAAAAATCAGGGGCAAAACTGAGTGTGCCCTTTGAAGTGCTGCCACTTTGCCCTCTTATTTCTCTTTGATGTCGGACAGACACGGCACTGATTGCAAGTTTGCTTGCTGCTTAGGCAAAGCCAGCACCTGACTAAAAAGCAGCTGTTTTAAAAACTGCCCTCAGAAGGACCCTGTGAAGTTTTGCTTGCATGTACTGCATAAGGTTGCTGGATCCCAGAATAGTTGGGAGACAGAAACCATTTGTGGTGGTGATTGTCCCTGTTAGGGTTTAGCAGAGTATGCCACAGCTTGTGTTTGCAGAAGGCCAGCAATGACATCTTGCTGGAGGCGAGATCTCCCACGGGGGGAGATGCTTTGTACTTTTCTGCTCCTAAAACCATTTTCTGATCTTCAGTATTCTTTTCGTTTGCTCATTACTACTGGCTACACATATAGCTGTTGTAGCATAAAAGAACAAAAGCCATGAAATCAAAGAACAAAATCTTGTCACTTCTAATTTGAGTTTGGCTGTAGCCCAATCTGTGCTTGAATACATGGTAAACTCTGCTATAGTCAGCTTCAGGCATGAGTGGTGCAGCTCACAGTTAGCAATGAAGGGTTTCAAGTAACTGTTCATGTGAGGTAGCCTTTGTGTTTTCTGCCCTAATGGTGACACAAGGCATAGCAACAGTTGCCCACCCTGAGCCTGATCCTTTTTGGAAGGAGTCTATACATAAATTCACTGTGAAATACATTTAGGAAACACAAGAAGGGGTTAAGAGAGACATGGGTTTTTCTTCTTCTTTTAAGTGGTGATTTAAAAAGAAGTTATTTATCTTGGATGCCATTTTTACCATTAATAGTGTCTTTCTTCAATTTCCTTACTAGCATAATCAGCAGTTCTGAAGCCAGTTATTAGCAGGAGGATGACTTGCAAATTGTGATTAGTGGGCTACAGCTTTCAAATGCACTACTTATTTGCTCCTGCTCCCCCCTCCCCTGTAATATTTGGCTTCCAATTTCCTGCATATAGTAATAAGATGCTATAGCTTCTGATTAACCAATGAGACACAATCGTGTCTATCTTGGGGAGAAGAATAGGAAAAGCCTAAATAAAAAACTCTTATGAGGTACACGGANGAGGTGCTGGAGAGGGGACAGAGGCTCCCAAGCTGCTAAAGGGCTTAGAACATAAGCCTGAGGAGGAAAGACTGAGGGATCTGGGCCTGTTTAGCCTGGACAAGAGAAGGTTGAGGGGAGACCTCATTGCTCTCTATAACTACCTGAAGGGAGGTTGTAGAGAGGCAGGGACTGGTCTGTTCTCCCTAGTGGAGAGTGATAGGACAAGGGGAAATGGATGGAAATTGCACCAGGGGAGGTTCAGGCTAGACATTAGGAGGAATTTGTTTGCTGCAAGGGTTGTGAGCCATTGGAACAGGCTGCCCAGGGAGGTGGTTGAGTCCCCATCCCTGGAGGTGTTTAAGAGACAGGTAGATGTTGTGTTGGGGAGTATCATTTAGTGGAGTGATAGGGCTAGGAAAAGGGCTGGACTTGATGATCTTCAAGGTCTCTTCCAGCTGTAACTGTTCTATGATTCTATGATTCTACACTAAACCTCTTGCTGCAACTAGGAAGCAAGTGTTTTGGAAGCTACTAGGAAAGCAAGAGCATTCTACTGAAGTTTGGCTTAGCGTCTTAGAGTCACTCAGTAAGTGACATTCTTAAGCAGGGGATTGCATTTCTCAAGTGGATTGATGGAGCACCTTGGGTGTAGGCCTGGCTATTGGTGTATGAATTTGAAGAGTGAAAGAGGTATGGGTGAGCTTACACATTCTGGTGGAAGAAGTCTGCTGCACTGTGTTTACATGCTGGTGCAAGATGGTTTTGACTTGTTGGGTAAATGCAGTTCCATGGTTAAAAACCCAAGGTGAATTCTCTGCCTCCCTTTGAAGTCAACAGAAGGTTTGTCCCTGACTTCAGAAGGTCAGGGGTTGGGTCTGTGGTGTTACTAGCTACACAACTTTAAAGCATGCTGACAACTCTGACAGCAGTATTAGTGCTGGAGATTGGAAGTAAAGAGCTTTTCAGCCAACAGAATACAGAACATGCTTAATGTGTACATCTTTATTGTTTTGTACCAAAGACTTGTTTTATACAAGTACTGAGCTCATTTAGGATGTCTAGACATGCTTTAATGGTCAAGAGAAGCAGGTTTGAGAGACATCTGATATATTTCCCCTGTCTTTTCTCTCCTGCTTTTTTCCTAACAGAAGCTACCACAACTATTCTGAACCAATATATAGAATGAATTTTGAATGTTTTTACCAGTTCCTGAACTGTTTCTCTTCACAGCAAATTGTTAGTCATTTACTGCCTCTTACTGTGGAATTTTTCAGAGGGAAGGGTGGGGGTGTGAATGCCTAGGTAAATAGTGCGCAGATGTTTTGAAGTCTCTCTTCTCACCTGCCAGTTTTAATTTTGCAGACGCTATCAGAAATTGCAGAAGATAATGAAGCCCTGGTAAGAACCTGATTAGATCATCCCCTTGCACTCTACCTCCTCTTCTGCATGACTGAGCTCAGGCTCTTGTGCTGATCTTTATACCTAACTACAACTGTGCATATTCATTCAGCAAATCTTCAGCCTTCTCTCTTTCCTGCTCTTTGGTGCCTGTTAAACTTTGCTGATGAAGCCTTCTTTGCTTTGCTTGTGGAATGGGTGCTTCATTTTTGTGACTTCTGCAGGGGCTTCTACTATTTCCAAAGTAAGGCTTTTGTTGTCTTTTCTTTCTTTCTTTTTTTTTTTTTCATTTGAGCAAACATCATTTTATCACCTTTCCCAGTGAAATTTGCCTGGCTTACATGGCTGAGGGAGGAAAGGAAGAGTCATTGTGCCACTTTGAATTCATATTATTTGTAGGTCCCAATACTAATTGTTGCAGGTAACTGCATAAAGGAAAACTGTAATAGAGTAAAGGGCGTCATAGCAGGAAGGTTAGAAGTATACTTATTTCTCTGACAAATTTGATTAGAATTCTTCTGTGTGCTTCAAGTTCAGCACAGACTTTATAGGCTTTGATAAAGTGGAACCCCAAGAGATACTTTAATATCTTGATTGGCTTGTAAATTTGACATCTCAAGTGTAGCTAGAACCCAAAGGAAGCAAAAGAATAATGAATTGGTTAACTGTCACTCTGAGAGCTTGATGTGGTTTAGGTCCCCATCTGAATCCATGGCAAATCAACCAAGTTCTGAAACATTCCTTTTTAAATCATTCCCTAATAAATCAATTAGTAAGAATAAAGTTGGCAGGGAACTAAAATCCTTCCCCTACATGCACTTTCTCAACCTAATACAAAGTAACCTGTTTCATAATACAAAAGTTTAGATTCTGAGGAAAATGATTAAAATGGCATGAGGCTTTCAGGATTCCTGGCAGCATCACCTCTGCTGAGACAAGGTACCTTTTGTGCATTTAGATGGAAATAGTTGTTTGTGTAAGTCTAGTTGTACTTCTTCAGCATCTCTCTGCTTCCAAATTGCATTATCCTCTAGGCTTCTCTACGTGAAATTGGGATTGTCTTCAAGACAGTACTCACATACTGACTCAGAGCTGCATTGCAGCTGGTTTTGGAGCCTGATCATCCTGATGATCTGAATTCATTTTCTTTTTACACAGTTTAGTGTTGTTAACTCCTGGGAGGAAGGCATTACCCACTTCAAGAGGATTGTTACTGATCCGTGTAGACATAGCACATCAGTGGATACTGCAGTAAAGAAAGTGTATGTGACTGAAGTTTATTCTAACTTTGCAAGTGAAATCCCAGTTTACATCAGGGCACACAGTTCAATGCTTTGATTTCCATCAGTTGTGCATGAAATGATGCAATTAAAATAACACAAATTCATGAGTTTGGGACTTGTACTAAAAAAGATTGGTCAGCATGTGAAAGCAACAGTTCTAGAAGCTGTGGTTTGGTTGTACATTTTGAAGGTAAAAAGACTATCATAGTGCTCCATGAGTGTAGTTACCAAACATCCTGACTGCTTGCACCCATGAATTAATGGGAAGAGGTCCAATGAAACAAAAACTGTTAACCCTCCTCAGAGCTTGATATAATGACCTAAACTTAAAACTTTGCAGCTACCACTCTGGACCAGAGAAATTTAGAGAAACCAACTGCTAATTAAAAGATTTTAATTTTAATTTATAGGATGACATATTTCATCAAGGGCCAGTATTTCATTTCATTTCATCTCTGGTAGCTTGCACTGAATTAAATCCTGATTTTCACAGAGAGGCCTTGTTTAATAGCTTTCTCTGAAGGAAGTTCTTCTCAAATGTGAGGGGGTTTTCTGCCTTTCAGTTTTAGCTGTTCCCATTTTGTTTTGGGGTTTTATTTATCCCACATGGGCTAATATTTGTATTTGGAAAAACAACTCCAAAATTCCCAAGGAACAGCTCTATTAATTGACCTTTGCATTATGGTGCTGGGTTGTAGTCAGACCACACTGAGAGGAGAGGGATGTTTTTCCTGTGTAGTTAATTTTTCCTGGTCTTTTAAGAAAAAATGGTCCATTTAAGGAAATTACTATGAAATGAGCAAAACTTGGAATTGAAAAGATGGGAATTAAGAGAGAAGGTAATTCTAATCACATCTTTGCTAAGAACCAATGTGTAATAGTTCCTCTGGGCTAGTTTCCCATGCAGACAAATGCTTAATGTACCTCAAAGTGGCTTTAACCATACTCCATAGTAGGAGTATCCACACTTGGATTTATTCAAGAATAGTTACAGTTCTGTTTAAAAGTCATAGCTTGTTTTCTTTAATCAGAGTTAATTTTCAAGCTTACAGAAGACCTAATCCCAGAGGTATACAGCTCTTTCAGGTTAGTGAAATGCAAGTGGTTTAAAATCAGGAGGGCTGATCCTTTGGAATGAATACAGTGGAACTGTGCCAGTAAGAAATAGTTCAGTGGTGGTTACCTAAAAAATCAGGAGCCACTGCCCTGCAGATTGGTCAGTTTTCAAAGTGTAGTAAGTACTAAGTAGGTGTGAATTGCTCCTACTTTGATTTGATGGTGGCTTAGCTATATACCCTAGGAAAGGTTATTTGAAGAAAAAAGGCAGTGTAGAAGCAATGAAGAGGAGCTATAGCAAGAAAAAAGGAACTTGTCCATACTGTGCTTGGAAAGCATCCTGCTGCATCATCAGCCTTTGTTTTAGGTTTAGTAAGGTTCTTGCCCCTGTGGCTTTTGCAGAGCTCTTGTCCTCTGATGACTAGATATATTCTGCTCCTCTATTTAAATTTATTCATGGCCATTTATCCTTGGCAACTAACTTAAAAAGCTCTTCTTACTCTTTGATGTTAACCTCAATGTTTTCAGGCCTTTCAGCTGCCTGCTATTGAGTTGTGAGCACAATTGCTGAATGATAAGGGACTTAGCTGCTTCTTTTACTCCTGCATCTGGTAATAGGCTGCTAATCTCTTGTTGTCCCCTGCCCAGTTAAAGTTGTTTTTTTGCTGCCTTCCCTCTGCACAGTTAGAGATCAGCTTTGGTTCTCTTTTGCCCCTGAAAAATGATTTGTGTAAAGATGTGCTTTCTTTGGCTTCTAGTCTTAATGGGCTTATGGCTGCATCCTGGTTGTGACAGAGAAGCAACAGTTAATTTCGAGGTTCTCCTGTGCCACTTGGAATACAAAACATAAAGCAGTCCACCTAGCTTTCTGTAGAAGCTTATATTGCTTTTTGTTATCTGCTGACAGCTCAGCCTGACTAATTATCTCGATTTAAAGATTCATTTGAACAGCTGAAAACTGAAAATTGTTCTCTTCTCAATAGTAATAAAATGTTCATTTTGGTTGGTATGTTAAACAAGGATGGACATTTAATTTTTTTTCTCAACAACATCTAGGGGATTTGGGTGCTCAAGTCCCATTAATTTATTTTGATGAGAAATCCAAATTGCTGTAGGCATCTTTCAAGATCTCAGAGGGTTCTATATATACACCTGAGGATTAGTTAGCACTCATGATAAAAAGATGATCTAGCATATAGAAATGAAGAAGGCTGCAGAGGGCCTGTTTGTAAAGGCCTGAAAGGCCTGGAGTGAAAGGACAAGGGGCAATGGTTTTAAATTGGAGAGGAGTAGATTTCAACTGGACATTAGAAAGAAGTTCCTCCCCACAAGGGTGGTGGAACACTGGCACAGGTTGCCCAGGGAGGTGGTTGAGTTCCCATGCCTGGAGGCATTCCAGGTGAGGCTTGCCAGGGCTCTGGGCAAGCTGATGTAGTTGGGGATGTCCCTGCCCACTGCAGGGGGATTGGACTAGATGACCTCCAGAGGTCCCTTCCAACCCAAACCATTCTAGGATTCTAGGATTGTAGGAAGGCAGATGAGAGACAGGTGTGGATTGTGCAAGTAGCTTGCCTCAGAGCACAGATGGTTAAAAGGTCAGTGTTAGTGAGATAGGAAATTGCAGTTACACTGTGCATCTTTCTGGTCACTTTTCCCCTTCTGCTGCCAAGACATCCATTAAAAAGCACCTTCATCAGGATTTACCTTCAAATTATGAAGTCATTTTGGCAGACCAGCAAGCACTGTCACGCCTTGTTGCTGTGGATTAGTCTATAAGATTTTTATGAAGAAAGAGGCCCCATTATTTTTTGGCCTTCTTATATGACTAAAACACTTAGTGAGATTTTGAGTTAAACAGCTCCTACCACCTATTTTCTAAGTTTATTGCTTTTATGAACAAGCTTTGATTCTCTTGAAATTTCTAACGTCAATTTTGTCTGCTGCTCTTAATAGCATGCGTGAGTCTGTGCATCTCTATCTTCAAACTAGTTGCTTGGATGTCTATTTCTACCTAGCTGCTTGTGTTTAAACACCTAACAATGAATCAGCACCACTCTCTTCCCCGCTCCAGACACTTTAATCCTTATCTTGCTCTAGTTACCCTGGAGATTGCTTTCATCTCTAGCTGTGCTATTCCTAATGCTCATCCTTTTAAGCCTGGCTTTTGACTGTTGCAGTGCCACAGAGTGTATCCATATAGCATATATAGCTGAAGAATACATCCTGTGCATAATAGATAGTGATGAACTATTGCTTGCTGCTTGATTAGTGCCAGTGTTGCACCTATTCACTCCAAGGATTTGAAGCAGTGGAGTGACACCTCGTGGGGTATCCGATCACTTGAAATTGCAAAGTGCTTTCCACCTTCTGGATCCTAAACAGTGGTATCATTGTCACATCTACTAAAAGTAGGTTTTATACGTTAATAGCAGTATTTTCAGCTTCATTAACCCAGTTTACCCTCCAAAGCTATGGAGGAGGCTGGATTAATTGGCAGGATTAATTAGTAGTTTTGAATTCAGGTTAGGTTAATTCCTTTACCTCCCAGCCACTGCTGTTCTGAAGGTGAGCATTCATATGTAGGTTTAGTACAGTTTTAAGTAATCCCTCTAAACTTAGCTTTCATGTACAATCCATTTATAGAAGAGTATTTATGTGCTAAATACAGGTTAATTGACCAAATTTTTGAACAACATATGAAAAATTCTAGGGGAGATAAATTATCTGCCAAGATGAATACTGGGAGAGAGATTTTTATCTCCTTTTCAATCTATATGGCTTGTGTTTTTGTAATATCTTTTTATTTGGATCTAATTTGGTCTAGCTTCTTAAAAGACCAGAATTCCATCTATTTGTGGAAGTATTCTGTCATGAAGATGCATGAGAATTTGGGATCAGGTTTTAGAAGGAAGCTTTTCCTAGAGGTGTTATTTTATTTGTGGCTTCATAAATAACCATTTTATGCAAAAGGAGAATGGATTGGGGAAAATGAAAGCACCATAGCTGATTAAATTTGCTGCAGTCTTATTGTTGTCTTGTTACGAAATCCTTAGTTATTTGGAATGCTAATGATGACATTTGAAATGTAATTTAATTCTTAAAAGATCTGCAATATTAAAAAAAAGAGCAAACAAAACCAATCCCCTACCCCTCAAAACAAACCCAGAAACTTCCAGATTATATATTTACTGAACAAAACATTCCTTGCAGAATTACAGTGGATTTTTTTGAAGACACTGAGGTTTTTTTTCTTACTTGCTTTTTGTGATAAATAATCCAAGCCACTGTGGATAGCCTTACTTGCTGTGGAAGAGAAAGGTGTGCTTTGGGTTTCTTTACCCAAAACTGCCAAGAATGGCCAATTTCTTTTTAGTGGAGGACATCTGTGGAGGTTTGAAGAACAAGAGCTCCTTCCCTAAATGAAGGAACCACTAAAGGCTGCATCTCACCATCAGAAATGCCCAAATGGCAGATGATATCAAATCCATTAAACTTGCTATTGGGATTGCTACACTGAAAGTGGTTTTCTGCCTTTATTCTTCTATTCTACTGTAAATGTCTTCCAGCTGAGTGGATGTTCCCTGATATGTTGGGTTGGTGCAGGATAGTAGCAAATCACAGCATTGCCAATTATATTGCTTATCTATGGCGATCGTACTAGATACTATATAATATATATGCTATTATATATAGTATATGCTACAGTTAACTCCAGGTTTTCAACCTAGCTTTGCAGTTCCAACCTGAGTGAGGGGTATTTTTTTAATGTTATCTTCTTATTAAGTAAGCTCTTGTGTTAAAATCATGCTGTGTAGATTGGTTGTGTGCTTGTGCTTAACGGTTTAGTGGCAGGGTACCTTGGAGGCAATTTGGCATACCCTTAAAGATAACACACTGCTTCCTTGCCAGCCCTGTGCTCTGCTGCTTGTGTTCAGTAGTTCCCTCCTTGAACAGCTTCAGTGAAATCATTCTGGCTGCTATTTAGTGCCCTGATTACACACAGAAATGAAGCTAATCTTTAAAAGCTGCTTTTTACCATGGGGAATATTCTCTGCAGCTACTCAGGTTTAGAGCATATTGTTTCTGTTGAGTTGGAACCTGTTTTGAGCTTAGTTGAGTTCATACCAAGATGCAGTGAATCTCAAATGTACAGCTGTAAAATGCAGTGTAGTAGCCTGCAAACCCAAATCTGAGCTGCATACTTGGATAAACTATAGGAACTTAGCAGTTCACTTGACTTGGTGGCCCATAGGTAACACAGAAAGATGCATCTTCAGGTTTCAAGAAACAAAGTGAGGTATTAACTATAGGAAAATTGCTGCTCAATAGAGAATCTCTTTGGATGCACTTCCAAAATACATTTTGCTTCCTTGTGAGAGAAGAAACAAACTTTCTGCCAATCTGCTTGATACAGGGGTACCAACAGGTGCCACTTCTGTATGACATTCAATTAAGAGCGTTTCCATAAGCTGCTAAGAAAAAAAACCTCACTCTTTTTCTTCTGTTAGATCTAAACCTCTGAATTTCAAAGAGAAGTTTAATTTGACTATCAGCTCTCCTTGAGTTTTGCATGGGGTGTTCTCCTGGGGATTAGTTCTTCTCTTCCAAAAGGGCTTTCTTCCAGGTGACTGTTGTTGCTGTTGATGCTAAGTTGTTTTGGAGACTGCTGCACGGCCTCTCTTGCTCTTCTGCTACTTCTTAGTCCCTAATTGGCTTCCTTTTGCTGCCTTGCTGAAAGCTTCCTGCTGCTTTATGCCCTCAGTGGTTGCTGTGCTGCATTACTGGTAAATGTTGTCATGACTCCTGTCTCTTGCAGCTTTGGAGATATGTTGTCCTTTACACTGACTGCATTTGTTGAGCTGATGGATCATGGGATTGTATCGTGGGATACATTCTCTGTGGCATTCATTAAAAAGGTAAATTTGTCATCAATGCTATCTGTTTTATAAGAGTTGAGATTTTTGAGTCGAGTCGTGGTTTGGGGTGGTTTTTTTTTTTCCCCTTAGGTATGTTATTTAGGTCATTGGTCAAAAGGTAGATGAAAATGAGATTAAAGTGCTGTTTCAAACTATAAATACTTGTAGTTGCAGCATCTGACTCAACTTCCAGGGAGATCAATGGGAGTGAAATGGGATCAGCACTATATTAGGCTTATTGCACAAGAAATACTTTGCTTGATTCCATTGTGACCTCCCTGTTCAGATACCATGCAGCAGAAATTAATACTTTCATTTAATATAAATTAAAATGAGTAATACCAGATTTCTTGAAACCAAAGGCAGCACTGAACTGTTTCCTCTGGGGGTATGGGAGAAAGAGAAATTTGTTAGTTTATAACTTGAAATTAAGCTGGGTTTATCAGGTTGAACTCTGGCCCTCCTGAATCTTGCAGCTTAGGTCTGTGGTTTTGAAATAGGTCTTTCCACAATTTGCAACTTCTTTTCTTTTTTTATGTGTAAGACATGCACAAAAAGCAGCAGAAACATGGGATTACTCTTTAAGTGCAGAGACATAACAGACTTCAGAGAAGAGCTTTTGTTACTGATATAACTCTTTTCATTTAGTGTGAGGGACTTCCCTCCCCTCTCCCTACCTCTTTACAAAAAAATTTCAAACCAGATTGAACTCAGAACTTACCTGAGTTAAAGTGCATTTGTACAGGTTCAGAGACATCAGTTAACTTCACTAAAATAGGATCAGAAGCAGTAATGGAATTAACGTAACCTGTGGCAAAGATATCTTCATTTTAACAGAGTGTGTCAGAGCAAAAGATATCTTCATTTTAACAGAGTGTGTCAGAGCAAAAGATATCTTCATTTTAACAGAGTGTGTCAGAGCAAAAGATATCTTCATTTTAACAGAGTGTGTCAAAGCAGAGACTTAATTTAAATTTGGTTAGAAATTTGCTGTCACCAAAGGAAAGTACAAATTCACTTTTGTTGCCAAAAGTGAAAGAAGAATCAATTTTGAAAAGAGCATTAGCTATTAAAGCTCTGGCTTGATGATTAAAAATGATGGATGCTGTTTGTAAGGAAAAAATTAATATAATTGACCTGGGGTGTGTATTTTTTTCTTCTTTTTCCCAGCCTTGCAGTCTAGATAGATTATGATGATGATGATGATTTTTTTTTCTTTTCATGACAAAGAAACAGTGCAACTGGTTTTTAAGTGGCTTCATGAGGTACAAGGGCAAGCCCAGAATGCCTTATTTGTTAGGGGAGCCTACTGAGAATCTTATGAAGAAACTTGCATAAATGAGTTTGTCATTCTCCTTTGTTAGTGACTCAAAATGATTGTATTTGTCTGACCTTATCAACATCTTTTTCCCTGGGGGTTGTGTAGTAAGTAGAGAAGAAAGTGTTGTGTGCATCCCCTGTTAATGACTCCTCTCTTCTGTCTGGCACTTCCATCCCTGTCCCTGGACAGTTGCTCCAGTTAAAAGACTTAGGAAAACCAAAAGTGTTACTAATAGGCAAGAAAGGAACCGAGAGGAATAGAAGAGAAACAAAAGGACAAAGAGTGACAGAAATAGAGGAGGGAGACACAAGTTTGTCCTGAGCTTGCCCAAGCAGTTGGGAGCCAGAACAGCAGAGCTGTCAGTGAGGCTCTGTGGGCAAGTGACAAACTTAAAGAGCACCTTTGCTCCTCTGACCTTGGCTTTTGACTAGACACTTGAGGTTGCTAATGGGCTTGCTCAAGTTGTTGACAGGGTGAATAAGGAAGCTGATAAGTTTCTGCTAGCTGAGGGGAAGCTTTACAGTCAAGTGCTTCTGCCCTTTGAAGCTGTGTGTCATGTTCAGTGGAAGCCAAACTGGAATGAGGAAAAATTAATCTCAACTCTTTTCTTGAATAGTTTTCTAACTTAAAATGTAGAAGGTGGAGGAGACCTCTAGATGAACCTTTAACTGCTTCTAATGACTAACTGCTTGGTGTTGGATGCTGTCTCCCTTCCTTCCTTTGGGTACATAAGAACTGCTATTCCAACTGCTGCAAAGAGAGCTTTGTTTCTTACTGTAAAGGAAAAAAAAGCATAATTTGAAAAAGCTTCCTTATGATATGCCAGATTCTCTGAAGACCTTTTTCTTGCTTATGACAGTAAAGTTTATTTCCAAGTTCCATAGTTGCCTGAAGGATTTGGATGCCTGGTTCTAAGAAAATGTCATGGTAATTGGATATCAAAATATACTACACAAATGTGGTACTCCCATCTTTAATTCCTAGAAGAGGAGAAAGCCTGTAGTATTGGTTGAAATAGTTAAAACTATCTCTTAGAATTAGTTATATAATTGCTGTTTCATAACTGTGTGATGCAGAGTCTTAACCTTGAGGAATTGTTCACTCTACCTTCTAAAATATATTGTGCAGGAAAAAGAATGTGGCAGCAGGAAAAGGATCTCTGTGTCTCAACTGTCAATTGTTTTTTCTGTAGTCAAGTGCAACTCCAGTTCCTGGCACCCTTCAAAATTTTACTGTGCATTAGGACTTAACAGAGAACAAAACTTTGTCACATCTTCCTGTACATTTTTGACATCAAAATGGTCCAGGGATTGAATAGTCCATTGCTCAGAAATTCAAGTATCTGTTTCTTTCACTGTTCTTTCCTGTGTGGTTCTCATTGGTGGCATGGTTTGTTTTGTTTGTGGGGTTTTTTGGTGTGTTTTTTGTCTTTATTTTTTGTCTTTTAACTTTTGAATTTTCTCCTGTGCTTTAATTGATGCTGAAATGAGAACTCAGATGATGTAGTTTAGTTTGCTATGAACTTCTCCTCTGCCCTCACTTTATATGTTCAGCTCCTGTTTCAGCAGTGTTGGGGCTGAATATGTAAAGGCATTCTGATTCCTTATTTTTCTTTATCACAGAATCACACAGAACCACTAAGGTTGGAAGAGACCTCTAAGATCATCAAGTCCAACCATACCTATCAACTCCCATACCACTAAACCATGGCCCTAAGGAGAGCATCTCAATGGTTCTTAAACCCCTCCAGGGTTGGTGACTCCAGCACCTCCCTGGGCAGCCTGGGCCAAGACTTAACAACCCTTGCAGTGAAGAAATTCCTCCTTATATCTAATCTAAACTTCCCTTGCTTCAACTTGAAGTCATTTCCTCTTGTCCTTTCACTGCTAACCCTGGAGAAGAGACCTATCCCCATCTCACTCCAACCTCCTTTCAGGTAGCTGTAGAGACAGATAAGGTCTCCCCTGAGCCTCTTCTTCTCCAGACTAAACAACCCCAGTTCCCTCAGCTGCTCCTCACCACACTTGTGCTCCAGAGCCCTCCCTAGCCTTGTTGCCCTTCTCTGGACACACTCCAATGCCTCTATATCAGTTGGAAGTTAAGCACCCAGCCCCTTCCTTTGTATATGGCCTTATATGTCCTGATAGGACTATGCAGATATTAAGTTTACAGGTATTTTGCTGAACAAATAGTTTTATCCTTAATTAACTGCACCCTTGTTAACAAATTTTCATGTGAAAGTGCAAAGCAATGGAGTTGCTTATTTCTGGAGGAGTGGTTGTAGCTCTGTGAGCTCACATTATTTTTATCATCAGAAGTTTTGATAAATGAGTGCAGGATTATTTTTTGGATGCTGAAAGCCCTCCCTGCACATAGTGCTCTGTAAGCAGAGATATCTGTAAGCAAATAACACAGATTTGAACTCCTACTGATTCTTGTCTCTTTTCAAGAGACATCCAGAACTTCAAGTATGGTAACAGAAGTTTTTTACTCTAAATTTATTCCCTCTGGAACTTGCATGCCTTATTTATCAGGGTAGACAAGCCTGTTATTTCTTACCAGACTTCATGCATCAGCAAGGTGGTTATGAATATACATAACCTGACATGCACCTAGCAGATGTTTTGCATGTGTATTCAGTGTGATATGTCATAGCTTTTTAAACACACAAGCCAGCTTCTTATATTGGGATTGTGTTTATGATTAAAAGATGTTGTGGTCCAAGATCAGAAGCATATGTGTGAGGCAGCCTGTCCTAGACTGAGGTGTCAGTTGTCAATACTGTCACATTTCTGCAGGGCTCTGGTATGAATATCTCCCAGTGAAGCATTTGCACTGCCACTTGAAATATCATGGGAAGGAGCTGCTGCACCAAGAATAATTCATACATGTCAGGGCTTCTAAAGAGGATGCTGACAGCAGTCTGGCAAGTTGGGTCACAGTCTGGATATATTGTATTCCTGCTGCACAGCTGATCCATGGGTGCCTGATGATTGAGGCATCCAGAGCATGTTTTGTTTATTGTGTGAGCAGTGCACAGTTGGTCTGTGCATACCCTGTCTGTATTGTGGGCCTTCTGGACATCTGGCAGCTCTGGCTGCAATGCTTCCAAACCCAACTGCATTGCCAGTAAGAGAGGTCCTGGATCACCACTGAGAGAGGCAGGGTAGTACAGTGCTTCTGAGAGATAGTTAGTTCCTCTAAACAGCACAGTGAGCAAACAGTGCATGCTGGCAGCCCAGAAGGCCAATGGCATCCTGGGCTGCAGCAAGAGAAGCGTGGCCAGCAGATCCAGAGAGGTGATTCTGCCACTTTCCTCTCCTCTGGTGAGACCTCCTCTGGAATACTGTGTCCAGTTCTGGAGCCCTCAACACAGAAAGGACATGGAGCTGATGGAGCAGGTCCAGAGGAGGCCACGAGAATGATCAGGGGCTGGAACACCTCTGCTATGAGGACAGGCTGAGGGAGCTGGCATTGTTCAGTCTGGAGAAGAGAAGGCTTCAGGGGGATGTACTAGTGACCTTCCAGGACCTAAAGGGAATTTCCAAGAAGGCTGGAGAGGGCCTGTCTGCAAAGGCCTGCAGTGAAAGGACAAGGGGCAATGGTTTTAAATTGGAGAAGAGTAGATTTAAACTGGACATTAGAAAGAAGTTCCTCCCCACGAGGGTGGTGGAACACTGGCACAGGTTGCCCAGGGAGGTGGTTGAGTTCCCATGCCTGGAGGCATTCCAGGTGAGGCTTGCCAGGGCTCTGGGCAAGCTGATGTAGTTGGGGATGTCCCTGCCCAGTGCAGGGGGGTTGGACTAGATGACCTCCAGAGGTCCCTTCCAACACAAACTAGTCTAGGATTCTATGATTCTATATTCATTTAGCAAGTTGATAGAGCTAGGACAAAGGCTGGACTCGATGATCTTGAAGGTCTCTTCCAGCTGTAACTGTTCTATGAGTCTATGATTCTGTTCTAGATACTAATGTAAATATTGGTTTGGGTCAGGACTTGCAGATATTGAAAGTCCAGAGTAGTTGCCTAAGCTAACTGAGTTACTTCTCCTATTCTCTGTGCATGCATGGATTGGTTCTTTATTTTCTATAAAGTCATTGTGTATTCCCCAAATTCATTTATATTCAGTATAGCATATTTCTGTTGTGGTAATGCAAGCCAAGTAGCAGAGCAAACAGCAGTGCTGCAATAGATGAGAAGACAATTGTGTCCCTCTTTCCTTGTCTCTAACCAAAGTTGCAGAAAGGGTGTTTTGCTCTTTCAGAACTACTCTCAGTGTCACAAGTGCAAAATGATGTTGTTGTTGTCTTCATGTCAATATTTAACTGTGAATTTTACAGACAGCTGGTCAGCTTTTCCAAGCATAGAGTATATCTTTCTTCCTGCAAAAGGAAAAGGATGCTGTTCTGGTTTGACCAGAAGCTAGGGTCAAAAGAACAATCTTTTTGAGAAGACTTCTCAGAATGCCTTCTCTCCCCCACAGCCCTCACTAGACTGGCTGTGTTCGGGGACAGCAATAAAAGATTAAAAAAACACCAGGCACGCAGACAGTGAATTTCTAAGAACAGCTTTATCTAAATTTAAATGGTACAACAGTATGAAAGAGATAAACAATAAAGAAAGGTAAGGTGGTTAGTTCAAGGATGGCTTTCGGCCCTTTCTCCCTTTTAATCACTCACCACCCCCCCCCTTACTTTCATTCCGGGACGGGAGTTGTACAAAATACCGAAGGAATTTCAAGAATGCCAGAGGCCTTTTTCTGTAAAGGGAGAAAAAGCCAAGCCGGGAGCACAGTTCCAGGAAAGCAGGAAGCAGGAACAGCAAGCAGGAAGAGGAAATCCCACTTCCCTCTTATATACACAAAAAATACATCATCCCTCCACACAGTCCGTGATTTGCTGCTTCCTGTCTCTCTTGAATGATGTCTTAGGGTCACAGCCCTTGACCCCCCCGTGCAGAGACGCCGCGATGATGGTTTACAACTGTGCATGTGCGGGGTTTCGATTCTCTCTTCCTTATCAGCTTCTCCCGGCTCCTCCCGGTGAATTCCTTTCGTGGGCGAAGAAGGAGGGAGGAAATAGTTCAACCACTGAGTCTCTTCTTTTAAAGAAACAGTGTCCATATCCAAATTCAAAAGTTCAAAAGGGAACATGACATACACTCTTAAATTTTAATCACTCCAGGACAGATGCTATGGTCTCAGCAAGCATCCAGAATCAGAAACAGTATAATCCCATTAGTGGGTTGTGGCATGAGTACTGAAGAGGTGTGTGTAGTTGGAATTATTCTGGAAGGAATGTGTTAAACTTGACATAGAGCCACTGCAGTCTGTTACTTGGCTGTAAAGAGCAAATCACTGTGGTCACAAGATACTTCTTCTGTCTGTCTTTGCTTCCTTGGGTACTGTTCAGCTTGACTGTGCTGGTATTAGTGCATTCAAGGAAAACCCAGGCAGTTCTTGCTTCCTGTGTCAGCAGAAGGCCAACTTCTTCCCAGGCAGTCAGCTCCATGGACTGCAGTGTGCAGAGCACGCATTGCCACATCTTAACTGCACAGCTGGGTTGGGTCTGCACATGTGTGCAGCTTGTCATTGCCACACTGCAAAAAAAGCAGAGGCCAGACCTGGTTTTAATTAACATGCCATTTATTTGTGGCAGCTTGCAGTAAAAGTGAAGGTTATTAATGCATGAATGCTTAGCAAGACTGGACTCTAGGCAGAGTTCTGGAACCAGCTGTGCTGATAAATGATCATTAACAGTTTTAATTTGTAACCTGCAGGAAGGTGTTGGTAACAGCAAGTGTGGGAAGTAATTATACAGATTTTGCTAGAGTGTGTTTAGCTAGAGAGCTAGATATAAATGTCTTTTTTTGAAACATTTGTCTTGAGCCTAGACACTTGTTTAGAGGAAATTAGCTGCACAGATTTCTGCTAGAGAGGATAAGTATTCTCTTTGTCCTTTCCAAAGCTTCCCTCACAAAAAATGTAACCATTCTTGTTCTTTAGTGTTGATTTATCATGTTCATATTGTAATGTTGAAGCACATATTTCAGTGGTATGAATATTGACATAAATGTCTGGTGATTTGTGCCAGCTGAAGCATCTGTGCCACTGTTCTATGAAGGTATCTGCAGTGCCTGTTTGATTGCTTTCAGGTATTCACTGCTAGCTGGCATGTGGACAAGGCTACTTTTATTCTAATGCCTTTCTGAGCCACATCCACATTCTTCTTTCTTCTCTTTCCCTGTTTTCATGACAAGATACAAATTCTCTAAATGTTTGAATTTGTAGATAGCAAGCTATGTGAACAAGTTTGCCTCAGACATCTCCATCTTGCAACGGTCGCTAGCAATCTTGGAATCGATGGTGCTCAATAGCCATGACCTGTACCAGAAGGTGGCACAGGAAATCACAATTGGGCAGCTAATCCCACATCTACAGGGGTGAGTATCTTCAACTGCCAACAGATACACTGGGTTTCTTTTTTATTCCCCCCAAAAAGAGCACAGCATTTGGAAAAAAGAGTGGTATAAAAATCCGCAAGCTCCTGTACGACTCCTGCCTCCCCTGTAAGTGGCGGGATGTCTGGTAACCAGCTTTCTGGAGTTGCTTGGGCATGGATTTTTCTTTCTAATCTTTATTTTTAAATTTTTTTTTCATGCTAAACTGCGTAGCTGGAAGTGGGGAATGAGGAGAAGAGCACCTCATAGTAGTCAAGTGCTAACTCCACTAGCATACAGATGGGGTTGTTTTGCTTGCCAGCCTCTAGGAAGTGTGTAAGGCAAAGATTGGTCACCTTCTGCTGAAGGTGTAGTTGAAAAAAGAGAGGCTTTTTCTTAAACAGTAATGTGCAGAGTTTAAATGGATAGAAACTGCCTCTGGTAGCATAGGATAATGTATTGTGTATAGTTACATGTACCTCTCAGCTGGGATGTTTTCCACTCTCCTGAAAAGCTTTTAATACCAGCAGGTTCATCTCCAGAACCCTTTAGGGAAGATTCTTCTCTCTACCTCTAGTTGCTGGGCATCTTGCAGAAGCTGATTGTCTGGGCTCTTGCTATGATCATTGGAGGGTCAGTGACACTTCAAGGGTGTGATTCATTCCACCTTTTTGGAATACTGATTCTCCCTGTGGAACATCTGGTCTCTTTAACAGGAGAGACAACCTAGTCGTGACCAATTGTGACTGATTACCTAACTTTTACATGGTTCATTGCAAACAGTCCCTCTACTTTTACCTGCAGTAATGCTACTGGAAGATGTTTCTACAGCTTCTATGTATTCATCTTCTGTCCTGTTCATCATTTTGTTCCAAACAGGACAGACCAAGAAATCCAGACATATACCATTGCAGTAATAAATGCACTTTTCCTTAAAGCCCCGGATGACAAGAGGCAGGTAAGTTGTTGGGTCTTATATAGCTCCACAGCTATAGGAAAAGTATGGGATAGTCATAGCTGCAGTTACCCCAGTTAATTCAAACTGAAACTTGTTCTGTTGTTTCATGCTGGTATAACACCCTACCTCCATCTTGCACCAATATTAGTAGGGACTGAGCGTTCTTCTGTGCTTTCGTAGTTCCCTGTAACCTCACATGAACCATATTGACTGTGGCTGGCTGTAGTATTTATTGTACTGAACTCTTTGCCAGCACAGCTTGTAAAACCAGGCTATTTTTTAGTCAACTGTTTCCCCTCCAGATTTTTAATAAAAGCAGCATTCCTTTTTCAAAAGGGAATATCTACTCTTGCATTTCATGACACTTAGTGTACTATTTTAAGTTAACTATAGTGCCAGAGGTCAGAAGGCCTAAAAAAGGAAATATTTCAAGATTGCTAGTTGCTGTTAAATGAGGATGGAATGTGGTGTGTTAGGAAATAGAGAAGTTTTATCCATGTTTGTGAAGTCGTTAGCCTGTGTCAAAACAGATTTAGTCATTTATTTATCTTAACATTTCTACCAGAAGGAAGAGTGATGATAATTCTTGTGGTGACATAGTGTTAGTGCCCAAACACAAGTTGGGAGCTCCTGATCAGTTCTGATAAGGACTTCCCTTAGATTGCTTTATATTTGGAAGTGCTGGAGATGAGTTTAAACAAACATCAAAGCCCTAATGGGTAACTTCTTATTTCAAAAATACTTTAAAAATTGCAAACAAGAGAAAGCAAAACCATGATTTAATTAAAAAAAAAACCCACCAACAACAAACAAACAAACCCCACTGAATACATTTTTGTCCCATTCATTGTTTTTTTCCTTCTTCCTCCCATACAGTCTTCAGTTAAGGGAAGAAAACACCTAATGAAGAAAAACTGGAATAAAAACTTCCTTTCAGTTTTGGCATAAATCTGTGATAGGTCCTTGTAAGAAAAAGAAAGATTTCTCTTTTTACATTTGTAGATCCTTGCCACTGCTTATGTTTCTGTGTCAAGTATGCTTTGGTCATATTTGGAGCTGAGAGACAATGGCAGATAGAGATAAGATGGTAATGTTAAATCAGTGGGCAGGTGCTCCTGAAGATGCAGTACCACAGGATATTTCCAGCAAGTGAAACTCTATTTCACCAACAGTTGTAACACCTACTGAGGCTGGCAGGAAACCATGCAGACCTCACCTGTAGTACCTGCTGCTGTGACACAAGAGGGAATGGGAGCAAGTTGGACCACAGGAGGTTTAGTATTAACCTGAGGAGAAACTTGTTTGCAGTGAGGGTGCCAGAGCACTGGAGCAGGCTGCCCAGGAGGCTGTGGAGTCTCCTTGTCTGGAGACATTGCAGAGCTGCCTGGACACATTGCTGTGTGAGCTGGTCTAGGTGATCCTGCTGTGACAGGGGGGTTGGACTAGATGATCTTTCTAGGGCCCTTCCAACCCCTAACATTCTATGATACCGTGATACTGTAAAATTGTGAGCCATGGAATTTGTGATCATCAGAATATAATGATCAGATTTGGCTTGAAAGCTAATAGCTCTGACATTTGCAGAAGAATCCCTTCAGCCTTTAATAACCTTAATAAGTACTCAGAATCATAGAATCCNATCTGCTGGCCACGCTTCTCTTGCTGCAGCCCAGGATGCGAATCTTAGGTTTCTTTTTATATCTTGGGGTTAATTAGTTAATTAGACTCTGCTTGTTTTGCTTCCTCTGCAATTGTCAAGGACTAAATCATCTAGAGAAACCTAGGTGATTTAAAACAAAACAAAATAAACAAAAAAAACAAACCCACAAAGTCTTTACCAGAAAAGACATGAGAGTTTGAGCATTAAAATGATACTATGGATATTTGAAACACTTTTTTTCCTTGCATTTGTCTGCATTTTTGCAGAAACATGTTGCTAGGGGAAAGGAGATAGCAAATTTTCCTGGATAATTCTTGTTCTCCTCTGTTGCTACAATACTTATTTTAGAAGAGGCAGCCTATCAGCTGCTAAAAGCTGTATAGCCTTCTTGGAGAAAAAGCTGATTTTGATGAGGTAATTGGTTTTGTGAATACTTGTTGCTCCTATCAGTTCTTGGTCCACTGACAAAAACCCAATATCCCATTAATGGCTTTTTAAATTATAGGTATAAGAAAAAAGTGACAATTTAATAATCCTTTCCAAACAGTAGAATAAAAGAATTCCAGGGTTGTTTTTGCCTTGAATGAATGAAAGAGTAGCTCATATTCTTTACCTGTCCATCTTTAGGCAGTGGATATACTTTGACAAACCCAGCAAGTCTGTTCCCTGTAACATGAAGTATATCATGTGCCTGGCACTCCCCCTGCAGGGAACCATCTGTATCATTCATTTCTTTGCTATTCCCTGCAACTGAAATCTGCTCAGGCAGAAAAGGCTTAAAAACTAAAACTGACTTTCTCTTGTCTTTGATCCCTTCTTTCTTTGTTATCATTCCTGTGTTCTGTTGCAGCACCCTTTATCTGGTATAAAGAAAACAGTCCAAAGCCTATCTCATAATTAGAGTTATTTTCTTTATGCAAGCAAGTTCTCACCCTAACTCATGCTTTGTTTACATTTTTTTTGTCTGCAGGAATGTTTAAGCAATTAAATTCTTACCATAGAATCATAGAATGTTTTTTGTTGGAACGGACTTTTAAAGGTCATCTAGTCCAACCACTCTGCAGTGAGCAGGGACATCATCAACTAGATCAGGCTGCACTGTCTAACTTGGCCTTGTCCTGGGCTGCAGCATGGCCAGCAGGTGCAGGGAAGTGATTCTCCCTCTCTACTCCACTCTCCTGAGACCTCACCTGGAGTACTGCATCCGGTTCTGGAGCCCCCAGGACAACAAAGATATGGAGGTGCTGGAAGGTGTCCAGAGAAGGGCCATGAGGATGCTCAGAGGCTGGAGCACCTCTCCTATGAGGACAGGCTGAGAGAGTTGGGATTATTCAGTCTGGAGAAGAGAAGACTCCCAGCAGACCTTCTTGTGGCCTTCCAGGATCTGCAGGGGCTGCAAGAAGGCTGGGGAAGGACTGTTTAGGATGTCAGGGAGTGCTAGGACTACGGGGAATGGATCCAAGCTTGAGGAGGGGAGATTTAGGTTGGCTGTTAGGCAGCAGTTGTTCCCCAGGAGGGTGCTGAGCCACTGTGCCAGGTTGCCCAGAGAGGTGGTGGCAGCCCCAGCCCTGGCAGTGTTGCAGGCCAGGCTGGCTGGGGCTGGGAGCAAGCTACTCTAGTGCCAGGTGTCCCTGCCCATGGCAGGGGGGTTGGAACTAGAAGAGCTTTCAGCTCCCTTCCAACCCTGACAATTCTGTGATTCTATGACCTGGAATGTTTCCAGGGATGAGGCTTCTACCACCTCTCTAGGCAACCTGGGCCTGTATTTCACTAAAAAGCCTGTCCCCATCTTTCTTATAGGCCCTATTCTTCATATGTTTTAGGTTATAGTCTCAGTTTTCCTGTTTTCTAGTGTTCTTTTTATTATATGAAGGTAACTAGTATGTACTGTCTAACTCTCCCAGAGATCAGCAGGATTTTCTGCACATGAACAGTATTTTTGATATGATGCCAAATGCACAGAATCACAGTGCATCCTAAGAATGTCCTTAAGCATGTGTCAGCATCACTGTGATTTGTTGTGCTGTATCATGTAGGGCTGTGATACATGAGCTCTATTTCCTATCAATGATCCATTAATTCCAAACATTACCCCTTTGTGTACGTATAAACAGCGTCTAAATAGCAGCATGCAATATGTTATCCAAATCTTTACATAGTACATTTTGAAAAGGAGAATTGAGAAATAATTACATGGTGGTAATTGCTGTAAGTTGTCTGTATTGCATATGCTAAGCATATGTCTACATGCACACATTTATTTCTATATTGATGGAAGAGAGCATGGAACTTAGAAATGCTGTCTGCAGTTGTAGGTAGGTTTAAGATTAGACTCTTGTGCTGTATAAGCATAAAATATTCCCTCCTCTGTATAGTTTGCAGCATGGACAGACAGGATCAGCTGCTTAATTACAGTAAAAGCATATTCTCCTTGATAGTGACTTCAGACACCTCTGGAAAGAAGTTAATTTAAGACAAAATAGTCAACCAGTGTCAACACTGCTACCAAGATACAGGGGAGAATTTGCTGTGATGAACTAGAATTGGCTTGTAGGCTGATTTATTGAGTGAAAATTAGAGCAGTTGACTTTAAACCAGCCAAAATATTAATGTAAATAAGTATGTTGTTTGACATCTTGAAGTCCACACTGGCTTCCATTCCATGCTTCCTTCTGTGGTGTTGCAGGGGGAGAAAGGTTGTGCTTGAAGAAGCATATGTAAATGCTCTGTTTATCCCACAGAGACCTCTTCTGAGGTCTTCCACTGCTTGTTTAGAATCACCAGAGTCCTCAGCTTGTGACATACTTTTACCTTTCTTAGCCCCTTTTCTCTCAGTAGAGGAATCTGAGGTTGTGACCCCCAGAATAATGCCTACAGTCATATAGCTGGTATGCTGCTTCATTTAGTTTATAAGAAACACTGCAAAAACTTAGGAGTTTTAAAGTAAATATTCTTCTGGGTATGGCACTAAAATACTTGCTCCTGACTAATAGTGAATTATCTTTTTTTTTTTTAACTAAATCAGGAAATGGCAAATATTTTGGCACAAAAGCAGCTTCGCTCCATCATTCTATCTGTAAGTATATCAGTTTTGACTTTATATTTCACTAGCACAGAGAAAAGGTGATTCTGGTTTTGGTGTTCATAGGTTTGATCTTAACATATTTTAATTGCACTTGTATTTTGGTATGTTCTGAAGCCTGCAATATACAAGATAAAGGTTTGGTTGTTGAGTGGGTTCAAAACTGATTTATCAGAAAGAGTATTTTCCCAGTCAGATGAATTGTGGTTTCTTCATGAAAGTATAATACTGAATACAAGACAAATACCTCAAGCATTTTCTTCCCATGGAGCATGTGAACTTTATTGTGCAGGTGAAGGATTGTTTGAGGAATTTATGGCAAGTCCACTGTCTTAAGCTGTGGAGCTGCTGATAGCTGAGCAAGGCACACAGAGCTTTCCATCAATGAACCTCTGTGGTTTTTGATTCTACAGATTGTTCTGTCTTGGTGTAAAGTTGCACACAGTTAGTCACCACTTGCACAAAAGAAGCATGAAATGTAGCTCAGAGAGAAGTTAATGAATATAATATTAATTAGCAGACTTGCATCTGCTGTCATGGAAAATCAGAGGGATTTTGTCTTTGGCCTTAGAGTAGATTATATCCTGAAGGGAACAAAAGAAAGGGCTAATTCCCTGCTATGAGATACTAGGAAGTGTTAAACAAACCAAGCAGCCAAACCACCCCTCACACTTTCTCCTTCACTGTCATGATTTCAATGATGCATACAAAAACTCAGAATTTGTTTTAAAAGGCATATTTTTACACTGCTTGTGTTCATAAGAAATGTGGCATAAGCACATGGATAATATTCTTAGGTGTTAATTTACTAGCATAAGTCTGCCTTTTGGCAAACAGGTTCTTTTATACTCTGGAACTGTACAAAATCAGTTGCTGCATCCATCTCCTACTTGATGGCTCTTTCCTTGTGTCTTCATTGCTGTGTTTAGTGACCTGGGTCTGTTCCCCATATGTTTTTTGGCATATTAGGTATTTTTAAATTGCCCATCAGTTGGATATCTGCTTTCTGAATGGGAGAATTCTGCACATATGGCACATTGTTAATGTTAATGTATTTCTAAGCAGTCTTCCTCATACAGAATAGAGTTATCTGGTAGAGGTAGGATAGGGGTGTGATGTTGACTTCTGCAGTAGTAGCTCTGTTATATCACTGTATTTGCTGGTTCTGTTTGCAGCCTGAATACTTTTCTACTCAGGCAGCTACTGTCTTGAAAATGTTCTTAATATACTCTGTGCTCTTGGTAAAGGAGTTAATTTTTCTTCACAGTAACTTATAGAATCATAGAATCATAGAACAGTTACAGCTGGAAGAGACCTTGAAGATCATCGAGTCCAGCCTTTTTCCTAGCCCTTTCACCCCACTAAATGATGCTCCCCAACACAACATCCAGCCGTCTCTTAAACACCTCCAGGGACGGTGACTCAACCACCTCCCTGGGCAGCCTGTTCCAATGGCTGACAACCCTTTCAGTAAAGAAATTCCTCCTAATATCCAACCTGAACCTCCCCTGGCGCAGTTTCAATCCATTTCCCCTTGTCCTATCACTCTCTACCAGGGAGAACAGACCAATTCCTGCCTCCCTACAACCTCCCCTCAGGTAGTTATAGAGAGCAATGAGGTCTCTCCTCAGTCTCCTCTTTTCCAGACTAAACAGGCCCAGATCCCTCAGTCTTTCCTCATAAGGCTTATGCTCTAAGCCCTTTACCAGCTTGGTAGCCCGCCTCTGTACTCTCTCCAGCACCTCAATGTCCCTCTTGTAGTGAGGGGCCCAAAACTGGACACAGTACTCAAGGTGAGGCCTCACCAGAGCTGAGTAGAGGGGCATGATCACCTCCCTGCTCCTGCTGACAACACCGTTTCTGATACAGGCCAGGATGCCATTGGCCTTCTTGGCCACCTGGGCACACTGCTGGCTCATGTTCATCCGGCTGTCAATCAGCACCCCTAGGTCCCTCTCTGCCTGGCAGCTCTCCAGCCACTCCTCCCCGAGCCTGTAGCGCTGCTGGGGGTTGTTATGGCCAAGGTGCAGTACCTGGCATTTGGCCTTATTGAACTTCATGGCATTGGCCTTGGCCCAGCCATCCAGCCTGTCTAGATCCCGCTGCAGAGCTTCCCTACCCTCAAGCAGATCGACACTGCCACCCAGCTTGGTGTCATCTGCAAACTTACTAAGGGTGCACTCTACCCCCTGGTCCAGGTCATTAATGAAGATGTTGAACAGGAGTGGCCCCAGTACTGAGCCCTGTGGGACCCCACTCATGACTGGCTGCCAACTGGATTTCACTCCATTGACCACAACTCTTTGGACTCGGCCATCTATCCAGTTTTTAACCCAGTGGAGCGTATGCCCATCCAAGCCAAGAGCAGTTAATTTCTTTAGAAGAATGCTGTGGGAAACTGTATCAAATGCTTTACTAAAATCCAGATAAATAACATCCACGGCCTTCCCTTCATCCAGTAAGCGGGTCACCCAGTCATAGAAGGAGATCAGGTTAGTTAAACAGGACCTGCCCTTCATAAAGCCATGCTGACTGGGTCTGATCACCTGGTTATCCTGCATGTACTGCATAATGGAACTCAGGATGATCTGCTCCATCAGCTTCCCCGGGACTGAAGTTAGACTTACAGGCCTGTAATTTCCTGGATCCTCCTTCCTTCCTTTCTTATAGATAGGAGTTATATTTGATCAGTACTTGATAGTACTGATGTTTTTGTTTGTATTTTTGATAGCACCTCTTATGATATGCACAGGCTCTATCTAGTGGTTAGAAGGAGAAAGCATCTGTGCATTGTTGCTGTAAACTCCTGTCCCTTAAAGTTTACTTCTCTAGTACCTAATTCTGTAGCATTAGCCCTGATTTGATTTTTCTGGAGTATACATGATACTATTGCATAGCAAACACATGCTTACAGGAATGGAAACAATGCACTCCATGTAATTCTTTAATAAGATGGTGTTCACTGAAAGCTCTCATTCTTTGCAGCATGTTATCAGGGCACAGAGGGCCATCAATAATGAAATGGCACACCAGCTTTATGTTCTGCAAGTCCTTACCTTTAATCTTCTGGAAGACAGAATGATGACAAAAATGGATCCACAGGATCAGGTAAGCAACTGTTGTTATCTGGTCAGGAACAGGAAGAGGACAGCTGCTCACTGCTGTGTAAAGCTCTTTGTGGAGGAAAAGACTGCTAGGGATGCTTAGGCCATTCATTCATTCTCTCCCTGTCTCTCTGTGAAGCTGGGTTATATTTTCTAGTTGTTAGATGATGTACTGGCTATTGCATTCCTGATGCAAAAGTACAACAAAATAGCCAGGCATGTAGTTCTAGGAACTGCATTTAGTGTCATCCTGAACTCAAACTGAAAAGCATTTGCTTCTTTTGTGTACTTCTCAGAAGCAACAGAGATATATGGCCCTTCCTGAAAGTCCTTCTGTAGAGCTAAAATAAATGTTCAAATGAAATCCATCTAGCAAGTTAGGATTTAAGTTAATTTGTGTTATGATCA
The DNA here is from genome assembly GCA_013396975.1 of Bucco capensis. Classification (NCBI taxonomy): domain Eukaryota; kingdom Metazoa; phylum Chordata; class Aves; order Piciformes; family Bucconidae; genus Bucco; species Bucco capensis. The sequence goes on along the minus strand of VWZO01019753.1, from coordinate 19,170 downwards.
ATCCCATCTTTGTTACTGGGAAACTATATAGTAGTTATCATTTGTTTGTTGCTCACCAGCTTTAATATAGTTCATTTTGCCAAAAGAAATGCTCCCCTAAGAGACTCAAATTTAAATATACAATTAGCCATAGAGAAGATGTGTTTTGTTTCTTTATTTTTGTGACCTTTTTTGAGGCTTCTCTGTTCTCATGCCTGTGGTTAAATTGAAGTGTGTAGTAAGTGACCTTGCTAAAGTGGGTCCAGCTTCTGGAAGTTGGACAGGCTCCATTGATGGGCAAAGGTCAATTGTGTGAGTTTTAATGAGGCCAAATGTCAGGTCCTTCATTTTGGTCACAACAACCCCTGACAGTGCTACAGGCTTGGGGAGGAGTGGCTGAAGAGCTGCCAGGCACAGAGAGACCTAGGGGTGCTAATTGACAGCTGAACAGGAGCCAGCAGTGTACCCAGGTGGCCAAGAAGGCCAAGGGCATCCTGGCCTGGATCAGGAACAGTGTTGGCAGCAGGAACAGGGAGGTGATCTTGCTCCTGGAGTTGGTTCTGGTGAGGCCACACCTTGAATCCTGTGTGCAGTTTTGGGCACTGCAGTAGAAGGACACGGAGATGCTGGAGAGGGTGCAGAGAAGGGCAACTAGGCTGATCAGGGCTCTGGAGAACAGGTCTGATGAGGAGAGGCTCAGGGAGCTGGGGCTGTTTAGCCTGGAGAAGAGGAAGCTGAGGGGAGACCTTATTGCTCTCTTCAACTACCTGAGAGGAGGTTGTAGAGGGGCAGGTGTTGGCCTCTTCTTCCTTGTGACTAGCACTAGGACCAGAGGGAATGAGTTCAAGTTGTGCCAGGGCAAGTTTAGATTGGATATTAGGAAGAATTTCTTCACCGAAAGAGTGGTGCAGTGTTGGCCCAGGCTACCCAGGGAGGTGCTGGAGTCACCATCCCTGGAGGGGTTCAGGAAACAGGTAGATGTGGCACTTGGGGGATGGTTTAGGGATAGCAGTAGTGTAGGGTTATAGGTTGGACTTGATGGTCTTGAAGGTCCTTTCCAACTGTGATGATTCTATGACTCTGGGCAACAGGAACCACAAGGTAATCTTTTCTCAGCGTGAAGTAGGGAATTTAGACAAAGGTTGGCAAATGGAGAGAATACAGTGTTTTGAAGCAGCTTTTATGGTATTGGTTGTTAAAGTGAGTGATAAGTTATTTGAAGCAATTTTTTGAACCTTGTTTTAACCTAGGCTCAACGGGATATCATCTTTGAACTGCGAAGGATTGCCTTTGATGCAGAAACTGAACTGAACAACAGCAGTGGCAGCATGGAGAAACGCAAATCCATGTACACACGGGACTATAAAAAACTGGGATTTATTGTGAGTATTTGTATGTGGTGGTACATCTTATAATCAGTGCCTTCTCTTACTTTATCTTCCTCCAAATCCTGTTAACCCCAAGTGACTGCTTCAGCAAAAGCTAGGGTTAATTGGAAGAAAGGAATTACCTGAGGTTGAAGCACATAGTTTTGCATAACATGCCATAAATCTAACTTTTAATGCTATCTTGAATGAACAGGCATTGTCTAATGGATCTGTGGCAGACCTGTAAAGTTGTTGTACTCTGTTAGTAACAATATGGACTGATAAGCATAATAAGTCCAGTCCAGGACTCTGTGCTATTTACTTGCAGGGCCTTGGGTTTTGGTTACTTAAAGTCCTTTCATCTGTGAATAGAGGATGCAGACTCTCCTACCCTGACTTAATCAGATCAACTGGAGTTCTGATCTTGCCTGAAACAGTGTTGGGGAACAGAGCACAATCTGGCTAAATTGTTGCATACATTTATATTAATGAATAATGTATATTTCCCCGCTCTGGAAACAGAGCATGCATGCATACACTCCAATCAGCATTTTAATTTATTGTTTAGGTTAGTATGCAATCTTTTTTCTCCTTAGATAAAATTGTATGCTTCATGTCTTTGATTCATTTCTTTGCTGTTGACCTGGCAAATACACACTGAATGTAGTGCAGTAGCCACAGCTAGAGAGAGGGCAGTTACAAACACTGTTGGTGTGAGCTGAAAGCTCTCTGTGCAGTCTTGAGTGCTCTGCTCAGCTCTGTGGCATAGGGCTCCACATTACCCAGTTACATTGTGGTTTTGGGAGGAGGCTTTCTGGGGTTTGAGAGTTGTTTTCATTACTGATGAGCAAGGAAAAATTGCTGCTGTATCTGTAAGGAGGCATGAGTAAATAGAAGAGAAGGGAGGAACCTGGAATTTGGGCATTGTAAGCAGCATAATAGTAAAACTGAAAGAGCGTTGAAGAAGCTTTTGAAGCTCAGTGTGGTTTTTTTTGTTGTCTATGAATCTGTTTTGAGTTCCTATGTGATAAAGGCCCATTGCTATCCTAGTTTCTGAGACTGGCAGCTCCTTTGGTGAGATGGGCAGAGCACTTTGTGCCTTTAAGGCCAAAACTAAAAGCAAATGCAGACTCTGGCTTAGAGACAAATGGGCTGGGTATAGAGCCTCCAGCTTATGGTGAGTGAGGACAGAGATGGGGTCACTGTCACAGGAGGAAGAAAAGTAACTGGTGGCACAGAAAGGAATGGGAACTGACACAGAAGGAATGATGGGGTATGCTGAAGACATGGTGGGGCTGTACATACAGAGATTGTGGCATATGGAAGAAGCAAGGAGATCAAATTCAAAATGATTGTTCTCTGAGTCAGGCTGAGCAATCTCACATGTCTGTTGCTCACTCTAGTTTTATGACATATTGAAGAGTCTCAGATCCCACAGCTGTCACTAGCACCTAAATATCTAGTACCTCTGAAAATCTGATGTTGCTTTCTTAAAGCCGAATCTGGAAAACTGAGCATGTAACAGAGCATCCAACAGAAACTGCACTGGGACCAGTGCACAGATGTGAATTCTAAGCTTGTTTTTCCAGTGCTTAGAAGGACTAGAGATTGCTTTTGTTTGTTCCACAGGATATATTTTGATTCTGTAGAACTGAAATGATTAACAATAGAATGATTTAGCTGATAGAATTGTAAGGAAACCACTTGGTGTGAATCAAAATGTGTTACTGCCATGTCTGAGTTTGCAGGAGCTCTCTGGCTGTGCCTGTGCAGTGAGGACTTGTCCATTATCTTCTTTACTGTCATTTGGGCTCTTTGTTTTTGTTGGGAATTCTACTGAAAACACTCCAACAGCTGTCAAGGGTAACTGCAGCACTATTTACTATGTAGTTGTGATAGCCTTCCACTAGGGGATGGGGAGCCAGGTCTAGGAGGGAGTGGAAACCTGGATCAAAGCAAAGATGATGTGGGGTAGGCATAATGGCAGATAAGAAGAAAGAGGGGGATGTGAGCTGTGAGAGGAGCACCACAGCAAGAGGGGCAAGGGAAGGCAGGTTATCTTGCCAACAGTGCAATGCACAAATAATGAAAATGTCAATATTGAACTCTGGGGAGAGTTATTTTACTCCTGTAGGGAAGTTTTACTTTGAGCCAGGAGTAGAGGTGACACTGCGTGTATGACTTTTCTCACAGCAGAAAAGGACTTTAACCTTTCTCACAGAGCTGGGGAAAGAAGCAGGACCTGTTGTGATATCTGCCTGGTGATCTCCTGCCTAACATGGGCTGTGCGCTGCCAGCACTCCATCTGCATCTTTTCACACCTTCATTAAAGTGTCTTCAGTGCTTTCATAAACTGCAGGTAGAGGGATGCATTAGCAAAGGTCTGTCCTCTGAATAATGGAAGGTTTCTATTCCCCCTGTTTTGGCTGTGTGGCACAAGTAGAAACCCAGCCAAATAGGAGGCTACTGGTCAGGATGCTAATTTCTTCAACTGATTGATCATTCTTTCTGAGGGGGAGAATAAAACCATATCTGGCCTTTAGGTTGTTCCTGGACTGCTTGTTTCTCTTTCTCTATGTGACAGCATTCTCCTGGAGANCTTGTGAGGCCTCAGCTGGAGTACTGTGTTCAGTTCTGAGCCCCTCATGATAGGAAGGACATGGAAATGCTGGAGCGTGTCCAGAGGAGAGCTACCAAGCTTGTGAGGGGTTTAGAGGACAAGCCATATGAGGAGAGGCTGAGGGAGCTGGGAATGTTTTTTCTGGAGAAGAGGAGGCTGAGGGGGGACCTCATTGCTCTCTCCAACTACCTGAAAGGAGCTTGTAGAGAGGTGGGATTTGGCCTCTTCTCCTTAGTAACTAATGACAGAAGCAGAGGGAATGGTTTGAAGTTGAGACAGGGTGGGGTTAGATTGGATATTAGGAAGAAATTCTTTCCAGAAAGAGTGGTGAGGCACTGGAACAGCCTTCCCAGGGAGGTGGTTGAGTCTCCATCCCTGGAGGTGTTTAAGAAACGTGTAGATGTGGTGCTCCAGGACATGCTCTAGTGAGGGCAGGGCTTGGGTGGGTTTTGTTTGTTGGTTATTTTTTTTGGTGTTTATTTTTTTTTGTTGGACTCAGTGATCTGAGAGGTCATTTTAGCCATGAACGTTCTGTGATTCTGTGAAATGCAAGAATCCTGTTCCCTTTTCTCAGCCACATTAAAAAGCTTTGCCCCACTACAAATGTAATCTCAACAAGAAATGAAATCCAGGCATCATTTCAGAAGACTTACAATATCATCTGTAAAACTACATAGTTAGAAACCTTCATCCAGGTAAAGAAACTACAAGTCTTCTCCAGATGCTTGTGAGGAGCCCTGTGAAGTTTATTATGGGCAAAGAGATTTTCAGATGACACAGTCCTAAGGAGATGTATTAAAATGCTGATGATGCAACAAAAGATGACCCAGTTAGGAGGTCTAAGATATGCTCCACCCTATTGAATTATTTTTTGAATCAATTACATATTAAAAAGCCTGAATTCTTTTCTCCTTCCCCTTTTAAAATCTCTTCTGGCAGTGAAATCCCAACCAGTGCTTACCCTGTCCATTCTTTCAGTAGAAGTGCAGCTTTGCAAACTCTCAAAGGGTAATGTAGTTCAATGTTAAAAATATTTAAAAGATAAAGCCACATATATGTGATGCCTAATTTCATCTTTAGCCATCATATGGGTAAGGATAAAATCAGTCCTAAAATTCCTGATCTGCTCAAATGGTTTGGTTTTTGTAAAGCTCATTGTATGTGAAGCTTCTGAAGTGGTGTAGCATTTGAGTAAACTTAATTCTTATAACCAGGACAGCTAATAGATACAACTCAAGAAATTGATATCCTGTGTATTTTCTTGCTAATTCTTTATGTGTCACTAGCTATCTGTGAGAAGTTGTAGTGAATGTGTCTGTTTAGAGGCAGATCTGACCTAACACTGTATAATTTCAGTTACCTATGCAGTGACATGTGGACTGACTGAATGTAGGAGGAGTGCAGAGGGTGAGGCTTGTGTAGTGATGAAAGAGATGTCCGACTGATGTAGTCTATTTGGATTTTTGTAAGGCCTTTGATATGGTCCCTCATGACATCCTCATCTCAAAACTGCAGAGGTATGGGTTTGATGGGTGGACCGTTCGGTGGATAAGGAATTGGCTGGAGGGACGCAACCAGAGAGTTGTGGTTAATGGCTCTATGTCTGGGTGGAGAGCGGTGACTAGTGCTGTCCCTCAGGGCTCGGTTTTGGGACCGGTGCTCTTTAATATTTTCATTAATGACCTGGATGTGGGTATGGAGTGCACCCTCAGCAAATTTGCAGATGACACCAAGCTGATGGGTGTGGTTGACACGCCAGGAGGCCGAGATGCCATTCAGAGGGACCTGGACAGGCTTGAGAAGTGGGCCCAAGAAAACAAAATGAAGTTTAACAAGTCTAAATGTAAGGTCCTGCATCTGGGCAGGAGAAATCCCAGGTACCAGTATAGATTGGGTGAGGAACTCATTGATCATAGCCAGGAAGAGAAGGACTTGGGGGTCATGGTGGATGAAAAGATGGATATGAGTCGGCAATGTGTACTTGCGGCTCAGAGAGCCAATCGCATCCTGGGCTGCATTAGGAGAGGTGTGGCCAGCAGATCTAGGGAGGTAATTCTGCCTCTCTACTCTGCCCTGGTGAGGCCCCACCTGGAGTATTGTGTCCAGTTTTGGGGTCCTCAGCATAGAAAGGATGTGGAGCTGCTGGAGAGAGTCCAGAGGAGGGCCACAAAAATGATTACGGGATTGGAAAACCTCCCCTATGAGGATAGGCTGAGAGAGTTGGGGTTGTTCAGCCTAGAGAAGAGAAGGCTTCGAGGGGATCTGATAGCAGTCTTTCAGTACCTAAAGGGAGATTATAGGACAGAGGGACAGAGAATCTTTAGGAGATCAGAGTGTGATAGGACCAGGGGGAATGGTTTTAAGTTGAAGGAGGGGAGGTTTAGACTGGAGATTGGGAGGTGGTTCTTTACCAGGAGAGTGATTAAGCACTGGAACAGGTTGCCCAGAAAGGTTGTGGCTGCCCCATCCCTGGCAGTGTTCAAGGCCAGGCTGGATGTGGCACTGGGCAACATGGTCTAGTGTTTTGGCATCCCTGCTTGTGGCGGGGGGGTTGGAACTAGATGATCTTTGAGGTCCCTTCCGACCTGGCCATTCTATGATTCTATGTCCTCAAAAGGACTTCAAAAGGTTGGCTTGTTTAGTGAAGCAGGCTCAAGGCTGTTGAAATATCAAGTGTAGAAATTCTGAGAGGGAGGAAGCCATACGTAAGCTGAAAGGCAGTGGTGACAATCAATTAATAGAAAAGACTTTTCATTGGAATTTTGGGGACAAAATTTGCTACTAGTTTAAAGATGGAGCTTGATCCTTTATTAAATTTCAGCCTGGAGAAGAGAAGGCTTCGGGGGGACCTACTAGTGACCTTCCAGTACCTAAAGGGAACTTCCAAGAAGGCTGGAGAGGGCCTGTTTGCAAAGGCCTGGAGTGAAAGGACAAGGGCCAATGGTTTTAAATTGGAGAGGAGTAGATTTAGACTGGATATTAGAAAGAAGTTCCTCCCCATGAGGGTGGTGGAACACTCGCACAGGTTGCCCAGGGAGGTGGTTGAGTTCCAATGCCTGGAGGCATTCCAGGTGAGGCTTGCCAGGGCTCTGGGCAAGCTGATGTAGTTGGGGATGTCCCTGCCCACTGCAGGGGGGTTGGACTAGATGACCTCCAGAGGTCCCTTCCAACCCAAACCGTTCTAGGATTCTAAATATACTATGTTTGACAATGGTGGATGCAGGAAACAAAACACAGGAGGACTGTAGGGAAAAAAGAAAACAAATCAAGGTTCCTTACAGAAGTCTGAAGGCAGATGTGAATGACTAGATGGACAATGACTTAAATAGCAGCATAGCTGATTTGTTAAGCATTGCAAAACTTTCTAATGTGAGAAGGAGCACCAGAATAGATAGTTTGAATCACAGAATCATAGAATCCTAGAATGGTCCAACTTGCATACCCTGCAGGAGTATGAACTGCTGTTCTCTGGAGTTACTAATGCTAGGTAGATCTCTGAAGCCCCTTTGTTGCAGCTGCTCATCTGGATTAACGGTAGCAGTCTGCCTGGCTAGGGAAGATAAATCTTTACTAGAAGGGAGGGTGAGAGGAAGATGTACAGAAGCAGACCCCATGTGATGCATTTACTTAGTTCATAGAATCCTATAGTGGTTTGGGTTGGAAGGGACCTCTGGAGGTCATCTAGTCCAACCCCCCTGCAGAGGGCAGGGACATCCCCAACTAGAGCAGCTTGCCCAGAGCCCTGGCAAGCCTCCCCTTGAATGCCTCCAGGGATGGGAACTCAACCACCTCCCTGGGCAATCCGTGCCAGTGTTCCACCACCCTCATGGGGAGGAACTTCTTTCTAATGTCCAGTTTAAATCTGCTCCTCTCCAATTTAAAACCATTGCCCCTTGTCCTTTCCCTCCAGGCCTTTGCAAACAGGCCCTCTGCAGCCTTCTTGGAAGTTCCCTTTTCTTGTTGAAGACCTGAGGGCTGTCATTTTTCTTTCTTCCTGAAAAAGGCAAGCCTGCGTGTTTGTAGGCTTACAACCTTGCACGTTGTAGGACTGGGAAAGCCCTGAGCAGGATGCTGAAGTATTGTAATGTGACTGAAGTCTGGAGTTGGTGCAAAATGCTGGGAAACTCATCAAAAAGGTCTTACATGGTAATTTTCATCTATTTTGTTCACATCTCTCCTTCACAACACCAAGATGTTTCCTCTTCTTGGTGATATCTGCAGTGCTGAGAGGTGTTGCATTCCTTATCTGTTGGGGAAGCTTTTTAACTAGAATAAAAGCATTGCTTTCTTACATTCAGATTATCTTGTTGCCTTTGGCAGTGGTAGAGGAACATTTTTAGAATGATTCTGTGTGTGTGCCAATATAGATCTGATCCTTTTTTAAATTTGAGATTGATAAGGTTTAATTATTGGCTTAATGCATAAATAAACAGCAGAGATGACAGATTGTCTGTACTACTGAAAACGAGCTGTGGTTTTCCATCCTCCTCCACTTTTTTTACTCCCACAACCCTCTCTTCCCATATCTACTATTTCAAAACTTGTGAAATCACTTGTTGTTGGAAAAAAAGGTACCAGTTTGGGAAGATTTCCTTTTGCTGAGCTGTTCAGATATGCAGTGGCTGAGCTTGCTTTGCCTTGAGAAAGAAGTGCCCAGCCCTCGGTTTAGTTGCCATATAGAATCATAGAACAGTTCCAGCTGGAAGAGACCTTGGAGATCATCAGTGGCAGCCTTTGTCCTAGCTCTAGCAACCTGCTAAATGATGCCCCCCAATGCAACATCTACCTGAATCTTAAACACCTCCAGGGATGCGGACTCAAGCACCTCCCTGGGCAGCCTGTTCCAATGGCTCACAACCCTTTCAGTGAAGAAATATGTCAGGATTGTTTTTCTTTAATACTGACCTGAAGACAGAAATCCTTGATTTACTGTATGTAGATGGCTTGATGTTATTTGAAGCTCATTTTAAAGGCAAGCTGCTAATTTGTAGCGTTGCACAGCAGAGGGCACTCACATCATACCAGATGTAGGTTATTCACAAAAGTTGTTCAGCAGCTCGCTTGCATGGCTACAGAATCATTCCAGCCTTAGAAACAGCAGAAAAAAAACTGTTCTGGGCTGTAAATTCCCATTTCTTAGTTGAATGCCAGCAGATGTTTGATATTTTGGCTAAATGATATCTCTGGGTGCAATAAAAAGTTAATTAATTTGACTTGCATGTTACAGTTGTTATAATAGAGTGTACTGTAAGTAGAGTTTCTTTTCTGTCTGGCTCTTTCTGGTGACATGTTTTTTTCCCCTCTGAAGTCATAGAATCATACAATCTTTTGGGCTGGAAAGGACTCCTAAAGCTCCCCTAGTCCAACCCTCCTGCAGTGAGCAGGGACATCCCCAACCAGATCAGGTTGCTCAGAGCCATGTCCAACCTCACCTGGAATGTTTGCAGGGATGGGGCCGCCACCACCTCTCTGGACAACCTGGGCCAGGGTTTCACCAACCCCAGTGTAAAAAAATCTTCCTTCTATCTAGTCTAAATCTCCTTCTTTTAGCTTAAAATCATCACCCCTTGTCCTGTCACAACAGGCCCTGCATGTTATTTACCAGGATTGCTTGTTAGGATCTGTGGGTGTCTAACAATTTACACACTGTTAAAATTAATAAAGCAGTCTTTATCATATTCAGCTAAACTCCTCTTAGCTTTAGTCCTTCCAGAGGAGAACAGCTATAAAAGAAAAAAAACACCACCCAAACCAAACAAACAAGGAAAATACACAACAAAACCAACCAACCAAAAAAACCTCCCCCCAAACAAAACCAAAAAACCCCACAAACCCAGAAACAAAACAAAGACACACACAAAACCCCCACCAAAACAAAAAAATATTTGGCTGGGCTACCAACCTTCTTTAGCCCTTTCAATATCACTTGAAGAATGAAAGCTCAAACTAATCAGAATCAAATAATGGTGATGGTGTGCCTGTGGGAATGAACAGACTCTGTGTAATCTTAATCCTTTAGTGTTTGGGGGGTTTTGAATATTTTATTTTATCATTTTCTGCTTATTATAAATACTAGTTGGAGGAATTAATTTTTTAAATCAGTTCCTTAATGCCTATTAATGAATTAAAAGAGAGAGGGGGGGAAATAGTGGCTTCTTTGCGAATAACTGAATTATTTCCTGAAATTGAAAACACTTTAGTGTCTGAATTCTGCATAATCTGATTGTTTGATGCAGTCAGCTTGTTACACAGCCACTATATGAGTGGCAATGGCATGTGTTCTTTTAGAAATTCCTCAATTTTCTTAAATCTTCCTACATTTTGGTGCAGTTCCATCATTTTTTTAGTGTCTGTCTGGAGGAAAAGGGAGGCAGAGCAGAACAATGCTCAGACATGCAGAACATATCTGTGTTTTGCAGAGCTTAGCTCTAGTAATAAGAGCTTCACATTCCAGTAGAGGGAGGCAAAGACAAAAGGAAGTGAAGTGAAATGAAATTCCCCGAGGAATGGACCCAGTGGGCTTTTGTCTTCTCTTTTTAATTAGCTCACTACTAAGGTCAGATTGAGGGTATGCTATAGAATGAGCATAAGCTGGTGTGGGCTTTGAGTATGAACTCAGAGGTTTTAGGAGGGATTGATCCTTCTTTCCAAACCCATCTCTGACATCTACAAAGCTAGTTAAATCTAAAATAGGTAGGTAAAGTATGATAGATGTTGACAGTTCCTTTAGAGGAGGTGAGTTTTCAGCTTGTCCTCTGTAGTTCCTGGAAGCTTGAGCTGCTCCCAGGTACTGCAGGGAGAGGCAGTGTGTGAAGCACAGAGCTGTGTGGTGGCAGGACTGAGGAGAGTGAGTGCACACACTTCACTTAAGAACTGACAGCTCAGCTCAGTTCCCTGGCTTTAGATTTTGACAGCTGTTGTAGCTGACTGCCAGGCAGCCAGGAGATTCGCATGGATGATTCATTTAAGTGTTTTCTCAGACACAGAGCTGACTTCTCTCTGCACTTTATTTGAACTAAACACAACCTGGCCTCCCCCCTTTTTTTTTCTTCCTACATGATAGACATTTTGGAGAAAGAAAAATCAGAAGCAGAGAATGGTTTGGGTTGGAAGGAACCTTTAAAGGTCATCTAGCAGTGAGCAGGGACATCCCCAGCTAGAGCAGGTAGCTCAGAGCCATGTCCAATCTGACCTGTAATGGTTCCAGGGATGGGGCTTCTATCACCTTTCTGGGCAACCAGTGTTTCACCACCCTCAGTGTAAAAAATACCTTCCTCATATCTGCTTCAAATCTCCCTCTTTTAGTTTAAAACCATTGCCCCTTGTCCTTTCACAACAGGCTCTGCTAAAAAGGCTGCCCTCATGTTTTTTGTTAGAGGCCCCTTAAGTACTGAAAGGCTGCAGTAAAGTCTCCCTGGAGCTTTCTCTTTTCCAGGCTGAACAACCCAAACTCTCTCAGCCTTTCATAGCAGAGGTGTCTTTCTTGTGCTGAGGACTCCAGAGCTGGACACAGCACTGCAGGTGGTGTCTCAAAAATGTGAAACCTTTCTACATAAACACCTGAAAGGAGAGCAAGATCTGTCACAGCTTACCTTTGTGATACTTGACACTGGGTTTTAGGTTCCTTGCAAAGCTCTCAAAGCAACATGGCTTATAAGCTTGGAGGGATATCCTCAGCCACAGTTACCATTAGTAAAGAAGTTCCAAGGGGAAGTACAATTTACTGCACAAATGAAGTAACAGTCATCTCATTCTGTGGTTGTGCCATGTCTGCCATGGTATGTGGCATCCTATCCTTTGCCAGAGCTGGTGGTTGTTACAGCAGGAAGGATCCCATGAGGAGTTTCATTCAGCTCTTTGGAGTGCTTATGTATGGAAGAGGCAAGTGGCACCATTAAGTGGGCTGCTTTGCATGTGACTTACCTGTAGATATACATCTTTGGGAACATTCTAGTGATTATTTTTACCCTGATTTTAGTCAGTTGCTTATAATTTAAGCAATTCTTTTTTCTTTAAAAAGAAACCACAACTGAAAGGTGTTTTAATAAATACACCTTAATTACAGAGGCAAATGTTGTGTGGAAAAGGTTAAATTTAACTAATGCTACCAGAAGTGTAACTAAAGCAATCAGAAAGATGCTCCCTTAGTAGTCTTAGAAAACTGGCACAAACAGCTCAAGATTTGGCAGAGCTTGGTTTTGAACCTTTCATTTTACTTAATAAACAGGTCTACAGATTCTTCCCCCCCCTCCTTATTGCAACTTGTGTGGTTTGGCCACGTGCTGAAATATGTGTTTATGTACACTTGTTAACTTATTGTAGAATTTCCTTAATTTTTATACAAAATACCTGTTGAAGAGCTCTGAATTTCTCCTTAAGTAATCTCTGAATTGTCAGTGATGACTGATACTTGTACACCAACAGTGCCAGCCATTATGCTTAAATAAGGAGTGGAACTCACTGTGTACCTTACTCAACAGACTGTAAGCTTAGCTGAACTCAGAAAAGGCTTCGGATGCCAACAATTCACAAAGTCTGAGTCATTTACACGTGATAGGATTCACAGGGATAAAATTACTCAGGTAGACTTTGATTCTGCCATGTCTGACTTCCATCTAGTTGCAAGCATTTGATCTGTGTTTATTTACAATATTCAGATTTAGATGGTTTAATGTTGTTGGCTTGCTGTTCCTGCTAGCACTGTTCATGCTGTTTTCTCACATGACTGTCTTCTTGCTAGCTTGATAATCATCCTCCTGAGCAGTATGAGAATTTATGCCTTAGATGCTGTGTAGAAAAGGTAAACTACTTTAGTGATACTGGTAAAAAAAACCAGTTTGAGCTCCTAAGTCTTAAAAAGTCATCTGTTTGTAACACTGTTTCTTTTTGGGTTGGGCATACCCCATGACAGTTTACCCTGGTGTACTTCTAGACTGCTGTAGTTCAAACAACACAAATTGCTTGCTGGCCAGGATATCACCTGTACAGGCTAGAGAGATGGGCAGGGAGAAACTTAATGACATTTAACAAGGGGAAGTGTAAAGTACTGCATCTGGGAAAGAACAACCCCATGGATCAGTACAGGCTAGGAACTGATCTGTTGGAGNAGCTGCCTGGACACATTGCTGTGTGACCTGGTCTAGGTGATCCTGCTCTGGCAGGGGGGCTGCACTGGATGATCTTTCTAGGGCCCTTCCAACCCCTAACATTCTGTGATTCTGTGATATGGGTAAAATATATTTCCATCAGTATCAATTTCATGATACTGAAAGAGCTGGAGCTACCTGAAAAGCTGTAGCCCTTGGCTGCTTTCCAGCTCCTCTGGCTAGAAGGATACCTGCCTCCCAGCCTTTCACTTGGCTTCTAGAAAGTCTCCTGGGAATGTACCTAATTCCCTGCAGTGAAAGCTGTCTGGCTTAGCTCACACCTTGTCCAGCAGCAGTTTGATCTAAAGCAGGAGGTTTAGTATTAACATGAGGAGGAACTTCTTTCCAGTAAGGGTGCCAGAGCACTGGACCACGCTGCCCAGGAGGCTGTGGAGTCTCCTTGTCTTTTATTTTTTTTTAGTCTTTCAAACTCTTGTTAGCCCATAGGGCTCAAGATATTGGTATCCAAAGCATTAGTTCCATGTAACTGTAAAGCTGTAATACAGGTGTATATATAAAATACAAATAATTGTGCGAGAGTTTTTTTCTTGCTTTACAATGTGCAATTTATCAGTGGCTTAAAATATGCAGTGCTTGTCTTTTGACATGCCCTGCTTTATCTGTTCATAGAATCCTAGAATCCTAGAATGGTTTGGGTTGGAAGGGACCTCTGGAGGTCATCTAGTCCAAGCCCCCTGCACTGGGCAGGGACATCCCTAACAATGCTGATTTAGTTAGGCCACCATAGCACTCAGGTTTTTGCAGTTCTGAGGACCATAGCATCCATTTGTGATTGGGACAGATTTCTGGTGGTGACTTATGGTAGAGCTCTGTGGTACTTTAATTGGAATACATAGCAGCTTAATGAATTAAGGCACTACAGTAGTCAAATTATGATTTTTTTTTTAATAGATCTTTTATAGAGCAAATTATGTACAGATTGTGCTTATGCTGTTGAGAAGGTCAGTTTTATATTGGTGAGGTCAAACTTGACCTCAGAAAGGTTGTTACTTGCTATGTTAGGTAGATAGGAGTGAGTTTTATTACTGGAGGAGATTTGCAATCTCTGAATATGTATTGCAACACTGTCATTAAAAGAGGCTGGTAGAAATGGTCAAATATTTGCTGAAACACAAAGGTGGAAGATGCTAGAAGTATGTTAGGTAAAGGAAAATCTGCTGTCTTTGTACGCAGACAGAATTGGTATGTCTCTATGAAAACTGGTAGAAATGTGCTGGAGTTTATATGTGGTGGGGTAGTGGGGATGTGATTGAAATGAATTGCACTGGAAGTATCTGAAAAGGTTTTCTGCATATTCTTTCAAAGATGTATCACTTGCTGAGCTTTGGATACTTCTGTCTTGAGGCAGAGAGTGTTTGGTTATTATTACTGTTATTATTTCTGTAAATTCAGGGATACATTTTCATTCTATCATAGAGTTCTGTGGGAAAATGTAAAAAAAAAAATTGTTTTGGAAGAAAAAAAAGCATATTTAAAGAGTTATCAAGAGAAAAACAAATCTGTTTGTAAGTTTCTGCTTGCATTGAATACATAGAGAGGGTCAACAGCCCCAAGTCACTGTTACATCTCATTAAGTTAGATGATGGAATTTGTGTGCATCATCATCATCTCTTTTAATATGGTACTGTTAAATAAAAAGACAGGATTGCTTCCTCATTAAGAATGTTAGCTCGCTACCTCTGCACAAATGTTTGGGGTTTTTTACTGTAGCATTTTTTCCTATTTGGAACTCTTGTGTAAACCAACAGAAGGGAATATTTTCTGTGTAAAACTTCCAGATGTTTTAGTCAAGGAGGGTAAATGATGAGGTGGTGTGTTCATGGCTACTTCCAATGTTAGCTCATCAGTTCATAGTTCACTGCAAGTATCACTTTAAAAGCTTCCACCACTCTCCTGGTCCAGGGTTCTTATGAACAAGCATCCATGTACCTAGTGCTGTGATTTGTCTCATTTGATCCAGGAAAGGTTTTCAGATAAGTGCTGTAGAACCAGGTGATTGCTTTCTTTCCTAGCTCATGGAATTGTGATTTAGATTTAAAAGAAAGAAGATGATGAGTAGGTAATTGAAGATGGGAGAAAGTGATTACTGTCCTTGACACTATCTTCATAGACAGATTGTTCCTTTCTCTGTAGAAAAAAATATGACCAGTTTCAAGAGGGTTCATTGTAGATTGACACCACTTAAATTGGACTCTTCTTTTTCAGATGTTCTGAAGTTCTTCTATTATCAGCTCTTTTACAGTCCCAGTTCCTTCCTGGAAACTTCTGTAGTGTTCTTCCATACAACTTACTGAAGTGAGATGTGCAGAATAGCATTTCACCTGAGCTGCTTCAGGGCTGGGGAACCAGAAGTTAGCTCTTACAGCTATTATCAGGTTTAGCACCTACTGCAAGCAGTTTTCAGGACAAAGGAGCACAGCTTGGCAACTGATTTACAGAGCTGCACATAGCACTGAGGCAGAACCTGTGGTAAGCTGTCAATATCTGTCATGAGAGAAGTAAAAAGCTTGTACTTTAATAGGTTAGGAATGCAGGGAAATAAATGGTTTCTGTGCTTTAGCATATTCACGTGGATGATACTGTTGTTAGGAGTAATAAAAGGAATGAGCAGTGCTTGTTCCATTAGCAGTTATCTACAGAGAGTACACCCTTGCTGTGATTAGGCATCTAGGACTGAAATCTATACATCCCTCAGAGATTGCCTTGGAAGTATAAATTAAAACAGTGGAGCCATTCAGGATAGACAAGAAAGTTTCACACAGCTAGGACCTGTGCTGAGCCACTGTGCCAGGCTGGCCAGAGAGGTGGTGGCAGCCCCAGCCCTGGCAGTGTTGCAGGCCAGGCTGGCTGGGGCTGGGAGCAAGCTGCTCTAGTGCCTGGTGTCCCTGCCCATGGCAGGCACAGGGGTTGGGGCTAGAGGAGCTTTAAGGTCCCTTCCAACCCTGACAAATCTGTGATTCTGTGACTGCATGAGAATGCTATGGTGTCTGAATGTAATTATGCAGGAGAGCTGTAATCTTGTGAAGCATGCCACATGACTGCCTTTTTTAAATGGCACAAGCAGACGTGATTTTGTGTTTACAGCTTCTCCAAAACAATGAATTTTCATCTCCACAATACCCTAGGAAGCTGGCTAACAACTTTGTGATGCTTTTGGTATGTTAACGTGTACAGTATAAAAGCATAAGCTGTTAAATACTACTGAGGCACTGCAGCTGAAAGATGCATAGATACTACTCACTCTAGTGGAAAAGAAATCAAAAATGATCTGAAAAATTGAAGGTAATAAATCTGTTCCATTTGTATTTCTTACTCTTGTTTTTTTTATCAAGAGAAAAATGCCACAGGTTTTATGCTGAACAGATTGCAACTAATATGCCTGAAGCATTGTGTTCCCTATAGTTAATAAATGATGTTGTAGGTGGGGGTGTTTGCATACTTCTGAGTTATTCACTACAGCATTTTAGGTAATTTAGTTTTGTATCTCTTTTTTAAAGCCTCTCTCAATAAGTTAGTATTTCAACCACAAACATTCAACGTGTTAAGAAGAGAATGATTTTAGGGGGAGGGAGGAAGAAGGAAGGGAACAAAGCAGTTGGTGTTCCTTTTGAATTTGGAGAAGTGAAGGTGATGCATTGTTTCATACATACCAGAACTGTCTTGTGGATCTTCAGCTACTGTCAGCTGGCATATCTACAGTTATTTGACTTAACAGAGCTGCAGATCAAGCCCTAGTTATCCTGGGATCCAATGTGACAGAAGCTTTTGAAACAAATGACTGAGAATAGCTTGATAGGCTTGATCTGGAGAAAAAGGTACTAAATGGCAGAGAGATGGCTTTTCTGATTGAACACAGAACTAGTAGTGATGAAAAGAGACAAAATGAGTCATCCTTACTAAATGAGATTTCTTATGCTTTCACTGGCTTTTTTCAGCATTTCTATATAATCTGAGATGTAGAATGGGATGAAGGAAGGAACTATTCCAGCAACAGGAGGTCAGCCTATTTGTTTTGGTGTCCTGCTTTTATTTTTCCATTGTGTGTAAATGGCCAGTGAAATGAGTGCTAGCATTTTATTAGCTGGAGAAAGGTAAATGGTTCTTGATACTTGCTCTCTCTGTATTTATCCAAAGAACTCTGCCTGTGCTATACCATGGAGCTGAAGAGAGTATGTGAAGTTCTATGCTGAAGTTCTGCTTGCAAAAAGCTTTATAAAACTGTTAATCTATGGCTCCTTGCTAACAGCTTCCCAGCAGCTTTCCCAAGGAAATATACCGCATAGAAAGGCTATTTATCAAGTGATGTTCCCCAGGGCTGCTGCTTTATGCCCAAAATGAAGATGGTTTCAAATGCAAAGAAGGTCCTGCTATGCTGGGTTTGGGATGAGTGGGGGGAGGCATTTCTGTGTTTGCCAGATACAGCCTCTCTTAAAATGCACCTTTTGGAGTACTTGAAAATTAAAGGAAGGGAAGTTTTCTTCTCCCAGAAGCTGAAGTCTGCTGGGCTTGTGATGTATGTGAAGCACTTTTACTCTACTTTTAAAAGACAAATCTATCATGTGTGGAAGGCAGAAGGTTGAGTTGGAAAAATAGCCATGTTCATCATCACCTACTAGTGACCTTCCAGTACCTAAAGGGAACTTCCAAGAAGGCTGCAGAGGGCCTGTTTGCAAAGGCCTGCAGTGAAAGGACAAGGGGCAATGGTTTTAAATTGGAGAAGAGTAGATTTCAACTGGACATTAGAAAGAAGTTCCTCCCCACGAGGGTGTTGGAACACTGGCACAGGTTGCCCAGGGAGGTGGTTGAGTTCCCGTGCCTGGAGGCATTCCAGGTGAGGCTTGCCAGGGCTCTGGGCAAGCTGCTCTAGTTGGGGATGTCCCTGCCCAGTGCAGGGGGGTTGGACTAGATGAGCTCCAGAGGTCCCTTCCAACCCAAACCATTCTAGGATTCTATGATTCAGATGAACTGATGAAAGTTTAAAACAACAACAACAAAAAAATTAGAAAAGGTGAATTTTTGGAAAACACAGTTCAGTAAGCCTTTGTTTTCCTGCCCTGGATGACTACCCTGCTGATATATTTCCTGTATAGATATGCCCATATAAGATCAAGGATTCCAGACATCCTCTTGACTCTCTATTGCAAAATTATGAACTTGCGATTGTTTTGCTTGTACAATAGTTTCCCTAAGCTGGAGATGTAGAAGGAACAGCTTTTGCATGCCATCTTCAGCCCCAAATCTTTGTCTACTTTGCAAGTTGCAGCAGCCATCTTAATGGATGATTTTTGCTTTCTGATAGTTCTAATCTTTCATGTGACTATGAGTTATTGAGTGGCTAAACCCAACCTGCCATACATCTAAAGATAAGATGGACAAGAGAGTGGAATCTCACATTTCAATAGTTTTATAGCTTGACAGACTCAACAAGAGGAAAAGTAGTAAACTCCATGCTTTTGTCAGTGAAGGTGGGTGGATCAGAGGCTGAGCACGCAGCAGAAACACAAGAAATCTGTCCTCGTCTTTGCTACTCAGTTTTCTGCTAGTAAATGCACTTTTAAAGTCTCTATTACCTGGCTCTTGCAGGATAGAAATGCCATTGCAAAGTGACTAGGGAAATCTTTCTGTGTCAGAATGATGAGTGGAGCAGGAGACATTGCAAAGGTAATACTGATGAAAGAGCATAGCAGACAACAGGCATTTGGTGATGATGAAATACTCTTCCGTCTTTGTTCTTCCTGAGCACCTTCTCTGGTGTTTTTGAGCCTGTCTGTAAGCCAGGTAAATGTTCATATCTAAACCATGAACTACATGAAACTTATTGAAATGTACATTTAATTCTATCCAATCAAAAGAAGGACTAGGTTAATGAAAAATTTGAGCAAATGTAATTTCTCATGTAGTGTGTGAAACTGAATGTTGGAAATTTGTAGGTGCATGTGGAAGCTAACAGGTTTTGGTTATATTTAGTATGTTCATTAATTCCATAACTGTGCTACTAGCCAGGATATCACCTGGACAGGCTAGAGAGATGGGCAGG
>VWZO01019751.1:0-11279 GCA_013396975.1 Bucco capensis | reverse complement strand
CCTGCCTCATCCCGCTCGTGGCGGCCATGTTGGGGGGGCTAGCTGCAGAGGCGCGGCGTTGCTGAGCTGCTTCGTGCGGTGTGCGCTGGGGAGTGGAGTGCGCGGGAAACGGCGGGAGCACGCTGGCCTGTGGGCTCATGGCGAAGTTGGGTGGCTGCCTTGCCTTGCCGTGCCGTGCCTTGCCTGGCCGGGGTTGGGTGCTATCCCCGTGGAGAGCAGGTGGAGCCTGAGGCAGGGCTCGCCTGTTCTCGCCTCAGGCCTGGGGTGAAAATGTCGCAGGAAAGAAGTTGTAGAGTCAAAGAATCAACAAGGTTGGAAAAGACCTCTTAAGATCAGTAAGTCTGCTTACCCAACAGACTAAACTGTGTTGCAAAGTGCCACATCTGCATGTTTTCTGAACCTCTCCAGGGATTAGTGGTGACTCCAGCACTGCCCGGGGCAGCCTGGGCCAATGCCTAACTACTCTGGCAGGGAAGACATTGTTGCTGATATCCAACCTGAACCTCCCCTGGTGCAACCTGAGGCCATTTCCTCTCCAATCACTTGCTACCTGGGAGAAGAGACCAACCTCCACCTTGCTGCAGCCTCCTTTCAGGATGTTGTGGACAGCAAGAAGGTCTCCCCTGAGCCTCCTCTTCTCCAGACTGACCAAGCCCAGTTTCCTCAGCTGCTTCTCACAACTCTAAGCCCTTCACCAGCTTCATTTCTCTTTTTTGGGCAAGCTCCAGCAACTCAAGATCTTCCTTGTAGTAAGGGAAGAAACATCTGTACTGTTACCAACTTATTAATTACTCTTTTGTTTCCAAGCATCATGTTGAGGTGTTGTTCCTACAGACACTATAAAATTGCCAACAATAGTTGTTTTAATGTAGTGACAGCAGTGTAGGAATGTTCAAGTGCTCTGCCACCTCAGCATAGAAAGAAGCCTGCATTTATGCAAGCATTTTTGTGAGCTGCATTGAGAAGAAGTGGTTATCTGTCACTGATATGTAAAGAAGTGCTCCAAGGGCCTGCCTTGTCCCTCTCCTTCCTTCCTAGCAGCGCCTTGCACAGAGGTGAGTAGTTATGTCTTTTTTGTTTGCCTTGTCTTGAGGCTGGGATTCCAAAGCAAGGTTAGCAAATAACATACCAAGTTATTCTGTAAGACATAAAAAGAACAACTACAATTCTTGTTCAGGTTTGCAAGTCCTGAGGAGTTTATAATTCCACCTTTCATTCTTACTTCTTTTGTGCTTCTGTCTTTCTAATGTTTACTGGAAGCCTTTTGGCATATTAATGTAATTTGTGACTGCAGTATATTACTGGTTTTTATGCAGTGTTTAACTTCATGTTCTATATGCTGCAGTGCTGCAAGACACTATATACAACAACAACAAAAGCCTTCAAAAATGGAAGTTTTAAGACTTTTAATATGTGAAACACACCCAAGAAAGCTTATTCCAAATGATCTTCCACAGCTGACCAGAACTAGATTTTTATGAGCTGTGTTTTTAGCTGATTTAGCCCGTGTGTTGTATCTTTTCCTGGAATTTGAAAGTGGTTAAGAGGAGCCCAAAAGACTGAATTATGTAATATAGTCATTTTCTCTAGAATTTGGCATATATTTCGGAAAAATCCATGTGTTCAGAGAAAGAAGGTTTTCTATATATATATCCAAATATGGAAGTGATAAACAAGAACAGATGCAAATAAGAACTTGGAAGAAATAAGAAGTGTTCTTTAAGTTGAAGCAGCCCACAGGCAACTTCAGATTGCTGAACCAGCACTTGTGTGTCAGTGACTTTGGTTTTTTTATGAGAGAGGTTATAGTTCCTTGTGTCAGAGCAGTTCTTGTGGCTTTTCAAACATGCCCCTGAAATATTGGTTCATGTCATCATCACTGCAGGAGAGCTTTCACTCTCTATGTACAAATGGCCCATGTTTGCCTCTGTCTCTCCCTCTTTAGGGCTCTGTCAGGCATCAGGGAGTGAAACAAGATTGAGATGTGCTTTTCTTTCATGAGACACTTCCATTTCTAAGACATCTGCTGCTGGATGCTCCCTTGATGGCTCATAGCTTCATTTAAAAAAACAAAAACAAACTGAATATTGTGGTTTCTGGCTTTTAGGGAAGGTGTTGCATCAAAGAATTAAGATTTCTGTCTGTGTTTCTAACTGCTATTCTGGAAAGACACAAAAATAGCTATAGACATTGGTAAGTTTGATTTCTCTCTCCTTTCTCTGTATTGGGAAAGGGTACATCTTGTAGAGCGACACAGAGAATAAATACTCTACATATAGTTATTTATCATGAGGGGGGAAAACAGTACCAGAATCATTATCTGAAAGCCTGAAAATGTCTGTCTGTAGTACTCAGATTAGTAAGCCATATGTAAGTCTCAATTAATATTTTCCTTATCCTTCTGTGAACTCTGCCATTCCTGACTCTCTAGGTTTTAATTTGGCTTAATTTCTTGTGAATTCTGCACAGAGAAGTTAGTCTGATGACTGAATTAGTTAAAAATTCTGGACTAATTCTTCTGTCTTCATCAATTCTTAAGTTATCTCCAAAAATTCCTTGTTTCAGCTTTTTCTTTTGTCATCCACATCAAGGCAAACCTCCCCCGGCTGGGAAAGTAAGAGTGGGTGTCTGTTCAAAAAGCAGATGTGAAGTAAAATTATCAGAGTTAATGGCTGAAAAATGAGAATTGCTGACTTCTGCTAGTGTGTGGCTGCCCAGAGCTAGGCACCCTTGGTGGATAATGTAACCAAGTAATGTCCTCTGTACTTACTCATAGCCATATTGTTATATATCATCTTTCTGAGTATTTTTATGCAAGACACTGAGTATTTTAATTTCTTACAGCAACATCAGCTCAATACATCTGACCACTAAGCATCATTAGGACCTGGCAGTCCTAGTTTCACAAGTGTTGTCAGGTAGTAGTTCCAAGTCAGTTCTAGAATGGATTCCTTAGGTTGTTATAAGAAATCTTTTAAGCATTTTTGTATTCTTTTCCAATAGACTTTAGCTGTCTCTTTGGCTTGGAAGTCATTTTTGTGAGAGATTGAACTTAAACCCAGCACTGTTACAGGTTTTTAATACAAATTGTAGTTGTGAGCTGTCATTTCCATAGCTTTTGCATTGTTAGCCAATCTGGATTGTAAAGGAGGTTGAGTTGGATTGTCCTGAGGTGTTATTCTGCACAGTGAAAATCTTGATCTGTGCCATTTTCTCCTGCCAAACAAATTCTATGCCAAGCACACAGAGATAAAGCTTCTTCATTTCCTATTATAGGTTGGCTTTGCTGGCATTCTGAAGGTTTGGCATGTTTTAACTGTAGAGCAAGACCTCCATTTCCCACAGCAACTCTGGATTGTTCTAAGGAATGGTTTTAAATCTTTGTTTAGCACATTAATATCTCCCTCTCCAACCTGATTTTTGCAAGTAAGTAAATGGAATCCTAAAAATAAGTGTAAAGAGAGTAGACACTCTGAAGCAGATCAGCCATTTCTGCAACCTAGGCTTTTGCTACCTATTGTAGTAACCATGTATGTTAAAATGTAAGGCTTTTTTCCAGCTTAATTTGAAACTACAAGCTTAGTTAGAATACAAGAAGATAGTATTTGATTTTATTCTGAATACACAATTTTATAAAGCCTAAACCACTTCAGATTGCCTAGCTGAGGAACAAATTTGCATGTTCTCCTTGTAAAAGTAACATTCCATTCTAAGCATGTACCATCCCTTGAGTTGTAAGATTATTGCCACCAAGCAAGCTAATGATTCAAGTACTTTAGTTTAATTAGAGGTTTATTGATTAGCTTTTTTTCGGGGGTGGGGGTGGGGAGAGGGAGGATAGTTTGTATTTTTGGAAGGAAGGGAAAGGCAGGGAGGTATTTTCCTTCTAGAAGGAATAACTGTCCTGTATTATATGAACTAAAGACATATATATTCTCAGCAAAGTGTCAGAACAAAGACAAAGATCTCTCTCTGCTTGAGAGAGCTGACTGTGTAGGAGGACCTTTATGTGGCAGATCAGCTGCATTAAGCTAGAAATTACAGTATTGAATTCACTGTGAAGTTCTAATGGGAGCCTGTCACACACACTGTGCGGAGAGCTGTGTGCAGAAGTTCTTGTTGTTTGAGTCAGGAATACTCAACCCCAACTTTTCTTGGGCAAAAAAATATATTCCTAGAAGGATTTATGTAGAATAATGCTATGTATGGCAGTGGTGTGTTTTGGGAAGGAAACAGGGGGATTTTGCTCCAGGGAGTACAAAGTGACTTGGCATTTCTAGAATCAGATTGGAAGTGCCAGTAGAGTTAAATATAAGATCAAAAGAAAAACTGGAAAGAGTAGGATAAGCAAAACTGGGAATATTTGATGGCTAGGATGGAGGAAGCTAGTGAGATAATGAATGGTTTGAAAGATGGAATGGCTTTGTGGAAAAAGAGATTGTTGCAACTGTGGGAGTACCAAATAGGAGTTAGAAAAAGCAGCAGAGGAGGTAGCAGTAGCTTAGGAACTTCAGAAGAAAGAGAATCAGAGCTCAGGCAAAGGTTTCAACTGCAGGGAGTGAGAGAAAGGACTTGTTTGTTTCTCAAGGGCATGTTGTGAAGGGGCAAGCCACAGGACTTGGCAAAATACTCAGAGTGGTGGGAGAGAAGAATGACTGCAAAGTGATTGATGTGTTGTTCTGACAGCCAGGAGAGTGTTGGAGCAGTAAAAGCACAGAAAAGTGCTTTGAAATGGGGATGACTACTGTGAGATTTAAACATGGTCAGGTGCTAAGTGTAGCTGAACAGAGCTGAATATTCCCATTGGAATTTCCAAACTGAAGATCCTGATATTTAAGTAGATTTAACATAGCAAATTATGGCTCTTAATTGGCATTTCTCTGTGTCTCTTGTTTATGCTTTAGACCTAGGTACAAAGAAACTTGAATGATCATGTAATGGAAGGGTTTGGCTCCTATAGGCCAAGTGCACAGGTTTGGTGGAAGCAAAATAGCCAGCAAATTTGCATGAGTGTGACCAGACAAGCAAGCTCTAGCTTGCAGGAGGGCTCCCATCATCAAATCACTGTTCAGTTATAGGAACACCTGACTTCAGGAGTTGGTGTTGTGACTGCCACAATGCTGAGCTTTGTCTTAAAGCTTTAAATATTGGAATGGGAACATTCAGAGAACATAGTGGATTCTCTCTTGAAAAGATCTCACTGATTCCCAGACTTCTTTAATTCCTAAAGCAATAAAGCCAAGGAAGGTATGGTCAGCTTTACTTCAGCTACCTACTTGGAAATAGCCATTACTCAGGAGAACATTTAGTATTTTTGCCAGAGACTTTGTATCTTTGTGTCTGTAGCTTGAACTCTGTCTTGAAAGAGTTTAGCAAAGCTTTGGCTTTTTAAGTTCATACCGAGAAGAAGAAGTTCAATTAGATTCCAAAATGAGATTCTTTAGAATAATCATGAGCAGTGTGCTGCCAGAAAAGTTGTCTTTCATTTTAAGATGCCACTAAATCTTGATTGATATTTGTTTGAATGCCAATTTATTGGGTTTTTTACCCCCTCTGCATTTATCTATGAGGCATTGCATTCTTTTGTAACTACTTAAATGTTATGATCACTAAAGCTATGTCTAAGCTCCTGCTTCCAAATGAGTTAAAGCAGCTGAAACTGAAGCTAAATGCTCTCTGCCCCTTTTCCCCTCCTCCACCCATTCAAAAAATAATGAAGAGTTCTAATTGTTGTCAGTGGTGCAGTGAAGTTATTATAAACTTAGAAAGCCTAGCAAGCTCCAAAATGAATTTTATCTCCTGTGAGTAGCCCTGTAGCTGACTGCTCTGTAGCCACAAAGGGGTTTTTGCACTGTTCCTACTGGCATTCAAATGCAACTTACAAGTATTTCCAGCCCTTAACCAAGATTTTGCACATCATTAAATGAGCAAGTGAGTCCTTCTTGGCAATCATGACAGATACTTCTTTTTTCTGCAAGAATAGTAAACACTTGTTCTCTCTCTGCATGACTGAATTTCACAACAAAAGAACAAAAAGTTCTCTCTCTCTCCATCTCTTACTCCATATTAGCTGCAACTTGTGTAGGACACTGCAGAGCCTTGGTGAGCTTGCTGGGGATAAAACTCCTTTTTCTCACTGTCATTCTGTAACAAGTTATATTGCAAAGGTAGGATAGTAATTCACAGCTCTATAAATCATTAAGAAGAGAGTTGAGTGTTTTCTATATTTCAGCAGTCACCCATGATTACTTCTAACAGGCTATTTCCTCACCCAAACTATAAATGTCAGAATCCTGAATGCCACTTACAGGAGCACTTAATTACCAAAACTATTGGAGTAGTTCTTGCAGTGCTTTTGGAGTCCTCAACAGAATTTGAGATTATTGGTGCCACTTCAATATCATTTATGTTAATAAGCATTTAGGAATCTGTTAGGAATGCCTAAGCCACACATTAAACATTTTAACTAAAAATTGGACAGCTTAGTTGAGTGCTTTTTGTGTTTCATAGCATGAGATGAGAAAAATGGAATATTTGGACACTGGAATCTCCTCTCAGCTTCTGTGGAGAGAGACAAGTAGTAAAGCATAATCTTATAACTAAATCATATAAATGATGTTTTAGAAGAGATCTAATATTTCTCTCTGCCTTTCTTTGGGGAAAAAGAAAAGATGGAATTTTGTCCAGGTCATCTAAATAAAACATTTCAAAGTTAGATGCTTAGTGATGAGTAGGTAGATTAATGTCTAGTCAAAAGGTTGTCCTTCTGCATCATTTCAGCTGTCTAAATTTCATGTCTCTATGCTCCTTCTTTAATAAATGAAGAGAAAGAGAGGCAGATCATACCATAGGTTTCTTGAGATAAGAAGATGAAGACCTTGCTGATGATGTTTATCTGTCTTTCCATGAGGTCTTTAGCAGTTAAATGGCTAAAATTAAGTGAAATGAATGACTTCCATGGTGAAAACCTTCTTGAATAAGTACTGAAAAATAAAAGTGATAGCTAATGTACTTAAACTTAGGTCAACAGATCAGTTTTACTACTGTTTGCTTTTACCCTAGTGTTTAGGAGCATTAGGTATGCATAAGGTGCTTGAAGCTGTATAACCACAGAACAAAAAGCTAGTCCTAACTCCAAGAGTTTTTACACCCTAAATATAAAGCAAGATGATGGAAGAATGCAGAAACACAGCAGAAATAAAAGGAGCAGTGAGAGCACCTGGATCAGTAGTAGTCACAAACCATCAACAACCCAATAATCATGCTCAGGTTTTGCAGGCATCTTAGCAAAAGAGCTTTACAGAGTGAACTGGAGGTTAGATAGATTTGGAACTTTAAGGATGACTCAGAGAAGTGCCTCTGAGGGGCAGGAGATATGGAGACGTGTTTGGAAAGCAAGTACATGGTCAGTGTAAACTGATGGGAAGTTTAGACCCTGCTTTAGAGGAGAGTCTCCTACAGCAGGATGCACTTCTGTGATTGAGTATCTGAAATGATGGAGCCTTCAGCCGCTGTGCTGAGTAGAGGGGAAGGATTACCCCTCTCAATCCACTGGCAGTGATCTTCTTAATACAGCCCAGAAGGATGTTGGCCTTCTTTGCCAACATCTTACAAAGTTTGGTCTGGTAGAAGGCAGACAACTGAATTAAAGTATGAACTTTGTATGACATGATATTGTCCCCGTGGCATTCTTAGTCCAATTTTCTCAGTCCCCAGCTGTACCAGGCATAGCCACCATGAGGTTTTAGTAAGAAAAGCTGCTTTATATAGATATTTTTTCTGTCACTAGGGTGCTGCATATGACTTCTGTGTAGTCCTACAAATGCAAATGTCATTAGGCTCAGGAACAACTCCTGTTGAAGTTGAGGAGCAGAGCTGAATGTCATGATTCTGGAAAACAGTTGAGTTAATCTGCTGACAGATTGTGGATCCTGAGCTTGAAAGAGGGCATGCTGGCCAGGAGAGGAAAACAGACTGCCAGTCATCCCATCTGCTGCATACTGGATGAGGGAGAGGGAAGATGGCATATTGTGGGAGAGCAATGCAAGTTGCATGATTAGGAGAGGCTGGAGTGGAGGGTAGGACATGAAAGGGAGGGAGCAGGGGTAGTATTAGAAACCTCATACTGGGAGGGAGATGAGCAAGCTCCTGAGTAACCACTGGGCCAGCTTGCCTCCAAGATGAGAAGGAAAAGCAGAGGGACAGGATGGGGAATTGGTTGGAGGTTAAAATGAAAAGCCTTCCCATTCTAAAAGTAGATGATGTGGTATTTCCACACAAGGCACTAGCTAATTTGGGCTCCTTTACACTGTCCTGTAAAACCATTATTGAACTTCCCTATGTGATGTAAGTACTGAGGACAAGAAAAGCACGGAAATGTCTCCTAAAATCTGATACTACTACTAATTAGAACACATTGAGGTAAAGACTTCTTGGCAGTGTATGCAATTTGCCTGATCTTTCTTTCCCTAAGCTCCTGCTGTTTGCTAACGTCATGAAACGGCACCATGTGGGAGCTACTCACTTCACATGCAATTCCAAAAGGTGGCAACCTTAGGCTTCCAAACTGGGGCATCTGCCGAGTAGCTCTGCAGCTCTTATGTGGTGAATGTTAGGAAATTCTGGGTTCTCCCAGACTGAGCTTATTTTTATCCATCTATCCTATTTTCCATCTTTTTCTACATAGAAACCAGAATTTATGTGACTCAGTTCAAAAAGGGGCAACAGCCCAAATGTACTTCTGTGGCTGAAGGAAGGTGGAGACTGGAAAACCTTAGCTCTACTATCTTTAGGTTTCAGTCTGTGACTTCTGTTGTCTAGCTGAGTGAGGCTCTGCTAGCAGTCTGTGCTGAAATGATGCTCCTGTGGCACAGTGATAAAGCAGAGGCAGTTCAGCAAGTGTGAGAAAGGAACTCTTTAATTTGATCAACCGTAGTGTGTTTGCTCTTGTCTTACTAAATTACTAAGGCTTTATATGCACAGTCCACTAATCTTGCTCATATCACTGTACTTTAAATGGCAAGCACTCCCATTGGGAAACCCTGGATAACTCTGGATGGATATTACACTTTCACTTGAGACATGATAATGTGCATAACCACTTCATACTAAATTCATTCTCATGTCTTCAAAAATCCACCTTTTTTTCTTGATTAGTGCTTATTTTCTGATTTGATCTTTGTGCCCAGTTCCTGCTTTTTGTGTGATTTTGTCTTCATCATGAATTTTACTTGTGAGTAGGTAAGGACAGGCCATTTAATCAAAAAATGCTATTACTCTAGAGTGTTTTACCAACAAACAAAAAAGGAAGATTCTGATGCTAAAGTCTGAATTCTGGGTGTTTATAACAAATGCTGCTTTTGTATTAGAGGATCATTGCTTGATGGAAAATCAAACATCTTGCTTATTTTCCAAAATTCATGTTTGGAAACCATTAGCTTGGAAAATTCTCTCTTGGTTTGGCTAAAAGCCAGATTTTGAAATCTCAGCTTTTGTGAAGGAGAAATGGCTTTCTCCAGGCAGCCCTAGCAGCAGGGTCAAAGTCTGAGCCCTGCTTTGTTTTATGCCAAAGCTTTTCACTTCTGTGATGTTCGTCTGGATTTTCCCCTCCCCTGTCTGGCGGAAAAAAAGATCTCATTTTGGTTGTGCCAATTCCATATGATTTCCCTTTCCTCACCTGTGCTGCACTGCTGTTGAAGTTTGTTCTCCCAGTTAATGCCTGGTCAAGAGGAGTGAGTGCTCGTGACTTTGGGGTTTTGTAGAATCTTTCATTTTTTAGAGTGTTATAAAATGCACCTTGGAGGAAGTGGTGGGACTGAGGAGCTACAGACTAGACCACAAGGCAGTTCTTTCTCAGGGAAATAACTTTTTCCTTTTACCCTGTAAGGCTTTTTTGTGACAGAACTTTGTGAGGTCTGGGGAGGACTTTGAATGTAAGTACTGCAATCTTGAGCTTAATTTGATATTTTGTGGAGTCAGTGGAGAAAGTCATGTAATTTTGTTCACTGTAATCAGCTAGTAGGTGTCTCTGAAGGTCTGATTGCTTCATGTTCAAATAAAAAGCAGTGTTACAATCCAGATGGGAGTTACCAATGGCATATATCACTGAGATGGACTTACTTAGGATGGAGTCTTTTAACCAATCAGAGAGAAAAGAAAGTATTATCAATGCATATGGTTCCTTGGAAGCTTGATGTGAATGAGGAATCCACACCTAAAGTAAATACNTATTTGAAAGGCAATTCTACCCAGGGTTCCCTTAAAATGAAGGAGCTAAACCAGAAAGATGTGTCTGAAACAAATGCAATGGTCTCAAGACAAGATTAATTCCATTACAATATTCACAGATAAAACAGAGCAAGCTCAGTGGCACATAAAACTCTGACATGTTGGCTCTAGAGAAACTTGGTGAGGCCACTCACATGAGCAGAATATTAATTCTAATGGCACAAATTCTGTATGTGAAATTGTGTCAATAACCTGAACTTCACAAGACTCAGGAAAAAAATTGGGGTCTAAAACACTTTAAGGTGAAGCATTTTTAGGGAAATGTAACATACTGAACTGCAGAGACACTAAATGCTAGCAAAATGTAAGTATCTTTTAGTAATGGGCTGATGGTGATGCTTAGTGATGCAAAGGGACATGTAGATATTATTTTTCCCCATGTGAAAGAGGCTAGGGTGTGAATTACAAGTGTGGGAATGCCCTAGCAATGTCCACAGTTCCTTCCCAACCCTGCTGAGGTTGGAATAGTATAAATATTGTAAATATTGCTGTGAGATTTTGGTACAAAATGGAGCACAAATAATGGGAGGGGTGAAGACTGTTTATTGTTGCTGGAGCAGTAAGATAAAGAAAGAAATAATAATATAATAACAACAACAACGATAATAATAATAATAATAATATAATAGAGAAAGCAGCAGCAACATCCATCCTGGTGTAGATGACTTTATCACAACCAAGGGCCTGGCCAGGCCAGGAGGCAGCAGGAGACAGCAGCAGCTATTGGGCTTCTTTCTGTCTCTCCTGCCAAGCCCAGAGAGTTGTGGTGAATGGGGTTAAATCTAGTTGGCAGCCAGTCATAAGTGTTGCTTTCCAGGGCTCAGTATTGGATACAGTTCTGTTTAGTATCTCTTCTGAAAAGAGGATTGAGTGCACCCTCAGTACATTTCAGATGACAGCAAGTTGGGGAGGGGGGCTAGTTTTTTGTTTGCCTGAGGGTAGGAACGCTCTGCAGAGGAATCTGGACAGGCTGTGGATGCTGTCTACTTGGA
>VWZO01019747.1:11994-23879 GCA_013396975.1 Bucco capensis | reverse complement strand
CAACAGCACCCCATAGCTTGGTGTCATCTGCAAACTTGCTGATGGTGCACTCAATGCCGCTGTTGATATCGTTTATAAAGATATTAAACAGTAAGTACAGAGCCCTGAGGGACACCACTTGTCACTGATCTCCAGCTGGACTTAGAGCCATTGACCGCTACCCTCTGAATGCAACATCCAGCCAGTTTCTTATCCACTGAACAGTCCACCCACCCAATCCATAGCTCTCTAACTTGGCCAGTAGAATGTTGTGGGGAACTGTGTCAAAGGCCTTAACTGCTTTGAGACTTAAGAAACCATCATCTTTACAATAGTGATATTCTTTGAATAGATCTCAGTGATTTTCAATGCATGGTATTCAGTCTGTGGAATGCTGAGTTCACACTGTACATAAATAATTGCTTTACTTCTATTAATCATAGCGAGTTCTGGAGTCTCACCAGACAAAAAAAAATCACATTAAATTCTATGTCTGCTAATCTCAAATATGAAAAAATCTATTTATTTTTTTTTAATACAGAGGATAACTTACTTAGCAGTGTTAAGTCTAATATCATCACTTTTGTTCTTTGCAGCTGTATTACAAGATGCCACTCAAGAGAACTTTCTGCCATCACCCTTAGTGATAAGAGCCTACCTAGTTTTGGTGAGTTGGCTTTTGATACCTGAGGGTAATGACATATGATGTCTATTTTCCCCTTTCAGTGGTGAATATAGCCTTAGTATATACCTACTTTGTGAAATGCACTGACATGTTTAGGGATAGAACATTCACTGTGATCTTAGAATATTGCATGCAACACTGTATTTCTGTCACTGCAACTATCAGGCTTACATTATTAATACCATATATGAAATACGACTATTTGGCCACAAAATGTAATGAGCAAAAAAACTAGTCTTGCAGACTAGATTGGGCTTGCAGCCAGAAATAATAATCAGTGCTTACCACATGAATGTTTTTATCACAGAAACAGCAGACTAGAATTGTTTCTTCTACTTCCCTGAGGGCATTAGCCCCCTCTAAAAACAAGGGCACTTACTTCTCTCGGCATACACGTACAAAGAAATAACTGCTCAAGCATGTCTAGAAAAGTGGATCAAATATTTTAATGCACCCATGAACAAGACAGTAATTTCTGCTATCACTATTGTGACCCAGCACAAGCCAGTAAAAAAAATGAATAAAGAAATAGATTCACAGATAAAAAACTCATAACTAATTTTTAGCCAGTGTTCACCTCTCTAAAAAGGTAACTAATCCAAAGGAGGATTCAGCTCTTCTGAAGAGCAACAAAACAGCTGTTCCCTTCAGCTGTTCTGAAGAGCAACAAAAATAATCACTTTGAATTAAGTTGAAACAAATTCTTAAAATCTGTGACAATCCCTCCTTTAAACTATAAGAAACAAAATAAAACTAAACAAATTCCTTAACTGCACCCTCTGAACATGAATTGTGGTATGCTAGTATCTTGGATATCCAAGCTGAGGCCTCTGTTTTTATGGAGAGTTTGACTTTTGGTGGATGAAAACCCTGACATGACCCAAAAATGTGTGCTCACAGCCCAGAAGGCTAATTGAATCCTAGATTGCATCAAAAGTGTGGGCAGCAGGTCAAAAGAGCTGATTCTGCCCCTCTACTCTGCTCTGGTGAGACCCCACCTGGACTACTGCGTCCAGCTCTAGAGTCCTCAGCATAAGGACATGAACATGTGGGTCTAGAGGAGGGCCACAAAAATGGTCAGAGGGTTGGAATAACTCTCCTGTGAGGAAAGGTCGAGAGAATTGGAGTTGTTCAGCCTGGAGAAGAGAAGGCTCCAGGGAGATCTTATTGCAGCCTATCAGTTCTTAAAGGGAAGCTGTAAGAGAGATGGAGACAGTCTTTTTAGCAAGGCCTGTTGTGATAGGACAAGGGGTAATGGCTTTCAACTAAAGGGAGGGAGATTTAAATTGTGTATAAGGAGGAAATTTTTCACAATGAGGGTCATAAAACACTGGAACATGTTGCCCAGTGAGGTGGTGGACACCCCATCATTGGAAACATTAAAGGTCAGGTAGGACAGGGTTCCGAGCAACCTAATCTAGTTATAGGTGTCCCTGCTTGCAGCAGGGGTTTGGATTAGGTGACCTTAAAGGTTCCTTCCAACTCTAATCTTGATTCTATGACTCACTACTACTGTAAAAATTAAATTTATTGCATTTCTCTGCTAGTCTTCAAAGGCTCAATGCCTTTTTATATACCTGATTAAAACAATAGGATTTTTCATAAAATAATGCCTTAAATAGATATACCTCTGTCTTAATGCAAACTGATAATGGAAATTCAATTCGAAGAGTTCTAACAATAACAAAAATATTATTTTCTACAATAAAATACCTTATCACTTCAGTACCAATGCACATCCCATTTTGTTTTGTTTTGTTTTTTATTCCTAAGAAAAAAGATTCTCACTTGCAATCCATTGTGATATACAATGTACAGCTCAACAAAGGACAGTGTGGACTAAATGAACATGCTCATCCCACCTCTCTGAAATGTAATTTCATTTCAGGCCAGATACTTAATTGTTAAAATAAAACAGCCCATAAATCATGTGACTCAGTTATCTTTTAGTCCAGACCTAGTTTATCAACTGGCCTCATGTTAATTGATTAGAAACTAAATGATTTATTAACTTGCCAAATATTTTTTGTAACAGGAATACACATCAATTGAGTTCATGGGGTCAGCCTGGTCACATGCTAATTAGCATCTCTGGGATAAAGAATAAAAAAGGTAACCCTCATATCAAGAATAAAAAAAAAAGCAAATAAAATTTACCTTCAAATACACAGACTGGTCATATGTCATTGTGAGAGTTAATGATAGATTCTCTTCTAAAAACACCAGAATTCGTATTTTTCACTTGTATAACCATATACATTTTACCATATGCATTTTCCATCATCAGTTTGATAATAGAAGATTACTATTAATGTGAAGCATCACACTTTTCTTAAGTACCATCCCCTCCTGTGTGTCCCCCCACTGACGGACTTTAGCATTATTTGAAGAGCATGTCTTGCTATGTATCTGATCTGTGGAGATCTTCTCATTTTGAGAAGGGAAAAACCACAAAGATTTTAGGAGATATACATGGCAATAACTAGACCTGAGTAAAAGAAAGCAGAAGTATTTAATGGTATTTAGCAGAGTAAACACCCTATTTGACTGAACTATATTTCTATTTATTCTTTGTGTATGCTCGTTCTGTAAGACATTCTTGAAAGCCACTGGACAGTATGCTGACCCAAAGCAGAGTGGATTTATTGACATATGTGGTCAATTCCAGTCTCATGTTTCAGTCTTCCCTAGGTGAATTTTTGCTCCCAAAGTGTATAAGAAAATGGAAAAAGTGAAGCATCAGAGACAAAGTTCAGTAGGAGTACTGGAATATGCACGTAAAGATATGCATAGGCTCACGCACCTCATTCTGCAAGCTTTCAGTAGGTCTGAGACAACCAGTAAAAGGATCTTAGTGTTGTGAAGCTTTGATCATCAATCAAAAATTACAGTCTGTAAATTATGGTCAGCAGAGACATAATGCAATAATTGCAACCAAGAAATTCCCAAAATTAACTCAATGACATAATCATTGAACAGTTTTTTGAGAAGCACACATTTTTTCCAATCTGTCTTTCCACAGGAGATGCTCAAAAAAAGAGAGGGGCCAAATTAATCTAGTTTATACTTAGATTACTGGTGCTTAGCCAGCAGTATGAAAAAGTCTTGGAAATAAAATGGGTCTGACCACTGGATGTCACTCTTGACTTAAACCTGGCTACATTAACAGTGTGTTTCTGGCAAAAGGGAATTTGGAGGTTCTCATCAGTGTATCTAAATTGCAGCATGGACAGACCTTCACAGACGTGAGGGGAGCTTGAAACTCCTGCTCTGCCAGCAAATTCCTGAATAATCTTATTTAAATTATCCTGAACTTTGCCTTATTTTTCCAACTTGCAGAACACCAGTAAAATTAAACCTCTCTTTTTTAACACTAGGAGATGTAAGAACAAATAAAACAGAAGATCTGGGGCTAAAAAGCACTGCGAAAATACTGTGATCAATACACAGATAATCAAGCAAATATAATTTTTATAATATTATGATGATATATTGTATTATATTTTACAGTAATACATTAAAATAACACTGATTTGGACAGATGAGATTTCTAGTTTTAAGAATTGTAAATATTTATAATTAGAAGTAAATTTTTTTCATGGAATTACACTGTTGGGTTTTTTAAGATCTGCTGGAAAAGGCTGTTGAAGATGAAAATCTCTATCACACCTAATTATCTCACTTCACTTCACTGGATTGTTTTGAAAACATAACAAATACAATGACAGGATAGAATATTTAGAGATTTACTAAGGTCTACTTGTGAAATACTGGAAAACTTCTTGTCTGAGAAATTTTCTAGAGTGACTTCCCATAGTAATATGATGTGACATGAGGAAAGAGACCTCTCTTTCAGGCAAGACAGGGATTACTGCTAGCCAGCAGCCGTTGGTCCCTATGGAAAAGCCAGACCCCTCCTGCCTTGCAGTACATCCCTCTTTTCACCCTGCTAGTTCCAATAACATTTTTAGAGCACTTTGCTTGCTAGTATCTGCTGTTGCACGGAACTGACTTTTTTTCTAAAAAAATCTAAATTTCCTTTCTCACTATGCTACTAGAGGCTTATCTCCACAAAAACAGAGGGTAAGGGAACAGAAAGGAAGAACCCCTGGTCACCACTCCAGGAGTCCCTGGCTGGACTCTGTGAGTTACAGCAGGAGAGCTCAACCAGCTCCATTAGTGATCCTACGGCCCACTGACCCTGTATCCTCACACAGACTATGGGGCTATGGCCATGGGACTCATTATGCCAGGAATCACAGAATCACACAGAATCATTAAGGTTGGAAGAGACCTCTAAGATCATGAAGTCTGACTGTCAACCTATCACCACCATGCCACTAAACTATGTCCCTAAGTACCACATCTACGTTTTTTAAACACTTCTGGGACGATGACTGTATCACTTCCCTGGGCAGTCTGTTCTAATGCTTAACAACTCTTTCAGTGAAGAGCCTTATGGGCTTGCATAGACTTATTATGGGATGTTCAGGGGAAGAGCCAGGAAGGAATACGGTGGTCTGAGGAATGAGCATGGAGGAGGAATAAGAACAGAAAAGGGGCACAAAAGGGGTCATTCATGTGCAAACAGGGCTGGTCAATATACTTACTTGATGTGTACTGTGCCTGATCAGTGCAGCCTTCCTCATCTTCTCATTAAACCCCATTTCTAACTCTCCTCCTGGATGAGGGCTCTATTCCACATGCAAGTATGTGTATGGCTATCAATGTGCTAACAGCTGCCATGGGAATACTTATTATAAGGCCTGATCTGGCTCTGAAAAATCTGCATAAAGACAACTTTCTCCTCTTTCTCTCAGCTTTAGCTTTGGTACTGCAAAATAGAAAAGGCTTTTATGTGTGCTGCATACATTTATGGGAAAACTCACTTTAGCAATATTGGTCTGTTAGAATCACAGAGCTTCACACTTCCTGCTTCCTGCATGCAAGAAAAGTTCTTACCCATAAGCAAAAAGAATGGATGTGAAGCCACAACTACCTAATAGTTGTTCTTCATATCAAAAGCTCATAGGTGGTTCAGGAGCATTAATAGATGTATCAGATAAAAAGGTAAATCTAATGCTGGTAGTATCTTGCTTTCCAAACACTAAGGAGTCGGTGTTCTCCTTAGACATTTTGTACCTTCTTCTAGTTCCTGCTTCTAGCAAACATGCTGAACGATATGTAATTAACTGTAGCAACAACCTAAAGTACGACCAAGTCTTTCCTAGCAAAAATACTGCCAGAGTTATTCAATGGTGATGCTGGCTGGGTTAAAAAACCCAGTTCATCAGCAGTAATTCGCAGGGTACGTGACCAAAATCATTGCAATCAGAAGTATGAAAAATGTGCAGGAAGTCAGAGGTTAAATAAAACAGATGGAACTCAATATTCCTTTTGCAACTGAGCCCATACACAGAAATATCAAATGTGTGTTACCTTGTATTTCTCATTTCAAGAGAAAATTCTATTTAAATTTGTTTCCAAAACATGATCAGCCCTATTTTTCTGGCAGCAATGTCTCAAAGTTTGAGTTGAAATGAAAACATTAATATACCCTGTCCAGACTGGCTTGTCTTACTCTACGAATCAAAGGCTTAGTAATACGAATTTCTCCATTTCCTTGTCATTCACCTTCTCTTCTCTCAAATAACAGAAATCCTACTTTGTGTCTAAACTGATAGCATATTGAGCATTTCCTATGCAACATTACTAAGAAGTCTGATGGCTGATACTGCCTTATTGTATCATTATACTTGATACATGCAAATATCTTACGTATAAAATATATATATACATGTTATGGATTGGATGAAATAACGAGACTTGTGGATTGGAAAAGGCTGAGTAAGTTTAACTATTTTAATAGAAAACAACGGCAGCAGGCAAATATATACAAGCAAAGATNTAGCAGAATTAATTCTGCTTCAGCCCAAACCAGGACAATACACAAACCACCAAGTTGTTGAACAGTCTGTTTATTACTCACAGTTTGACCAGAATGTTCTTCCTAACATCAGTAAAAGCCCTGATTTTCTTTCTCATTGGGCAGTAGAAATTTCCTATAACTTCTGTTTTCACTGAGAACATGAGCAAGTTCTGGCAATGCAATTCAAACTCATGAGCAATGAGATTCACTCACTAATTTAACACTGGAAACAGCAAGACCAAAAAAAGGCACACCAAAGAAAAATAAGATTTTTTTTCTCCTTATCATCTATAAAGGAAGAAACAGTAAAGGCTGCAGGGTACTGCCACAAATGAATTTACTGTCCTCTACTGTCTCCTACAGGATCCTAACAAGTGAAGACCATGAAAAAGATTGCCAAACAAGGCACAAACAAGGAGAGTCTTCACAACATGATGAGTAACACACAGAGATAAACTGCCTCTGTCTGACTACTTTTTGAACAGAGAGAGAGCAAACCCACTTGGAGAACAGAAAGGGAAAACCAAACAAGCCGGAAAAATATTTGCCTCTTCTGACTGACCAGCCTAATATGTGATATAATGTTCAGGGTCCAGTCCTCAGCCCTCAGATTATTTGCCTCTAGTTCTAATTTCCAGAGACACTGACAAGAGAGCAGCATCCAAAATAAAGTATCCCAAAACACATATTTCCCTTTCATTACAGATCTGCAGCACAAGGTATCTTGACACATTTCTGCTGACAGATACCATTAGAGTTACTCCAAACAGTTTGTGAAACTTGTTGGTTTATGCCTGTGCTGCAGTGTCAAGCAGCTCAGTCAAACACAAGGATGGTTTAAAGAATCAACCCCAAACCCTTTACATGTGGCTTCTGCACTGGACACAACAGAGCTTTCCATTAAATTTCTGTGTCAGCTCTGAAAGACACCATCCCTATTCTATATAAATATGCAACTTCACTGAAATAAATGGAATCCAAGTGCTAAATACTACTTGTGTCCTTCTAACTGAAACCAAAGTTTGTTTTGGATAACTGTCTATCACAAATAAAAATATCTGCACATATGCCATCTTCTATTTGCTAATGCTGTTCATTATACTGCCTATCTCTTTTTGACTGCATTTCCAGTACCGTAAAGGAAGAATTTACTTGTCCTGCAGGTGAACTCCTGCATTACATTATAAAATCCAGTGGCCAGTACAAGATTTAAGCATATGATTATCATTCCACTTAATACCAATCACTCATGTGTTTGAACTACCAGAATGATGCAACTTTCGCCCTGGATGAAACTTAATCTCTCCCACTATCACAGAAGTTATCACTGTGGGATGAATCCTGGCTAGCGGAGCAAGGTGACAACCCAGAATAGCACTCACATATATGTGAAAAAAATGTTTTCTCAGTCATGGTAGGGTTGATAAAATCCCATCCATCTTCCTGGCTCTGCCTCAGCCCTGCCAGCAATAACCTGCTGCTGATTTTCAGTCTGTTTTTCAGCTGCCTCTCTCACTCCTAATCCTTAGAACTCTAGGAGTTTCAAATAAGAAGAACAGAACATGTTTTTACACCTGTAGCCAAGGATAACCTTCAATATATTAGTAGGAAAATGCAATGAGTAGTTTTTCATTAAGAAATTGTAATGGGATTTTAAAAATAATTGTCCAGTAACAGAAAAATTTAGGCTTTTAGCACACAGCTATTTTTCAGTTGTACACCCAAGAAGTGTTTATGAAAACCAGTAGGTATCCATTTTCTCCTTTCTTCCATAGGACTATAAATGGAGAAACAGGGTATGCTAATGATTTTTTTTATCTATCATTGCTGATGTCTGAGAGCTTCACAGATACCAATTTTTCACAAGACTTGTGAAATAAGCAGTTGAATTATCTGTCTGCTAGAGACAGATTCATGCCAACACACATTCTAATTTCGGGCACCTAAATGAGCAAACACTATGGGTTTTATTTTTAGAATGCTTCACATCACAGAGAGAGCTTTGCTATTTAAAACATTCCTTTTCCTTGACTGAAGATGCAGGAGTTCCACATCACTGCCTGACAGAGCCTAGATTTTCAAGACAGGCAGACAGAGAGCTGCTGTTTGCTGCCTATGGAGAATGCAGCCAATCTTTTGTGTTCTAGATTGTATCTCAAACATAGGTATCCACAGGAAGCCAACAGTTAGTCTCCTTCACTTCAAATACTCAATACTGTTAGTTCCATGGAGAGCAGGGAAAGGGATAGTAGTAGCAAGAAGGCACTGAAATGTGGTAACAGCTCACATTCAATACCAGTTGCTGTTTTGAGTAGGAAAATACCATTCCTTCTTCATATACAAATAATTATCATAGGCTTTGAGTACAGCAAATACTTTCAAAGAAGTAGTTGAGTCATTGATATGCTTGATGCCAGATGAAATTACACTAATCA
Source organism: Bucco capensis (assembly GCA_013396975.1). Taxonomy (NCBI): domain Eukaryota; kingdom Metazoa; phylum Chordata; class Aves; order Piciformes; family Bucconidae; genus Bucco; species Bucco capensis. The sequence goes on along the minus strand of VWZO01019747.1, from coordinate 14,851 downwards.
GTTCTCATATTAAGTATGTTCTCATACAGCTTAGTAAATGGACTCTTGTCTCAATGAGTGTTTAGTCAAGGCCTTTTCAATGAAGCCCAGAAAGAGTGAATAAATTACATTAACTACAAATTTGACTAAAAGTACCTAAGTATCTGTTGCTGGGTACTCTAGCATATTTTGCCTATTCAACATCTGTGTTGTCAGACTAAAATTTCTTAAAGACACTTCGTATGCCATTTTGCTTTTATGCCTATGCAACACTGACTACATTGTTCATGTTTAGCAAGTAAACAATGCATGTTGTCCTGATTCTTCCCTGGAAAACAGCTATCATCTATTAAAGGAATTTTTTCCCTCTCCTGTTTTAAATAACATTAGATAAATGTAAATAAATTGTAGAAACATGGAAGATTTGGTTATTAATGTTTACTAGGAGAACAACTTCCAGTTCTTTATTGTGATACTTTCAGTTCATGTTTAACGTCTTGCTTGAAAATGGTTCATTTTCAATTACATTAATTTTATTGAGCTAGATCAATTCAGCTGAAAGCTCATAAAACATCAACTTAGATACAGTTCAAGTCTCTTTGATCCATTTTTCTACCCTAAAAGCACTTTTTTCCAGAGTTAAAAAAATCAGACAAATGCCATGGGATCAGCCAGTGTGAAAAAGAATCCTTTTTTCCTACTGCTTTTTGCAAGCACAAGAAAGAACAGTATCTCTGTTAGGCACAGATATGGAATTGAATTTCTGCTGCCATAAATTTTGTATAGCCAGCTAAGTCATCCTGAAAAACTGAGTCTAGCGGGAGAAATCTCTGAACTCCAAAAGCTTGGATTTTTTACTTTATGGGTGGAATAACGAATTCAACAGTTCCTGCTAGATCACAACCAAAGTGATCAACAAATTTGTGTATGCACCAACATGCAAGAGAGAGAGTGACTGTAGCTTGGGGATGAAAGCATTTTATGCAATGCCACTTTGTTAAGACAAATTAGACAAGCAGCCAAACCATGCCACCTTGTGTTGGTACATCTAGTCCTAAGTGACTTTCACTGCTTAGTGGATCATGGAAGGCAAGGTAAAGATAAGGAAAGCAAGAAAATGGTGTTCAGTACTTTGCTATGTTCTATACCAGACACAAACACAGTCTGTTTCCTGCAATGCTTTATACATATATAAATATACACACGCACACAGAGATACCATGTTTTATATAGTGCAGAACTTATACCCACCCCACACTCAAAGACTATTAATTTTGTTTAAAACTGATTTATAAGCGCAATGAGACATGAAATTAGACAGGAAGAAGCTGGCCAGAACTTGGCTGTTGCGGTAAGTTCTGTAATGCCCCCAAACTGAACTTCAGACAGAAGATTCTACTTCAAGTATTTCTCATTGCTAAAAATTACAATCTAGCAATAAAATGCCTCACTGGTGGCTACCTTGTAATAATCTATGACCTGGGAAAATGATTAAATCCTCAGAAACACCACTTTTCTTTCCATATGCTCTACAAACTGATACAAAGTTTAAAACTTAGGATAGTACTTCGACGTATATCATAAGGAGCATCTAGCTGCTCTTGGCCTGATTTCCTTTGTCCAAATTCAAAGTTAACTAAATGAAGTTGGATGTAGGCTCTTTTGTAGATTTCTGTATGGTCCATTCAGCATGAGTGCCTTATTAATTAGAGCTAACACATTTCCCTGGGTGACTGCACATGTAAGCCACTCACAGTTCAAAGGTGAGGTAGATCATTACCTTCAGCAGATTTGCTATGGGATCATTATGAAAACTGTATAGTGACCTAATCATAGCTGTATCAACAAATCGATTCAGAAAGCTCTGGCATTACTCAGACCCCTGTGCTCAAGAGAAGCATCCTTGAGGGACACTGATTCACAGGAGCTGCTCAAGTCTTTTGTCTGGGCCAGTCACTCAGCCTGATTCTGAGGGGTGTTTTAGGTAACATATGTATCAATGGTAGAACAAGACTTAACTGTATGGTCATAGACTTGATGAAGCTAGGTGGTCAGAGATGGCAATAACATGTAGACTTTTTGAAGAGGATGCAAGTTGAAAACTGGGTGAGGAAAATGAGGAAAACAAAAGGGTCACGGTTTTTCTTTTTAGAATTTGAGTTATTAATAGTTATGTAAAGGATGTTTTCTTAAAACAGTTATGATTTTGTTCACTAAAACAGGAGTAACATGGGAATCTGATATGCAACACTAACATTAATCTGCTTCACCAATGTAATTTTAGTGTAAAGAAGAGAACTAAAAGCTCATTACAGAAACATATGACATATGAGGAGCCGAAAAGGCAATCTGTTTATTTACACAGAATCACAGAACGGACAGGTTGGAAGGGACCTTAAAGATCATCTAGTTCCAACCTCCCTGCACTGAGCAGGGTTGTCAATCACTAAACCAGGTCACCCAGGGCTGCATCCAGCCTGGCCTTGAACACTGCCAGGGATGGGGCATCCACAACCTCTCTGGGCAACCTGTTCCAGTGCCTAACCACCCTACAGGTAAAGAACTTCCTCATAATCTCTAATCTAAATTTCCCCTCCTTCAGGTTATAGCCATTCCCCCTTCTCCTATCACAATCTGACCACTTAAAAAGTCTCTCCCCTTCTGTTTTATAATCCCCCTTTAGGTACTGGAAAACTGCTATAAGATCCCCTCGAAGCCTTCTCTTTTCCAGACTGAACAATCCCAACTGTCTCAGTCTATCTTCATAGGGGAGGTTCTCCAGTCCTTTAATCATCTTTGTGGCCCTCCTCTGGACTCGTTCCAACAGGTCCACATCTTTTTTATGCTGAGGAGCCCAGAACTGGATGCAGTACTCCAG
>VWZO01019746.1:0-16863 GCA_013396975.1 Bucco capensis | reverse complement strand
TTTAGGATGACCTGTTCCATAATCCTGCCAGTCACTGAGGTCAAGCTGACAGGCCTGTAGTTTTCTGGATTCTCCCTTTGGCCCTTCTTGTAGATGGGTGTCACATTGGCCAGCCTCCAATCATCTGGGACTTCCCCACTTAGCCAGGACCGGTGATAAATGATGGAGAGTGGCTTAGCTAGCTCTTGTGCCAACTCTTTAAGCACCCTAGGATGGATCCCATCTGGACCCATAGACTTATTTGGGTTTAAGCTATAGACAACAGGTCTCTAACTACTTCCTCCAGGATTTCAGGAGGGATATTTTGCTCCCCATCCCTATCTACCAACTCAGGAATCCAGTTGTCCTGAGGATAGTCAGTCTTTTTGTTAAAGACTATCCTAATCAGTGGTTTAGATTTACTTTCATGTGGGTGGTGTTTAACAATTATTTTTAGCTGCAGAAGTGAACAAAACAAGAAAAGCTCTATTTAGCATTTGACTCTGTGCATGCACATATGCAGAGAGGGGAAAATGAGAAAAGAGCTAAAGCTTACACACCATATTTACAATTCATCAGGTTATTGAATTGGGTGCAGCCATATCCAATGGACTGTTCTTACCCTTAGTGAGTATTAAATAATTTTATATTGTAGTAGGTGGTATGTTTTCAACTGATGTGGTGGATTGGTATGTATACATTGTTTGAAAATCCAATTTGTTTGCACTTTTTTATGCTAAACGTGGTTTACAAATCTATTTCAGAGGCTAACTTATAAAATGTTAATGTCTTCAAATCATTTGCAGCAATGCTGTCTTTTCTTTAAGGTTTTGACAAAGGGAAGGACGATGTGTCACAGAGTAAAGAGGATGCAGCACATTCTATGTCAAAAAGCAAGGTAAGGAAATTGGTCTCCTAGTCTGGCTTAAAAATGTCAGTGTGAAAAGGAGTTCTAAATTTTTAGTTAAATGCATATTTATTTAACTTTTGTAGGTAAACTTGATGATTGTTCTTCAGATTTAGCAACAGATAAAGATTAAAGGGAATTTTTATAAAGGGATTTTTTTATTTTTTTGTGTTTATGCTTTCTGCTGGTCATGATAATAGAAATGGGAAGGCAGTAGCCAGGCAAGTTCATAATCACCATTGTGTAGTCTCAAGATGAAAAATGCTCACTGAGATGTAGTGAAAACTGAGACCATCCAAAGTGAAGTTGGGAGATGGACACTACAGTCACTAAAACCATAACATCTTGGGTTGACTAGACTTTAAAAAGGAAGAAAACATGAACTACCCGAGCAGCTAAAAATACTCTTTTTATGTAGCTGTCTAAGGTCTTATTCTTTCCTGAGCTGTGTTTTGTTCTGGTCACAACTCTTTACGTGAGTAGTTTGCAATAGCATTCTTATTCAGAATAAAAAATTCTTTTCTGATGGTATTGAATTAGTATGCACATGATGACAGATATGTGTAAAAAGTCATTATAGTAGCATACAGAAAAATCTATCATAGCTGTCTTTCCCTTTCCCAAATTTTTTTGTAGCTTACAGTTACAGAAGCCATCAATTTTAGGCCACTCTGGTGCAACCCTCTTTATTTGTTGGCTCTTAAAGTGTGTGAACATTTTGGTCAACAAAAGGCCTGGGTATGTCAGTGAAGTTCTGTCTAGCGATTTTTATGTATTTAAAATGTGAAATTCCAGGAAAAAAGTATCTTTAATTTGGTATCTCATAAAACAGGCATCACTCTCTCTTCAAGATATTGAAGAGGGAAAGACAATATTTTGTGGAGTGAGAGGTTGTATGTAGTTTAATCACTGAATGAAGTAGCCAAATTCACTTGTTTTTCTTATTTAGGCATTGCTACAGACAGGATATAGTTTAAAGGCTCTAAGTTACCCAGCTGTGTGTTTTTCTGTTTTCTGCTAGGATGCTCACTGCTTTTTACAGAGGCAAATGTAGTAATAGACTGTTAAACAGTTGGTCAGGATGCAGCAGGCATGGGCTGCTTTGTAGGGGTAGATGAGGACCTGAGTTAGAACACAGCAAGTTCCCAAGGGAAATGGAGGAGATGGCTGGAGCTCTCTCCACAGAACTCTGCTGCAAGGTTAGCACTTCATAGCTGTCTGTCAGAGCTGGCCCTGGACACAGGCAGATGTACCCCTTGTCGGNCCACAAGGGATTTTCAGACTGTGCCTGATGTACCCCTTGAAGACAGAGGGATTCCACTTGAGGTCTTGACACACATTTTTCTGTGGTATTTCATGTGTCAGAGCCTGAAAGAGAAACATTAAAGAGATAAAAAAGGAATCATAATTTCATAGAATGATTCTATGAAGTCAAAGTGACTTAGAGATCATAGTAGCATTTCCGTGTTTAAATGGTGTTACCAGAATTGCACTAGAGTCAGCAGGGTAGTTTCTGCAGCTGATGCTGCATTTCAAGCTGTTAGTGTCTTACATCTGACTTGGAATCACAAAACCTTGCATCTTTCAGCTTTACTGCGTCCTAGAGCTTCACTTGTCAGGGAGATCAAGAAGCCTACTTTACTGTTCAGCTTGCTTCTGATAAAAATATTTATATTGATACAGAATCTTCTGAACCCTTTTTTTTGATTTCCAAATCAAGTTAATACTGTTTGGTTTTTTTTTTAACTTGGATTTGTTTCAGACTCCTAATCATTTATCTTTGACTAGTCAGTTTGGTTTTTCTCTTCATTTTATTTTTCTTGGTTCTTGTCTTTCCAGAATGTTAAGTCTTTGTGTGCTTTGCCATTACTTTTGTTTGTGTCTTTCTACCATAAAAAATGAGACCAGTATTCCTACTTCTAAAATACATTTTTCTTCATCTCTGTTTTGTGATTACTGTGTGTGGGGCTTGATAAGACGAGTGGTTCCTTTATAACCTCCAAAAAACCTTCAGGCTAAGAGAAGATTGTAACTGTCACAGCTGTGGATGTGAAGTAGCAACTTTTTATTCTAAGTTAGGATGGAAATTATGAGACTTGCCCTGAATCTGGTACTGAATGTACCTGGCTGGGAGTTGCAGTAGGTTCTCTTAAGATGTTTTCTTCTTTTAAATTTCAATCCCATCCACTTCCTGTGGACGTAACACTGAGAAAGTAGCTAGATTAAAAATATAAGAACCACTCAACTGTCTCATAATCCATTGGACAGGTAAATATATACCTTTATTCAGTGTCACATTAATGAGCTTTAGAAAGAGATATTGAGAAACTGAGTTTTTGTAACCTGGTTTGGAGCCTTTATATGTGTGACCCTTAGATTGCATTAGTTTTCTGTTAGAGAGCAACTAGAATATTTATGAATGTTTTGCTTAAGTTGCTTCCTTATAGCTTGCATAATGACTTCATTACTAGATGATCTTTAGGGTCCCTTCCAACCTGGCCATTCTAGGATTCTATGATTCATTACCTCTTCTTATGTGACAGTGATAAGCATTTTTCCCCTCTTCTGTTATTATATTTAAAGTTCAGCATCTTCTTTAAATTTTATACATAGAACTTAAATTTCTAGTTGTATGCTTGTCTTAAAGCTAAAAGTTGAATGTTAAAAATATATCTTTAGTATCAAATGAAGAAGTTTCCTTCATTTTTCAAAGATGTATGTGCATGTTTTTTAACTGTCATTTTATAGAATTCCAAAACAAATTTACAAGGTTGCCTTTTTTTTTTTTTTGGTCTAGGCAAGTCTATCAGGCTTATATTTCAGCACACAAAGAAATGCAACTCGTAGTTTATCTCAAGTTTATATATAGTGGATAGCTACTCAGTGTTCTCTGACTCATAGTAGGAATGACAGAATGANGGAAGTCTCACTTCTTCCCTTAAATACACAAAAATACATCATTCCTCCGCGCAGTCCGTGATTTGCTGCCTTCCTGTCTCTCTTGAATGATGTCTCAGGGTTACAGTTCTTGACCCCCCCGTGCAGAGACGCCGTGATGATGATTTACAACTGCGCCGGTGCGGGGTTTCGATTCTCTTATCTGCTTCTCGGCTTCTCCCGGCAAATTCTTTCGGGTGGGGGGGGGGAAAGAGTTCAGCTACTGAGTCCTTTCTTTTAAAGAAACAGTGTCCATATCCAAATTCAAAAGTTCAAAAGGGAACATGACGTACACTCTTAAATTTTAATCACTCCAGGACACATTTTAACTCTGATAGACTCCCTTTAGGTTGTTTTTTTCTTAGGAGCTCTGTACCTTAGTACCTGTATTTGGTGGCTCTAGTTCTCTTTCAGCTAGTAGTCAACACATGCCAAGCTTATAAGATGTGGGGAGAGGCAGGAGGGAGAAATCATGTGCTGCTGAGGCACTGTATTGTTCTGCCATGAACAAGGCTTGGGTTTCATGAACAAACTCAAGTCTTATTCCCGTCTTGTTGCTGCTGTGAACTTCTTGAACATGACCTGTGAAGTAATCAAAGCATGGTATTAGGGAGGAAGGTTCAGAACGAGTGCCATTATTGGTCACTTGTACTCTGATGATTTATAGAACACTGAATCCCACATTGAGGAGGCTGTATTTTCTTTTATGGGTCATGGGGTAAGTGCCTCTGTAGCAATCCATTCAGAGAAGCTGTCAAGTTATGAATGAAGACGTTAGGATTCATATGTCATGGGAACAACTCCTGTGTTTAAACACCCGGAATTTCATAAATCCTTCTGTCTTTGCTGAAATAATGCTTAACTAGTGAAGACTGCAGCATACTAACTAACAGGCTACATGGGCTCAATATTTACTGTACATAGTTCAGTTTTTTCTGGAGGAATATCAAGACTTCTTGCCTATAAAACCCTTATGAAAAAAGACTCCATAAATTAGTGGTGAACAGCTCATGTTATGGGTTTGGGTTTTTGTTTGGTTTGGGGTTTTTGTTTGGTTTGGTTTTGTTTTTTAAAGTGGGAGGAACAGTAGAGAAGTGAGTGGGAATGGGAACCTTATAAACATAACTGCAATTCAAACACTTTCGAAAGTGCCTGCAACAGAAATGTATCCTTGTTTATTTTGCATTTTGTGAATTTCAGTCTGAATCCAAGCTCTTCAATGGCTCTGAGAAGGACATCTCTTTATCTTCAAGCAAACTTACAAAAAAAGAATCTCTCAAGGTGAATTAATTTCTAAGTAACTCCTCGTGAACTATAAATGCATTCACATAGTTTTAGCATATTCCATAATGAGAAGACAAAAATGCTGAGTAGTGTTAAGACCTAACACTTTGAGAAGTTGTGTTGTTTTTCTTCAAATCTTATTGTACTGTTACTTGGCTATGGACTTCTGCAGTGCAGCCATTAAGATGTTGTAAGATTATAGAGTGTGACTCAAAAGATTACAGGATAGTTCAGGTTTGCAGGGGTCTTAGGACATCTACATGCAACAATTAATGAATTGAATTATCAAAGCTACAATCTGCATGCAGTACCTGTGTTTTTTCTACTGCTGCCTTCTCCAGTGTTGTAACAAGACCAAACTCCACTGTTTGGCAAGTATCATGTCAGTAAAAACATAAAATTATTTGCCTCTAAAAGAGGGAGATACTTTTCCACGAATTTCTGCTGAGGAGGTAACTGGTGTGTTAAAGACCACTGATCAGATAATGTACTTGTAAATCTGAATCTAGCCCAGATTTGATTTTATACTTTACACCAGGAAAGGGAGGGGGGAAGGGGAGTTTTTTCACTGTTCCCCCCGCCCCGTTATTCTAACAGGAGTATCAAAGTCCTCAGTCTTAAAAGCAAATTGCAGAAAAGTCTGAAATTGGTTAAGTCACAGCTTCTCATGAAACAGAGCATGAAATAACCACACCTAGCAGTCAAATACTGTTCTAAAGTCACTTTTCTGTATCTGTATTGCAAATTGAACTCAGTAGGTTTTTCCTCAGCTTCTATCAGATGATGTCTTTGTGCTCTGATTACTGGCTTATGGCTATGACACTGTAAATATTTTTATTATTATTTACAGGTTCAAAAGAAAAATTACAGAGAAGAGAAGAAGAGAGCTACAAAAGAATTACTTAGCACTATCACAGACCCATCTGTTATTGTTATGGCTGACTGGTTGAAGGTCAGAATCCAAGTGTGAAATCTGAGTTAAAGATGTAGCAGCTGCTTGATGCTTTCTGACTAGAATAGAAAAAGCTCCATCTTTTACATCCTGTTTTTCTACAAACACAGCAGCCACTAATTACATCCCAGGGTATCTCTGCTCAAATCCTAGGGGAATAATAGAGAAACCTAACTCCCAGTTACTGCAGTCAGCATAGTCATATTCATTTTGTGTGTATAGTTAACTTCAGATGAATTGGCTTTATGATGGTTATTTTGTCCTTTTTATTTTACACTCTGAATTGAAGCTCTGTTATGTCCATAACAATAGTGAAGATGGTTCAGTCGTATTGTGTATTTGTATACAGATTTCTGGTAACTCTCCTTTCCTCTCTTAAGAACTAACTGTCCTCTAATACTGGTACAAAAGGTGAGGAATTAATTTCTCAAAGACAGCACTTCGTCATCAACAGTAGTGCAGTTTGTATATTTGTATATAATTGCTTAAATTTGTAAATATATTTCTTGGAAATTGTACAAGAAAAAAAGTTCTGTTAGCCATTTTAATAGGGTTTGTTAAACAATAGACTGTCTGGAAAAAGTTTTCTCCAGTTGTTGAAAAATCAATGTAAACAGGCTAAAATGTTGCTCAGAGGTGAATTGACATTCAGACCTATGGACACAGAAGTAACTAAAATCCAGAGCTGAAAGAATTGATGCAAGCAAATGTGCAAATCCAGGGACTTGAAAGAATTTTGTATTTCACCTATGGGTTGAAGCTAACAGCAGTTATGAGAGTTTATTTAAGAAATTTAAATATAAATATATATTCACATTTTGTGAGTATCCTGTTTTTCGTATAAGATGCCTACCCTGTTTTCAGAGGAGCTCTGTTTCCAAAGATTACACTGTTTTCATGCTAGTGGTAAAATATGTTCCAGATAGGAACATTCCTGAAGGTTTCAGATGAATTCTCATACTTCTCATATCTGGATATGTGTATACTCATTTGTAGAATAAGTATTCATCAGGAAGGAATAGAACAGTGAGCATTGAAACTGTACCTTTATATTGTCTTTGATAAACCTGGATAAACTTTTGATAGACCTGATAAACTTTGCTTGAAGTAAAAACTAATTTCAATTTTCATTTTGTTAAGATGTATGGTTTTGGTATTAGTTTCACTGAGTTGTAATTATAACTATTTTTCTCCTAGATCCGTGGTACCTTGAAAAGCTGGACCAAACTGTGGTGTGTACTGAAACCAGGAGTGTTGCTTGTTTACAAAACTCCCAAAAATGGCCAGTGGGTAGGAACAGTGCTCCTGAATGCTTGTGAACTCATTGAGAGGCCTTCTAAAAAAGATGGGTTTTGTTTCAAACTTTTTCATCCTTTGGAGCAGTCCATATGGGCTATAAAGGTTAGTGGTAGCATGTATGACTAGCATTAGTCAGCTATATAACTGAAGACAACCTTAGTGAAAAGCTGAACTGCATTTCTCTTATAACTTTAATGATTTGTTCCTTGTGAATATGAGCCTTCAACATCTACTTCTCTTTATCACAAAAAGTATTTGATTTATGCTGCTCTGTATACTTAAATAGCTTCCGAAGCGTGGTGTGCAGAGAGATGACATTCAAAGAGGTTAATGCCATCACTGGCAGTGATGTAAGCAGAAGGAATGAGCGTGTAATGTTCTATTTTAAATCAATTGAATGTAAAAAATTAAGGAAGGAAGTGATTTGCCAAAATGGAAGAGTTGAGATGTGTTAGAAACACTTCTTGTATTCATGTAATACAAGCAAATTGAACTAGGCTGACATTTTAAGAGGAGAAATTCAAATTACTTCCTTAGGCAATACTAGCTTCTATTGCAACTTATTAGCCAATTGTGTTCCTTTTTGGCTATAATTTTAGGAAGATAAAAGTTTTTTTCTTCAGTTCCAATGTCTGTTTCATTTGTCATACATGGTATAATATTGTGAGCAGCTCTTATCTGTAAGTGTTGAAAAGCACAGCGCATTCTACACAGCAAAGGTTTATTTCAGTTTCTTGTAAGAATCTTTAATATTTGCTATTACTCCTTGTCTGTACTCTAGTAAACAAACAATTGTAGTCCTTGTTTCTGTTTGCATATGGAGAGGGGGTGCGGAAGCACAGCACAAGTGAACATATTTGCCTCCTGAAATGACATCTTGCTTTAGATGAAATCACTGTACAATATTAGAAACTTTGCCATAATTATAATATAAATTATAATTTAATATAATAATATAAATATATATTATAATATAAATTTATAATTATAATATAAATTAATTATGCACTCTGCAACATACATCTTAGGCTAGCTACTAATTGTGAGATTGTATCTTCTGAAACTTAAATTAATACAGATATACTATCACATCTGTAGAATATGTTGCATTGATTTTTCTTTGTCTTCCTTATGTCATACTTGGAAATCAGTCAGGTAGTATAAGACCTGATGTTTGTTTGGGTTCTTTCTGAATTATTACTATTATCTGAATTTACCAAGCTTAGATCAGATCTTTAGTAGTTGCTTTTGAAAGATTTTGTTTTAACATTGCTTAGGAGAACTTTTCACTAATTAGTGGTGATATCTCTTTTGCAGAACACAAACTTCATATCCTTTTTCAAAGCTATAGGGTTTGGTGTTAACGTGCTTTAGTTATTTATGATCATGTATACATATACTGCAGAGTGGTGGCCTCTCTGCAGAAGATCACAAATCAGTCTAATATTTCTTTATTGCTTGGCAGTGAGAAATGGATTTGTTTGTTTTTTTAACTAGATATTTAGAATTTAGAGGACATGCCCCACCAGATTTTTACTTTTTTAAGGTAGGTCAAATTTTGAACCTGAAAAAGTTGATATTGTCCATTCTAAATGTGCTGAGAGCTGGAGTGGCATTTGTTCATTTTGGTATGGCTATTTGCAATTGAGAATTACTGGTTTTAATTAGATGAAAGGCCTTGAAGTTTGGAACCTTTTCCTACCTGTTTGCCTAGTCAATTACAGTGTCCTCCTTACAGATTTATTATTGTGAGGCAAACTTTCATAAGCATGGTAGCAATTGACTGCTTTACAAAATAGATTTACTAGAACAAGCCTGAAGTCTAAGGCAAAATGAGCCTTGTTTGCAGTCAGTGTGGGAAGATCCCATTGCAAGAAATATTTACACAGGTGTAAGTACTGCAGGAGATTTTTCTCACTTGAACACAGTTCCCGTAGCATGTCCTTCTGGCAGACTGCAAATTCTCTTCTGCCGTAGTTTGTGGCCAGTCACTTCACACACTCCCTTAAGCCTGTTTCTGTGGTCTTCAGTGTTCCTCCTGTGCTCTGAGGTAGCTGATGCACTGTACCTTTTTCTGCCTTCCACGTGTCTGGTCCTGATTGCATTTCAGTTTTTTGGAGTAAATAACTAGAAAATTTACAGCAAATACTTTTTTCATGAGTAAATTTAGTAACGTGTGACTGCTTACCAGTTTTTATTCTTTCTCTGAATGTTCATGACAGTTGAGTTTTATTGGCATGAATATTCTGTAGGAAATAAAAGATGTTCTAATCTAGTGGAATTTTTAACTTACCCATTACCTTGTATTGGAGTAGTTGTACCATCATTCTGTCAGGAGTAGAGACAGTTCAAATAAAGTCACCTAACAAATGGAAATCAATGTCTCTCTTGCACAGAACACTAGCATACTGAAAATTGATTTTGAAACCACAGTGGGTTATATCAAAGAAAAATGCTACTGCTTTTGAATCATTAATCAATTAGAGGAAACTAAGATGAGCAGTTACACCAAAATAAGTCAACCTGCTGAGACGTTCACTGCAAATTATTCATTTGGTTTTAGTCAATCTATTGGCAAAGCATCTAGGGGAGTTTTCTTGCATTAAAAAGAAGCAAACAACAAAACCACACTTCATCTCTAAGTTATAGTTGTTTTGATACAGAGTAAGTAGTGTATCCTGTGTACCCACAGTATAACCCTAAAGGGGATATCCCATGGGGAGAGATCTGCCCTTAGTCCATGTCCTGTGACCTGAATATTTCAAGGACTTATGCTGGCCAAGGCCTTTGTAGGGTGCTGGTGCACCCGTGCTGTCGTGATCCCCTCTGTGCAGCACCACAGCTGCTCTCCCACCCCTGCCTGGCACCTTGTTGCGACTCAGGGTTCTTCCCTCCCTGCCCACCCTTGAGGCGAGGAGTGCTCATGGACAGGGTTGTCCCTCGTGGTTCTCAGGAGTAACTTCCTGGTTACCTGCTAACTCCTAATCCTCATGGTGCCACTTTGCCATAGACTTCTGGTAGGCACACCTTTCTGTGTGCTCACAGAGGGGCTGAGACTTTTTTCAATCTTACATCTAACACCTGTTAGTCCATAGTGACTATGCAGGAGTTTCTGAGTACCATTTGCACCAGCGCTAGCTTGCCTGTATTGGTATTTAAGTGCCATCAAGACTCCTTGTTACCCGCTTCTCACCCTCAGATAAGTTCTGGCTGTTTCATTTGCTTGCTTCTAAAATACCTGCCTTTATCTGCTTCTGCTCAAAACTTCTGCTGGCTTTCCAATTCCCTCTTCTAAGCCTTGTACTGGCTTTACATTAGGCTTCTCTGGGGGAAATCAGGCAAGACCAAAATGTATTAACTCATCAGTTAGGCAGGATTAACCCAGCTTTCTATGATAGCTTCAAGTATGTTTAATACAGCCCTCTTTGCCTATTAGTTGTCTTAAAGTTACCGTAGGGGACTTTTTTTGAAGGGGCTTTAAAATGATTGTTTAGCATTTTATTCCAAAATGAAACTTCAGAGAAACTGAAAGGTCTTTGGGATATTTTTTTTAATTTGGTATGTGAAGAACTTAAAAATGAGAATTAAACTTTGGCATTTGACATTCCCTATGTCATCTGATTGAACATAATGTCCTGCTGACACCCTTTATAGAGAGACTTAAGCATCTAAATGTCTTTTATGGACCTAAGCATTGTCTTGAGTTTTTTTTCTTACTTAAATGCCAAGCCTTCAGTTATGCACCTGAATATTTTGTGGAATTGACTGTTGGAGAGGTAGAGAGGTTGAAGGGGAAGAAGGGAGGGAGTAAGCATGAGTGAGTTTCTATTGCACAACATAATGTTTGGGTGGGAGGAGTTATTTCCAGTTTATTTAAATATCAATTGACTCATCTGTCTTCTGAAGACAGGCAGAAATTGTGCAGTTATGGAACACAGGCTATTGACAAGATGCTAAAAACATTGTCATGTAAAATAAGCATGAAGTAAATCCCTGAAGGCCTCCCATTCTCTACAAGAATTTGGCTTACCCTTATGTGTCTCTGTGCTATGAACCTTGTAGGAATTGAGAGGAACCTTTGCTGTCATCAAGAATGAATGGGACTGGAGGGGGAAGAGCAAGTTGCTGTACAAATGTAACATCTTCTACTAGGCATTATATGTTGTAAAGCAGCTCTCTTAAACCACTTCACAGACATACTTTTTAATTTTAGTTGCTTTCCCTTGTGATCTCGTTACACCCATTTTCAGGAATCCCCAGACAGTGATGATATCTGTGCTGTGATCTTCCTTCTGATGCTTTTGTCATCTTGCTATAAGTAGCATCAGCAGAGCATTTGCAAGTTACTATGCCAAATCTGATTTACAAAATAAAAAAAAAAAACAAACACCAAAAACTATTTAAATCCCAAAGACCATTATTTATAAAGTGAGATTGGATTGGGAGCTTTACTTTTAGAATGAAGTCTTTGACAAAGAAATTCAGTAAAAGAGGGCTGTCCATCTTTCCATTCATGTCTTCATTAGATGTTGTTGAGTGACAGTAAATAGCCCTTCAATGTGTCAGCTTGTTATTAATGATAAACTGTCAAACTGAATTAAAATACCTGTTGCTGTTGCTTGTTTTGTGTATTTCAAGGGTCCCAAAGGTGAAGCAGTTGGTTCTATAACTCAGCCATTGCCCAGCAGTTATTTGATCATCCGAGCTGCTTCAGAATCTGATGGTAAATAGATGATATTTCCATGTGTTTTCTGCAGTGACAGCAGCTAGTTATTAGAAATAGATGTCTTCAGTTTTTTTACCATGTCTATTATAGCACTGTGATTGCAGTTTCTTCATTGTTAAGGTTCTCCCTTAACTTGGTGCATTCAATTGTGTTGGTACTAGTAGTTTATTGATGTCAAAAATTCTGGAAAATAGGCACTCGGCACAAAATTAGTGGAGAAAGATAGAGTTACCTTTAATTGGAATTCCACAGCTTCGAGATCTTGTACATAGATGCGCGTGCCAGCCCCAAGGGATTTACCCCTTTTATACATTTTATTAGTGATTAACATATTGATATCAATAGCCAACCCTGGCACCAGGTTTTCCAATGGCCCATCCCTGGTGCTCTTCAGCTCTGCCCCTCAGAGAGAGCCCACGTGGGGCTTGGCCCTCTTCTGCTGTTTTATCTTCAGGCTACATGCACGTGGCTTCTTCAAAACATCACGTCCTTGGTGAGGCATGGGAAAGTCCAAGATAGTACCTTAAGACAGGCCTAGTGATTCTTAATATGTGAATAATCCAGGAAGCTTCACATAATTCTAAAAGTCCTAAAAATCTACAGGACACACTTAAGTCTTTAGGCATCATTATCATGGTTATTAAAGGAAAAGTCTGACCTGAGTAGTCTGTTATTAAACTCAGTACAGTTGCCTTGTGTTGGCCGGGTAGAGGAGGAGGAAGGGGTTATTTCAGATTTAACTATATTAATGTATGCCTAAATACTCAAGTTAGTTTTTTTCTAAATTGCTAATGTGGATATACTTTATTTCTAATGAAAACATTTGTGCATTATAAAGTGCAGCAGTTGCACAAAGGTCTAGTAATAAAAATGCCATCAAAATAGTTTTATAGCACCCTTCCTCACTGGAAAGGCGGTAGTCGATATCAGTGCAACTGTCTTCGAAGATAACAATTTGGAAAATAATCTGACTGTTGTGTAGCCTTTTTAGCAGCTGCTTTACTTTTACTGGTTAATTGAGCATATGCCTAAAGACTTTAAAAATAGAACCCTGCCTTCTGTGTTGGAAAAGGGATTAGTACATGGAAATGAAGAAACAAAGAGTGGAAAGAACACACAAATTTGAGCTACTTTTAGGGAAAAAAAAGTCTAATGTTTCNCATGATCAAATGTTGCCAACTGATGCAAAACTGATGACTTAGTCTTCAAAACTAGAGCGGGGTTGCAGGCAGCTTTGGATTGAATTCCTATTCAACAGTCAAGGCCTGGGTGGAACCATACTTACATTAAAAAAGAAAGCTGGAATGTGCTTTAACAGAGCCATTGTTTGCCTTGTTTGTCCTACCCTGAAGCATCCTTTGTACCAGAGCTGGGTAGTTGTGAGTTGTTTTTATGTTCCCGCCAGATTATAAAATCCAGTGGGCATAACATGGAACAACTCTGAAGTGTGAATTCAAAGGCAATGTAAGCAGACCCAAAAGGATTGTGACATTAGGAAATGGAAGTTGTATAGTTTATTTAAATCCTTAATTTTTAGTTTAATCATAAATTTATCTTTAGGCAGGTGTTGGATGGATGCTTTGGAGCTGGCACTGAAATGTTCAAGTCTGCTTAAACGTACAATGATTAGAGAAGGTAAAGAACACGATTTGAATTCTTCAGGAGACAGTACTCATGTCTCTCTCTATGGTCTGCTTCGTGCTAACAACTTGCACAGTGGAGAAAACTTACCGTAAGTGAACTAATTACTAAAATTGATTGTCCCTTTGACAGAACCTTTCAGTGATAACTTCTCCACAGGGAGAATCTCTAAGGTTGCATTTCTTTTTGCTCCTGATTCTCTTTGCATACTTTATTTACACTGTTTTATATTGTATGTGGATAAAACAGAACAAAAAAAATCTTTTCAAGCAAAGTGGATACAGAGGAAAGTTTGGCCGAAAGAACTCATATTCAGGTATCACATCAGTATAAATACTTGGTTAGATGTTAAAGTTTTAATTTTTTGTATCTTGAAGTTGGCATCTCTTGTTAGCTTCACCTGAAAAATAAATTCAGTACATGTGGCAAAAGTTGGTAGATATGAATATAAGTTGCTGTTCTATAGTTAAATAAATGAATAATCCTATCGTTATTTAAATGGTTTCAGCCTGTCCCAGCTTTGAATCATGAGATGGATGAGTAATGATTCAGTCACCCTATTATATTATTTTGCATTCACAAAAGTTGAAATTATCTGGTATCACCTAGTATCTGATGTCTGAGTGCTCGTGTGTATTTCAGTAAATACTTTCAGCCAGATTTTTGGGACCATAAGCTTTTGTGGAAATACCAAGCATGATGAATAAACAGTGTTTTCAAACACTTCAATTCTGGTACCAAAGTGCATTAGAAAATATAAAATATTATTTAAAATAATTGGGTCTGAAGCTTGTGCTATGCATGGTTTCAGTAATCTTCCACCAATTCAATGTACTTTCAGATGTACATAAATGTATTTAAAATAACCCCTCGCATTCAAGAAGATTGAGCTGGCCCATCTGTCTTTTCTGGGTGAGCAGGAGTTTTGTAGTGCTGTGAAAAGAACAAACACTATTTGAGACAGAAGACCTGGACTGGCAGAAATGTAATTCTTTCTGGCATAGATAGTCTGAGAAAAGTGAAGAATAGGCAAATTATTGCCCCTGGCCCAGATTAAAGACCTTATCCAGATAATCAAGCAGGTTCAGCTGCAGTTTTGCTCCTTCTGTTATCTCATGGAAACAATAAAACTGCTGTGTACCATTCAGCTGGAGATCTGTACTCATGAGCAGTAGTTTAAAATGAGTAGCTGGCCCAGATTACAATCACAGCAATTAGCTACAACTGTTAAGCCTAATTAATACTAATGGTTTAATTTAAATAGATCTTTGGATATAATAGCATATTCTGAAAGTGTGCTTAACTGTTTAAGCAAGGCCTTCAGGCATAGTTTTCATGGGATTGGCAGGAGAGGGAGAAGATAGCTGAAAGGAATTTTAGCTTGAACAGACAGCTAGCTTTTTAAAATATGTAACTAGCAAGAGGAGATCCAAGGAAAACTTTGGACCGATACTTGTTAAAGATAGTCACCTGAAAAATAGGGATGAAGCAGAGATATTCAATATTTTTTTGCCTAGTCTTTAATAAAAATAGTAGACCTTGGGCTACATGGTCCTCTGAGTTGGAGGACCATGAGTTGTGGAAACAGTGGCTTTCCATTTGTGGACATTGAAATTGTAAGAAAGGCTGGATGTTCATAAGTCCATGGGACCTGATGAGATTCATCCTAGAGTATTAAAGGAGCTAGTGGATGTTACAACGAAACTGCTTTTAATCATCTACCAAAGGTCTTGGGAATCTGGGGAGGTCTTTGCTGACTGGAAGCTAGCTGACATTGTACTTCACAAGAAGGGCCTGAGGGAAGACCCAGGAAACTACAGACATGTTAGTCAGACCTCAATACCTAGAAAAACGATGGAGAAGATTATACTGGGTGCTATTGAAAGCCATTTATAGAGAAATGCACTTATTAGGTGCAGTCAAGTTCACAAAGGAAAAGTTTAACTAATTTGATAGCATCCAAGCCTGGTGCTACCAGCAGAATTTTGTGAGTCTTGATTATGGATTGGTCTAGATTGCACCAGCCAGGTCTGCTGGCAAAAAATGAGATTCTTCTGTCTCAAAGGGTGAATAGGAATCCTAGCTTGCGATTTAGCAGGGCTCGTAGAGAGAGTTTTAAACAAGTGTCAAGAATTATGGCTGGGCTGGCTACTGAATGACAAACACTCTGTTACTCCCTCTTTCCTGCCTGTTTTGGGAAGGGAAAAGGAATAAAAGAGAGAGACTTGTGGACTGGAAAAGAAACTGAAACTAAAACTACTTTAATGAAAATAATAACAATAAAATTAAATATATACAAATACATACAAAACCAATATAGAATCCAACACCCACCCACCCCTATCCCCTGATAGCAGCTATATCAACGTCACCACTGATGCTCTGGTAGAGGAACTCAGCAGCAGATAGGAACCAGACTGGGGGGCTGGATCATGGAACTGGATTCAGGAATTCATGGATTATGATCAAAGGCAGAACAGAGAGAGTCTTCCTCAAATGCGGGCCATTAAAGAGCAAGAGCCCCTGACCCTTGTGATCCCTCAGATTTACACTGAATATGACATATATGGAATGGAATACCTAGTTGGTCAGTTTAGGGTCACCTGACCTGTCTACTCCTCCTTGCAGGTGTGACCTTTTACTCTGCACCCCCCAACATGATAGACAAGAATTAGCAGTGACCTCGGTCTGCATACCAATCCTGGGTAGTAAATCTAAACTATTAGGTCTTACCACTACTAGAAGAAGATACTGTCTGTGAAAACATGCTGTTAATTTCAGAAAGTGCAGTTACTTAGAGGACCTTTAGCTGAAAAGTAAAATCACTGAACAGAATTATTTCTATTCTAACTCAAACCAGGACAAGAAGTTTCAAAGTGGGAAAAGGATTAAACCAAGCTCACTAGAGATGAGCCTGGGGACAGCATGGCAGTGGTGGAAGCATGATCAGTGGCCCAACTGAAGTGTGTAGTAAGGGCAACAAACAGGAGGAACTGGAAGCTGTTGTTACACAGCAGAGTAACTATGACATCGTCACTGTCATGGAAACATGGTGGGATGACTTATGTGGCTGGAGTGCTGCAGGGAATAAGCTCTTCAGAAGGGACAGTCTGCTATAGGCCACCTGACCAGGATAAA
>VWZO01019745.1:0-58411 GCA_013396975.1 Bucco capensis | reverse complement strand
TTTGGTTCTGGCATTGGTTTTGTGTGTGCGTGTATACTCTTAATTTTCTTGTTATTTTCATTAAAGTTGTTTAAGCTTCATTTCCAATTCTCAAGCCTCTCTCTCTCTGTTAATTTCCCCTTTTCCTCCCTGGAATGGGGGGGAAAGGGGGATAATAGAGAATATCTGTCCCTGGGTTGGTGGTTGACCCAGCTCTAACCCTCGACAGAAATCTATTAATGGAACTTTTCTTTAAAGTGGTCACAGTGTCTTTACTTTTTTTTTTCCAAACCAGTCTTTTGATTATTTTTGAATGCTGCCTGGGCAGAAAAGATGCATTAAAATGTGAATCCTAGTCTAGCTTCTTTGAGAAGTGTCAGAATAAGTAATGCAAAAAAAGAGAGCTTTTTGGCTGTTGTAAACTACAGTAATAACCATGTGGTAAGAGACACACCAGTGAGGATTAGTGCTGGCTGTATCCTGTCATGGACACATACATACATTCTTACACATTTTACTGGTTACATAGCAACATTACCTACTGCCTGAAACATTGTTCATGAGACATGAGGCTTTTAACAGTTGTGGGGTTTTTTCTCCCACCCCTGGTAAAAACTAAAACAAAACTCCTTTTCCCTCCCAAATAGTTACGAGTTTCATAGTTGGGGAACTCACCTGGAATGTATAAGTAAGAAGTGAAAGTGCTTGAATAGCTTATTATCAAGGCTCTTTTGCAATAGATAATTCTCTAGAACCAGAATATCCCTCCAGCAGCTGAGAGAATTTATCATATTATCTCCCTTTCTGCAGAAGTTGAGTGTTTTGACATCAGGCAATTTTCTACTAGACACTTGCTGGAGTGAAAGGACACTGGTGCATTGACATCAGGGGATTCACATTGCTTTTATCTGCTGTGAACTCAGGACCAATTGTGAGCTTTCAGTAAAGTTTTCCATACTTTAGAATTCCGTTTGCTTTTTTCCACAAAAAGAGCAAGTTTGAAGCTCCAGCTGCTGGATTGGCTTAAAGATTCAGCATAATTTCACAGCCTGCTTTATAATTGCAGCAGTGACATGTAAGAGACCTATTCTGGCCTCTGAAATATTAAACAAGATCAAGCCTGCCAGACATCTGTAGAAACCCATGTGGCAATAAGAAGAGTAATTTAGCAGATCTCTTTCTCTCCTTTCTGTAGCCATAGTTCAGCAAAATCAGTGTACATATGAGCACTTTGAACGTTAATTTGTGGATATGGAATGACAAAGATTATAGGTTTGATTGAAATTTTTTGGTAGTATAATTGCTTTGAATTTGAAAAAACAAACTACCCACAGTATTAACTGGATTGCAACAAGAAAGCCTAATATCTAATTATTAAAGCAGTTAGTTGTAGTATTTCCCAAAAGCACAAGAGAACTCTAGTTTCACATAATTAAAGAGAAAAAAAAAAGAACTTCTTACAATAATTTTGTGCTTGTTTTCTTGTGGTTCAGCCTAGACTATGGCAGAGTGACAGAGACTCCTTTAAATCTTCTAAAGGTGTTAATAACTGCCCTAATTTACATGGAAGTTGCTCAGCTAGTTTGGTAATGAGCAGTAGGTAGGTTAGGAGTGTAATAGCAGCTCCATTCTTCTAATGGATGTTTCTGATTTGAAATCACTACATTAATAAAAAATTATTGGCATTTTATACAAGACCTGATGCTGGAATATACCAATGCCTATGACATTCAAGCTCCAGTTGTTGTGCCTGTACTAACATTTCATGAATGCTGGTGCCTGTTAACTCTAAAAACAGATAAGATAATTCCTTTGCTATTTTGTTACTGTTGTGATAAGGATTCTCGGACACAGTAGGACCTCAATGTTTTCTCCAGTGTAGGGCTTCTGAATTTTCAGGTCAGAAGAATGAGTTTCAAAGAGCACACTCACTTCTCTCTGCAGGTCTAGACATCAAATTGCTAATCTAATTAACATCCTTAAAACATTTAACAATACATTGACTCAACTGTTCTTGGAGCCCCATGGCACCTAGTTAAGTTACTTTCCAACACTGCTGTAAATCAAAAGAGAAAGGCTAAGGTCACTGTGTTTGCTGTGTGCTTCAGCTCGGGACCCTGATTGCTTTACCAACTGCTCATTGATGTTGTTTTTACAACTTGCTAAGGAATACTTCATTTCTTGGTCCAAGATTTTCATTTGTATCCTCACCTGACATGCAAGGTAGCCTCTAGCTTGAATA
Organism: Bucco capensis; assembly: GCA_013396975.1. Lineage (NCBI taxonomy): Eukaryota > Metazoa > Chordata > Aves > Piciformes > Bucconidae > Bucco > Bucco capensis. The sequence goes on along the minus strand of VWZO01019745.1, from coordinate 56,190 downwards.
TAACATGCATAAATTTAAAAGCAAAAGTAATTCAGGAAAAATACTTGCAAAGGACAAAGTGTACAGCAAAGATAACATAATCAGTAGAAAAACATGCATTTCTTTGGTGGTTTGCTTTTAAGGTTTCCATTCAGGTTGGGTATGATTCCCATTCTTACAGGGAGTGTTACAGACATATTCTTTGAGAGGAAAGTGAAAACTTGGAGAAAATTTTCAAGAGCAGTTTCTGTTGAGAGAGTGGCCCAGCAAAACAAAGGACTGGATAAATAGTGGATCAACATGTTATTGGCTTGAACTGATTGATGGTAGTGGAAAAGCAGGAGGAGAGAGTGTAGCCAGGCCCAGGGCAGGATCAGTCCTTGGGCCAAAGGTCCATCTCTGTGCTAGCATCACCAGTCTGGCTGGGACTGCTCTGCTTAGGGCTGGGGCACAGTAATTCCTTTGGGGGATCAGAGGTGTAACAGTCCATGAATCTCTCACATGGAGTTTCAGGCTGGTCTGGGTAATGATGCAAACTATAGTTTAAAAAATAAATTTTGTTACACTGAGCAAGTGTTTGGGAAGCATTAGTTCCCAATTGTGCAAATTGTGTCACAGTGTCATTTCTAAACTAATATAAAAAATGACAATTAAAAGTGGTTATCATCCACAGTAGATATTACAGGTTCCCACATAGTGGAGCTTTAGTGTTTTATAGCACTGCAAGTTAAATTGGTTTTGCCTGTCTTATGTTTGTTCTCCCTTTCATATACTGTGTAAACCATTCTGTTCAGTTTGAAGAAGAAACAATAGCAGTCAGGAGCCAATGTGAGGTGAAAGCCCTGATAAGATTTACTCAAGTATCTTGTTCAGTGAGTGATTTTTGGAAAGTTTTCGTTTATTTGTAGACAAGACTGTTTCAGTTGACAAAACCTAAGGAGATAATGAAATTGAAGGAGTTTCATGCAGTCCTCTGAGTTTGGACACAGAGGTGGTAAGTTTTCTCCACTAACACAACTCTGCATAAGAAGTAATGTGTAGGAATGAAACTGAATATATTTGGTCATCCCCAGGGTTATTTGTTTTCACATTTATTTGCAAATGTCAAATATCTGTAAAATACAGCCTCTATATCTGATATCCTTTGTGTAAATATCCTTCTAAATACATTCCTAAGACCCTTTTACTCTTGGCAAGTAATCTCAAACTTTGTCAATTTTCTCTGTATGTCCTTGTTTTCATATATAAATAATCACAAATACTCCTTGGTCCTCTTTTAGCTCTCAGATTTGTTTCTGAACTAAATGATGTAAATCCAGGCCTCATCCAATATTTTAGATATTCAGATATTTCAGAAGAAATTTTACTTTAAAGACTCACAAGTTCTTCTTGAATTTGGAGCTGAAAGGACAATATAGGTCTCAGATGCTGTGGATCTGGGTTTGAGATGGCTCTGCAAGGTTTCTGCTGCTACGATATAAGCAGGAACCATGTTATCTTCTGAAACTGAAAAGCATCCAGCACAGTGCAAATATGATTTTGATGTGGGGATGTTCTGCAACTCACGTTTTCTATTTTTGTCCTTAGTATGTAAATGGATTTTCCTAAGTGTAAAATTTAGTTCAATATTTTTCAGACAACTCACTGCCTTAAGGAGTTCTGTTATTTAAACTGACATATTTGATAATTCTTGGCCATATGTTTTCTATTAGCCTAGTTATTCATTTCTAATTTTCATAAGGCCCATCAAACTGTAAATAGACATCAGATATTCTTTTTCTATTCCCCTGTGTCCAAACAAATTATAACTTAATGGATAAAGCACAGGAGGAGATCTGAGGATGAGTTTTTAGAGCCGTGCTGACCAGGGCCCAGCGCCACCCAGTGGGGTCTGCTAAAAAGATGAAATTTCACCATATCCCATGTTTCCAAAAATCTCCAGAGAACTTTCCATGGCCAGCTGTGACTCTGAGCCCATCATAGATACAGCTGTGGAATGAGTAGGGTTTACCACAGCCTCCTACTCTTGATCTCTGGAGGATTCCTACTTGCTGTCTGAACAGCAAACTACGTTGAATTACAAAGCAGCATTCAGGGGACTGGTCCTACCACGAGGTGACAGGCTGCACTGGCTGGTCTTCCAGGCAAGCTAAAGGGAGCTGGGGCAGTTGTGGCACAGCTCTGGCGGGAGACTGGCAGGCTCAGGGCTCCTGCTGTGTGCTCTCCACCAAGGGCTCTGCTGGAAAACCACAGCTCAGGATACAAGCAACCTGGGGTTGTTAAAGGCAGGGCACAAAAAGTCAGCCAAGCTCTCAGGATAAGCACATCAAGCCTCTGTCCTGACTCCTGGTTTTGGAATAATGCCCCACCTTGAAATACACTCTCCTCAGTTTCTCCTCCAGTTTCTGGAAGTGATGGTTATTTCAGAAGAAATCAATAAATGTCACTGTGCATAAAATATGGGACAGATCAAATAAAGTTATTTCAGTATTAAAAGCTATTAATTTTGTGCAACATGCATTTGAATTAAGAAAAATTATTAAATTCCATTAAGCTAAAATGATATATTTAACTCAGACTTCAGAGTGCTAATTTCATAGTCCCCTCCAAGCTGTTCCTGGAAAGGTGTTAGGGGTAATTAACTGCCATTTTCTCAGTAATTCAGAATCTGCAATTAATCAAAATGCAGGGCCTCAGTGATTGCAGAAAACAGTAACACTTAGTTTATTATGTAGCACATTCTCATTCTGGTTGTTTTATGATGGGATCAGCTACACTTTTCCCCCAGAATTTATTATGCTTACGCTTCAGTCAATTAGTTTTTCTCGCTTTACTTTAACTTAAAACCTGCTGAGTTTGTTTTATATATATATATATATATGTACAGTTGCTTGTCAGTTATATTGGTCAGAGACCTGCAGGACTGCATGTGTTTAAGCAATTAGGAACCTGGTATTGTCCACAAAAATTTCAACTTTGCTTTCTTTATGCAATGGCTTTTCTTTAAAAGAAGACTTTAAGCAGGAATGGGAAAATGAGAGCAATGAGAAAACTTAGCTTGCCACAGCTGCAGGTGCTTGGCCTGGCAGGACACCCAGAGATGGCTGCTGCTGCACTGCCCAGGGACAGTTGCTGGAGTTCGAGTGTGCAATTGCTTAGTTGTTGTATGTGGATACAGCCATGCTCTCAGACTGCACACACAGCACACAATCAGTCCTTACCAAGGCTCTCTGATAGTGATGAAGCAGAGATACTGGATTTTCTTACTCAAAACCAAGCTTAGAGATAGTGTTTTCACTGAAATTCTCACAGACCTTCGGAACTAAATCCTGGTGCTTTGGCACATGTTGATTTTACAGCTAGTCTCATGGGAAAGGAGATTTTTAAAATTATAGCTATTGAAGTGGTTAGGTTGCTGAATGCTACTTGTGTGGATAACAGCAGCATGCCTCCAAATGGCCTGATGGGATAGTTGTCCATTTTTGCTTCTTAGCCCTACGAATCTGCATCTGGAAATCCTTCTCTAATTTCACAGCTGTGGTGCTGCAACACATAATGCAGTGCAGTGGAGTTTAATCAATGTTTAAAAAGAAGGAAACTCTGGAGAGAACTGCACTTTGACAAGATGATTACCCATGTAAAGCCATAAAAAGGACACTACTGAAAGACTCCTGCTGTTCCTACGAGTGCTGGTAGAAGTTTATGTCCCAGTTTGACATAATTAATGTTGATTGAAGAGTGTGCAGTAGGTTAGACGCTCATAGCTCTACAACAACCCTGACCAGGACATTTATTTAACAGAATAATCATTTAGAAATCTCTGCTTCTGGAGACTTTTCCCTAACCTGTGTTACTAACTCCATCTCTCTAGGTGCTCACAAAACCAGGCTTTTATAATTAAAAATGGCTCTCAGGTGGTGAGAGCACTTTTTCTGTCACTGTGATGAGAGGTGCACTATGCAAATGTACAAATGCACTTAGATGTCCCAGTCAGGCTGGGTTTTTTTAATGTTTTTGATTCATAAGGGGCTGGTCAACACATTTAGCAAGCCTATAGAATAGTACTTGATGGTTAATTTCCATTACAATGGTAGTAGTGTTGCTCTCTACTGAGAGTAGAGCCCACCCTCAGCTACAGGAAGGGCTTCATTGCTGTTTGGCTTATAGAAACTACTGCTTGCTTTTACTGATCTAAAATGGACAAAAGACACTTTTTGATGGGATGACAATCTAGGTCAGGAGTGGCCTAAATTATAGTGACACAACACAATGTACTGACAGGTGGGAGACCTAAATATTTTTACACAGTACCTGGTTTGTGCAGACACAGTCCTCCTGACAGCCAAGGTGAAACACTACAAAGATAGAAGATGATCAGTTTGTGGAAGGCATCACTAAGTGGAACACCAAGGGGATATACAACAGAAAGTGAGATCAACACCAAAACTCTGACTTAAAATAAGTGTAGTTTTAAAGACAGACTACGCTCCTTTTCAACTGGTGTTTCCTGTGTGGTTCTGAATAATCCTCTAATAACCTTACAAAGGATTTGAGAGCACTCCATTTGGCACAAATTTGGCAAGGTAAATTAAAAACTTATTTCCCAGGCTGCCTAAAAAGAAGTAATATTGAAAGGACTGACATAAAATTGAGAGTGTGAGCATTTAAAGTAGATGTTATAAACATATGAGAAGTGGCAGTATTAGCCTAGGATGGTTGCAGTGATGTAGACAAAAAATGACAAGTAGTATTTCAGTCTATCTCACATGGCATCCACAGGCTTAATATTTAATCTTGGAAAAAAACCAGTGCCAGTACATACTTCTGTCTCTTGCTTCCAAAAATATAAAATTATATAGAAAGAGAGGAAAAAAGGATATTGTATTTCTTTTAAGCTGAAAGAGAAACACACAGGAAAGTGAAGTATTATAGAAATTTAGAGAAAAGGAGAACTTGGGAACAGATGTCACTGTTTATTTTTATTCCTCTCTCCCCCTCCCTATGATTATAATAAATTATCTCTTTTTGCAATGATTAGTGAAGAAGGGGATTACAGCAAGGTTGGTCAGAATCATCAGATAAAACAGAATATACCCCACTTAAATCCTCTATTCAGCATTACCCCAAGATAGAATTAAAGCTACTGCGTGAATCTGGTGTGTTAAAAGAGTGAGACTGTCAGAGTCATGGACTATCTTCAGACACACCTTGCAAAAATATCTGAGAAAGTTCTTGAATTGATTTTTATATTCTAATATAGATGAACTAGATCATCCACGTCTATTTTATGTTGGTTAAAACAGGAATAATAGGAAAGACAAGTAAGGATTTAGAGATGTCAAAAGCAAAGGCGATGGCAAAAAACCCAGAGCATTCCACATATTTCTGTGCAATTGACAGTATAAAAGACATTTATATTATTGAAGAGAAGACTGGTTTGTCTGAACTGTTCATAACACTTTAAATTTCTAATGCTGAAGAAACAATTTAGTCTGTTACATTTCTCAGAGTTCATCCTGTTTACCTGCTTTTTTCGTATCTGAACTTGGAAAATCAAAGCAGACATTTTTATAGCAGATTTTTAGCTCTTTGTTCCAAGTGTGTTTGTCACGTTCCAGAGTTTAGAGTAAGATCTACAGCCACTGCCATTTGCAATGCACCCCTGAAGAATACTAGGCTAAATAAAACTATTGTTAGTCACCTTTATGTTATTTTCTAATAGAAGCATAGAGATCAAGTAGATGGCTAAATCTAAAAATCCTAGCAACAAACCTTTGTGAACATGGATATGACAAATTAATTTTGAACTTCTGTGACATTAACTTCTGTGACAAATAAGTGGACTTATTACAAGTTTCCACTTTGGAAATGCTCCTGTGTTAGAACACAAGATTAGTTTTGATTTTGTGGGATTTTTTGTTTGTTTGTTTTTTTCTTTTAATGTCAATGAAGTCATGTTATTTATCTGTCCCCTAGAGGAAAACTATTATGTAGTTTCAGCAAGGTGTAACTACGCAGAGATTCTCAGGTCACAGAAAAAAAACACGTCTCAAAAAATCAGTATTGATGAACTAAACACAAAATTATTGGAGCATCTCCACCTAGCCTGAATCACTTGGAAATTTTTAAACAAGGCCAGAATGTGTGTGGATTGTCATGAGCAATCCAAATCCATTTTTAAGGAGAAATTGCAAAGTTCCCTTTTAATTTATGAACTACTACTTCTCACAAAAACATATAACAAATGGCTCTTTACCTCCCCCTCCCATAAAATCATATGAAGCTTTTTGCCAGACTAGTAAGCAGTAGCAAAAATGTTAATGTTATTTTTGTTTTGTAGGTATCTATCTCCTGGGATATAGATACAGTAGCATGATTTAAAGCTTTACCATATTAAGGTTCTTCAACTTTCTGCACATGCTGCAATTTTAACAGAATGTTTACATTCTTTCTGCACTTTGATGATTTTTATATTAATACATTGGTCTATTAAAAAATTGACACATGAAACTTTACTTAGACTTAAGATTTGACTACTTCATTATATAATTCACATACTTCAAGAAACAGCTTTCTTTAAAAATGGTTCAAGCTGAAACTTGGCATACAAAGCTCTAGTTTGGGAAAGGCTGGGATGCAGAATTGTTTTATAAAGCTTTATGTAAATCTGTCTTGTCATTTTTTCATTGTTTTTAGAGAAGAGCACAACACCCATTTTAGTGCCATTTCTTGCCCCTCTAAATATTTGCTGAGTCTTAAATAGAAATGTTATTTTTCTGAGTTGTTTTCACAGCCTTTTCTTGTCAGTTTAAATGATTGTTTCATCTTAAAGAGAAAGTTTACCAAGTCTCAAATCCTACTTAGTACTTGTTTTGCTTCTCTCAAAGCATATGTAGTGATGAATGTTTTAAGTTAATTTAGTGCTGTGAAAGGTGCCAAACTGTCAGACAGGGAAACTAAAATAGTCTGTTTGTGTTGAGGATGTTTATGCTATTTTATTGTTAAAATTGCAGTTGGAGGCTTCTCCAGCTTTGTGCAGCCATGAAGATCTATAACATTGGTGGACATGGGAGCTGGTGAAAGGTATGAGGCTGATGAGCTGGCACAGAGCACTGTATTTTAAGTACTTCTAAGATACTCATCTCCCCTTCTCCAGCCTGTCCAAAATTTTTCTGAGGACAAAGGAAATCACACAGAGATAAAACAGTGTTTGATGGAGACTCATTGCCAGTATACAGCAAAAGATCATCAGCATGATTTCCCATGATTAAGCACAGTGTGAGCTACTGTTGAGACCTTTTAGTTAGAAACTGTCCCCAGTTGCTCTTCTGCAAAACTAATTATTCAACTAATTTCCCTTAGTCACAAAGGCAAAATAGTAAGACATGCATTTTGCCTATTTAGGGACAGCAACCTCAGTTCATTTCTTACCAGTCCAATACAAAGTACATCCTTCCTTCTGATCTCCTTCTAATTTAAATATTTTTAAGTTTTGGGGTGTCTTTTTTTTTAGGCAAGGAAGGAATTAACCTGTGTCTTCTAACTATGTACATCCAAAATAACTAGCAACTGATAGATTTGCACCAATACATTTAAGACAAAGGATTAACATATTTCTTGAGCTGCTGAATTAGTCTTTTATTTCATTTTTAACTGTATCTTATTACTGTTTTGCATTACAAAGAGTATAGCACAGAAAACAGTGGACTCTGATTCCTGGGGCAAGCACCTACACTCTCAGAAACAACCATGAGTATTATGTCACTTAGAGAATACGTCGTATGGCAAGACCACTGTTTGTTATTTTGCATTAAATTTATATTCTCTTACTAGAAGCATTTTTTGGTAACTAATTCATAAAAAATAATATAAACTCTTTCAGGGAAGGTTTTTGGTTGTTTTTTTGTTTTATAACTGCTCCAGTCTGTTCAATGTCACTGTGTTAGCAGAGGGATATGGCTATAACATTCTTGCATGTGAAGCAGTACATCAGCCACATTTAAACAGATTTATGTCATCAACCCACACACAGTATTAATCATTCTTCAAGGTCATTTTTAGCTATCAAAGTAAGTATCTTAGTAAAATTGCCAGGCAGCTTTCAAACCAGGCCAGTTGCAAGTTTTCAGGTGCAGGAAAAAAAGAAAAAAAAAAGCAGCTAAGGAATTCACTAAAGTTTCTTGGCAAAGTCCCCATAAAGGTCTGTGATGGGAGAGTAACCATTCATCAGCATACATGCAAGCTGTCTCTGTTATGGAAACCAGGGCACATTTAAAGGAAAAATAAACAGATTTATCAGTCTGGTTACAATTTTATGAAGTATAACATTGAAAGGTTTCCCCTGTCTGTTTCAGACACTGACAAGATAAACTAGACATGGTTAAGGCTGAATATGTCACTTCTGTCAGGTGCTATGATAAGTATGAAAAGCCAGGTATGCTTCACATAGAGTCTCCAAATAAATCTCAGACAAAGTTTATGTTCCTTCATTTTGTTTTCTGTATTTCATCATCACTGAAGCCAAACATCAATGACATAAGATTTCAGGATGTTTATTACCACACCAAATAGCTGAAGCCTCCAAGTATGGAAAAACACATCAAGTTGTTGGTTTTATGGGAGATCATGCTGACATTTAGCAAAAAATATTTCAGTTATAATCACCTGGGGATTCCTCTGTTTTCTTTACATATTGAGAACTTGGTAACATGAGGATGCTGGTGTTCTGGGTCAAATTCAATTACAAAGGCACAAGAGGCAGCCTGGAGGACAGTTAAAGTACACTAACATTTTACCAGTATATGGGTACCAAATATCTGCTGTGGAGAAAATTCAAGAGCTGATCAAAGCCCACAGTGTTTCTACATTAAGTTTAGGATTAAACAAGAGAAGAAGAGAGAAAAGAAAGGAATGTGATAGAAAATAAGGAACAAATCTCAAGGTATGCAGGGTGAAACAGAATTACAAGAGAGAGCTGATACAAGAGATAACTAATCAAGCTGTAAGGAAAAAAATACTGAAAGTAAAAGAGTATCAGGGTTTTTTTCTAGTTTGAGCTCTTTGTATTCATCTGTTTTTCTTTCCTTATCCTATGCTTCTCTGAGATCATTCATGCAACTGAGCTCTTGAGCATTTGCCTCACTTTTGTGAAAAACAGAACGGATGTCTTCACTTTGATGTGCTTGTTAACCTCACAGGAGGCCTGGCAGGTTTCTCAGCAAGCTTGCCAAGATGTTCAAAACCACCTTAGAGATAAGCTGCACAGGAGCCTGTTAGGGGCTCTCAGCTTCACAGCCACCATTGCTGGCACCTGTCCTATTTGGTCTGTGCTGACATTGAATATGGATTCTTTCCATTGCCTAGTCTTTCCTTCACAGAAGCCAGTGTTACATGAAGATGTAGAGCTCAGTGGTATTTATTGCATGATACACTAACAGGTGCCTTAATCCTGGAGGGCCAAAATAACACTTCAGTTATGAATGAAAAATCAAGACCAAAACAGTGGTGGGTGAGCTCTGTTTTAATTAGAGCAATGATGTTCTGCTTCAGGACACATTCCTGGCGATGCAAAGGCTCTGTGAGATGTGATATTGGGAAGCCAGCCAGATATTAAACCATAGCTTCATTTGCACTCAGTACATGCAAACAATCAGGAAGTTATTCTGAGAGAAAGCTGAGCATCAGAAATGTCTGTCAGACTTGATGATACAGGTAGGAAAAACATGCATCTTTTTCTGATGTGTTCTTTCAGTCATTCTAAGTAAAATCACATCATTTTGTAGAAAGTTCTCTTTACCGAGGTTCAACTTTCTCCCAGAGTAAGCACTTCAGAAAAAAAAAATTAATATGCCATCTGTTACTCTGTAGGAATAAAGGACATCATATTACACGAGAACAGGGATGGCAGAGACTTTTGTGCTGAGCTTTTTAACAGCTTGACGCTGCTGACTACATGCTCATAAAGGGGAATGGAGATATTTTCTACTACTCAAGAGAAAGAAAAGAGTTGATTTCGTCTTCAGTATCTTCAAACAGGGAACCATAACAGACTGACCTTTTACTGTCTCCATCTGCCCACAATGAGAATTAAAACTCCCTGTTACAGAGCAGTTATCTATTGGAACTTTCTAATGAAGGTCAAGGCCGTTTTCCACTATATTGATGGATCCTTAGGTACATTATCTTGTGTTTTAACTCAACATTTGCTATTAGGTTTGTCTGGTCTCAGGTGGCATCATTGTTATTCACACATGGTCAGCTAAAAGGACAGGAGAATGTAAAAACCAGTTTTCTTATGTAAAACTATTTGCTAATTATGAAAAGGAATAGGTAAATCATGCAAAGCAAGAGATGGGTACATTTATCCTGTAAACAGAGTATATTGAAAAAGCTACTCTTACAAAACTGCTGCTACTTAGAACCAGAAGGATAATAAAATAAAATAAAACAAAAAGATTATTTAGAAGAGGCATTTTCCCAGTTATACATAAAGATAAAAGCCTAAAAAGGAGAAATTAAAATAAGCTGGATTCCATGAGCTTTATTTCCACCTGTGGTAACTGATTGAACACCTTAGGCCTATTTTCTAGGATTAAACTTCAGTACTGCTAAATAGACAGTAATGAAGAAGAAGAGGCAACTTAATGTTCACAGAAAAATGAAAAATAAAATAAAAATACATCTACTGGAATTCTGGGGTTGATTTCAGTAGCCCTACTACTCTATGGCAAAAATCCTATTGACTTGACTGAGGCTAGACTTTCAACCTTGCCTTTGAAAAGGGAGAAATAATTTTAAAGAAATAACAGAGGCATTGTGCCAAGTGCACATTAAATACAGATGGGGATTTCCATTTAACTTCTGCTTCAGCTACAGAAACCAGGCCTTTGTGATTAGAGAAGTAAAGGAGATCTGTGATTCTTTGAAGAGTGCAAGGAATAGGATTAATTTGTTGGGGTCACACTGAGAAAAAAAGTGTGACAGAAAGAGCACCTAGTGAATAGAACAAAAAATGAGAGTTGGGGGTGGATGGTGCTGACTCTTAAAGAACAGACAAAACAAAAAATAGAAAGCTGAGACACACTTCTAGAAAAAATCCATTATGCTAATTCAATAAATAAATTATAACACACTGTGCTCTAAACAGGAATTTAAAAACTTAGTAAGAATAGAAAAAGGTATAACATGCTATCACTGTTAAATCCTCCTAAAGCTAACACTGACCAATATCTTCCTGAGAATCACAAAGGTGGTGCAGGGTCCTAAGTGGTATCCTTGCATGCAGGATGTTTGTATGTGTGCGACTTTCTGGCTTGCCCTGAGAGCCTGCCCTTGGCCTGGTCCAGCTAAGAAACGTCCTTAAAATCCTCAAAATTATCAAAAATTAAATTTGTCTCATCCAATAGTCCACTCCTGTCTCAGGAGTAGCTGCTAATATCTGCAACATAACAAAATGCCATTTATGTTACAGAGACAGGCATGTTTAAGGTGATATGGAGGACATCGAAGGGCCTGATCTCCTCCAAATTTATGACACTTCTAATTCTTTTCTTAATTTTTAAAAATTATTTCTAATTATTCCAGAATTTTAATTAATCAGGAACATACTGACTTCTTGGGTAGTGTACATTCCTCCAGCTACCATCATCTTTTGAAGTGAGCTGGAGCTTCCCTGTACACCTCTAGCCCGTGGAGAGGAAAGCTAAGGTTCAGGTTGGATGAGGTCTGCAGCTGTGCCCTGATCCTCTACAGCAGGATCCAGCTGCTGGAGCACGTGGCAAAGCCCCTGGCATAGCTATAAATTACCTACAGTGTGTGTGACCATGATTAGTTGTTTGACTTCTTGTTAAGCAACACTTAGAGTATCTGTAGGCACACAGTAAGCAGTTTGGAATTGCTGATTGCACTCTGATTTACGAGGGGTGGTGGAGAGGGATGAAGAGAGACATGAGTCTCATTACTCTCACTGCAGTGTGGAAATGGGTAGCAAAACTTAACTCATAAGGAAACTAGACAGGAATTTAGTTGTCACCCCACAATATGTAAAAGGATTGCCTTTTATTTATTTATTTTTTAAAAAAAAGTATTTGATGCACTATTTCTCTTACTAGTTTCAGATAGACATGAGAGTATCAATACAGAGAAAAAAGGCTCTCCAGAGAGCATTTATTTACTATCCAGCCTAAGCAAAATCAATATTGATTATTGCAAGTTCAAAGCACAACTGAAATTCATGAGATTTCCAGAGAAACAAGGTTAAATGTGCTTGGAAGAAGTTCAGCTATAGATTTGCATTTTGGACATGTGTCCCTTCATAACTTCCAAACTGTTGGACACTTGCTCATCTTTTCTTTCTCAAATGATGTTTCCAGATCAACAAGCTTATCCTTCCCTGGGATCAGTAATTTCCTAAGTCTTGCCTTTCAGAATACAACTCGTTTTCTGTCTGTTTTATGCAACTAGTAACACTCTGTTCTCCAGCTCTGTATTAATCTTCTGAGAATGTTATTTATTTTACAGTATTGGCACAGCAGGAGACTTTCCTCTGTTTTGATGAGGGCCCCTGGAGACAGCTGACACACCATTAGCACAGTGCCAAAATAATACTGTCAGATGTTCAGTCTAAATTAGCATAAAATATTAAGATAACACCAGTTCTTTCTCTTCTGATACTGTTCAGATTGATATGTTATGAAGAGCAGACTCTCCTGTAACCTCCTAACAATACCCTCCAAACTGTCCTAGCTTCAGGCCTTCTGCAGAAGTTCTGCTATTCCCCATCCTGGCCTTGCTGCATAGTACTATGAATCATACTACATAAATTGCACAGCCACCCAAACCCAAGTATTTACTAGGTTTGTCACTTGAACAATGTTTTAGTACTGAGCTCACAAATGGTCTGTTGATTTTATATTGAATTAGAGTATTGCTCTCGTTATTTGTGTGCAAAGCTTTTCCAGTTACAAAATCAGCCAACTCAAATGGAAAAAAGTGATTTGGATTAAATTTTGCACCTGAAACAAAAAAAAAAACAACAAACCACTGTCAATTTGCTAGCATTAAAAACTTTTTACAGAAATACATTTTTAAAACTTTTTTTTTTTTCCAAATTATTACTCTTTCAAGACTAAGAGCAGATAAAACAGCTCAGTAGTGAAAGGCTTTTTTCAGTAAGACAAATAGAATGAAAGTCTTTGAGCAGTGATGGTATCTGTCAAAGAGGAGCTTCTGTTTATCTAGAATTTTAATAAGCAGAGTTGCATGAACTCTGGTCCCACATAGACCTTTTATTGCTAAGGTCCTAAAGTAATTTTCATATCCCATCCCACTAGAAAGCAGTGTGAACATCTTCCACAGTTTAGTGTACAGTTCTATTATTTCCCATTAGGTGTCTTTCATAGCAGATCTGTTCAATGCTGCCTCTAAAGATCTGAATTAGTCTTTTTATATCTGCGATTTTAGAGAGTCCCCTTAATTTCATTTAATCTTAAAAAAATCATACCATTTCTAAAGTAAGTCAATGGATACTTTCATGAGGCAATCTAAGACAGATCCACATCTAGTCCAGAGCACAAATGTACCACAAGCACAGTCGCAAATTTTGTCACCAATATTCACGCGTATGGCAGAGTCTTGTTGATGTTTCTGAGTCCCTAAGTACACAAGCCTGAAATCCCTCTCAATGACAAATCCTCACAACCATTCCATAAGCAGAGCTCAGTTTGCTCTCAAAATGTTATTCATGACCAGAGATAAAGATTTTGTTATCCACCTTTTCTGCAATATTCTAATGCTAACATTGCTTACATGTAAACCACAAGGATTTATCTACAGGTGAGAACATCACTCAACATGCTAAGTGGGATTAATAAGACACATTTTAACCTGACCACTGAATCTCTATAGACAAGGACTTAAGCCACTCTTATCCAGAGCAAGGACAAGCATAATTGAGTCCATTACTGCAGTTCAGTGCAGTCAAGGGGGTTATGGTCTGAACTGCCAAGAAAGTTCCTATATTTTACTTTGTGAATTATATAGGGCAGAGGACTAAAAGTGTAACCTGATGTAACCTTTTTATACTCACTATAATCCAAGTGTGTCTACAAGTGGCATTGTCACAAAAAAACAGCCTAAGCAGGTTGGCAGCATGCTGAGAAATTCCCACACATTCAATTCACCTTTGAAATCTTAATTCCAGGTCTTACTTCAGCCATTGAGACTTGCCATGATCAATATGGAGCTTTTGATGCTTAACAGTGGCCTTATGCGAAAACTAAAATGCCTTGATAAACTGAAGACTAACATGGACTTTTTGGCCTCTTTGTCCCATATAAGCAAAGAAGAGTAAACCCAGAAAAAAACCAAGAGCTGTGAATAAACATAAAATAATTACATGTTGTAAGAAAGCCTGAGTACAGTAAAGACAAAACCTAATTGTTTCCTCAGCACCAGAGCTAAGGATGCCTCCCTTCCCATTGCCTGACACCTAATAAGGTGAAAAGTTCTGCCTGAAGCTTTTCCCACTGCTGTGGAGTCCACTGAGTGTTTAGTGCTCACCAGAGCTGAACTTGGGTCACATTTTCTTCAAACAGGGGAACTAATGTGATTTCTCTATCCAACAACTCATTTCCATGAAAGTTACAGGAATTCCGTATTGCAGTTAAGTAAAAGTCTGCAAACTGCCCTGTAATTAAAAATTTACTAAGGAAGGACAAACAAATGCACTTAGACATCAGCATTTACACGAGTTTATATTCACAGCCTGGCCATATAAACCTCTTTTTCTATACAACCAAACTGTAGAGGAAAGAATCTGGAATATGAACAGTGAAAAACTGGATGAACACATGTACTAACTGCACTTTGAGATATATGTGAAAACAAGACAATAAACTAAACTGTCATGGTCATAGTAGCTAGTGCATATACAAAGGTTTTGATGCTGAAATACAGAACACATACAAATTCTGTTTGTCTCTTCCAGTCATATTGTCATATTTCAGTTAGTTCACTAGCCCTCTGCTGTGCCAGCTTTACATATTAGTTCATTTTCCATCTGAATAAAAAAGTTCTCTTTACAGTCAACTGTAATACAGAAATATTCTGCTGTGTTGCAAAGGAGGGAATGAAATAAGTCTGCAGGCTCTCACTGACTTTATTACAAGAGGCATTATGAATGTAGTCCAAGGGTGGAACAGCAGCAATCAAAAAGTACAACGAAGTGCAGAAGGGTCCTTTGTCTTTCAGAACCTTTTGTATTTTTGACAAGGGACTTTGTAATTGCTCCAGTAGCACAGCACCAATAGAAAACAATGCTCTGAAGCTAAAACGCTTACCAGAAACTTCCTCTCGTCAAATAGCAGTTCACAGAAGTTTTCAGTTCTTTAGATGTGTGGAAGAAGCCCAACAGAAAAAGCAATACTCCACCGTGTGGCATTACAGGAGAACAGGCAGGACTCTTCCACAAACCAGACTTCTCCAACTTCTATATTGATTTGACATATAAAAGGCAAATTCATCGTGGATCAGAGTAATTTTCTTGGAATCATATTCTGACACATTAAAAAAAAATTAAAGAATTCAGTCAAATTCAATAGAGTTTGAATTAGGGAGGAAAAAAAACCTTTTGATTGCCTACCTAACAATGTAATACTTCTCTACTGGAAATGACAATTGCACATTTTAAATACACTTCCAAACATATTGTCACACTTCCAAAAACTAGAGAAGCATTTTCATTGGACTAAAAATGCTTAGTGAAAAGAGAAATGCTTTTAAAAAGAAGTCATCAAGTTTCCTTCTATTCTCAGGAAAGATTTTGAAATGTAAAGAACTTCCTTAAACTGAGATTTTAGCCTTTGTACTCTGTTTTATAAAGAAATCCCAAATCCCCCAGCTTTTTCTCTTTTTTTTTTTTTTTAAATACTCCTCTCCAGTTTTCCATTAATTAATTGAATTTTCTTAGACCATTTTACGAAGTGTACTCCAGTAAAGAAACAAAGAAAGTCTAACCATAAAATACTGCAATACTAATAAAAATCCCAAACAAAACTTGAAGCATCAGAACTTTCTGTACTCAAGTTTTCCTAACCACTAGAAATACTATTTACAGAATAGTTCTTGCTTAGAGGCAAGAAACAACTAAGACCACCAAATAAAAAATGCTAGAGAAAATGAAAGTACATGTTCTTTCCCTTTGTTGCATTTCTCATTATAACATTGGAAGCATTCAATAGAAAAATGTTGAGAGCCAGAATCCTTTGCCATATTTTTCCATAATCTTTATGACATAAAGAAGTAGTGTTTCTACCTACATTCCTGGTGATGTTGAAGTGCTTTAACTGCACTGCAACCTAAAAATGTTTAAGACTGCAGCTTCCCTCAAGCCCAGTGAGAACTGTGGTAGCAGAGATATTCAGTCTATTTTTTTTCACTTTACATCAACAGCTAGAATTTGACTAAAAATTGGCAATCTTTTTATTCTTCCTTCATGAAACAGAGCTCTCTCTTACTGGTATTTAAATTCAATCCAGTTTGTCAACATCTTTCAACTATTTTTTCTTTCAAGTATAACTCAGAAATTCAAATGCCTGTCTCAATTAGAGCAATTCCTCTTCTATTTCTAAGACTTGCTCACAAAATGGGAAAACAGCCTTTAGGGTATTTGTTTTGCCTGAGAAAAGACATTGCCTGCACTTAATTAATAGGAAGATATAAAGTTATTTGCAACAGCTTGTCCTCACATTTGTCATCATAATATTGCACAACCACAGATTTACAGGATAAATATAAATCAGGAATGAGTAAGATGATGCTGGCCTGTTTTTGCAAACCAGGCATTAAAGTGGGATGGAAATAACCATAATACAAATTACTACAGAGCTAATCTATGAGTATCTGTGGATTTTGGTAAGTACTGTAAAGGCTACTGAGGTAAAAGCACAAATTTGCAAATGGACTTGAATCTGTAATACATACACATTTCTTGCTGTTTCAGAAACTTTACAACTATTCATAATATCATCCACTTGGCCCAAGGAAACAGAGTTCAGGTTTAACTGATGTTTTTCTCTTCCAGTCCTTTCAAAGTCAACCCTAATAATCCTGAGACCATCAGATCATATAACCTCTTCATAGGTATATGAAAAACAACTACCTCCAACAGTTTGGGTATGAAACTACCCCCATGCTTTTTACAGCAAAGATCTGTACTGTCTGAAGGCTATCAAAGGCTGGGATGCTTCCAAAGGCAAACTGTTTATTCAGAGGCAGATTTGATCAAGGCTCATGTTTTCCAAAAGGCAGCTAGCTTACTTAAGAGCTTGAAAAAAATCCTTTCCCTAGAGCTCATCCACTGGGCTCTTTGGGCTGTGTATTTTAAGCAGCAGAAAACTGCCAAGTCAAAAGCAATGAATTTGTTTCTAAGAGAAGCAAGGAAAAGACAAAGAGTAAAAGTTAACATTGCAGATCATCACAGGCTTCAGAGAGCATAAAACAATTGCTTCAATCAGAGCTAAAAATACTTTTTCTAAGACTACTTGCTCTTCTGCCAAAGGCATGCAATACACCAAGAAACATGTTTGCAGAATCAAAATATTTATAACATGGCAAAGAAGCAGTCCCTGCTTTAGAAACTTATTATAGCTGGTTAAGTCCCAGCTACATTTTTCATAATACAGACAAAAGATTATCACCTCCAGACAGAAATGAATACTGGTTTTGTTGCCAATTTAATATTAAAACAGGGAAAAAAAACCCCAGCATATGTTTTCTCTAGATCACCTAATAGTTAGCTTGGTGTAACTACCAATATTTTTATATAGTTATAGGACAAAACTCAATTTTACTTTAACCTCCTTTTTGCTATTCAACAGAAGTTGTACTAGAAAGTACTCTGAAAGAAAGGAACGGTAGGGCTGTGCAAAGAAATTTAAATGTTTGTTCTCTGTACTCAAAAACCTCTGCTCAACTCAAATTTCAATACAACTCTTCATTTCTAGTCCATGGGAACACAGAAATCTAAATATTTATAATGATCAAATTTTAGAGAAACCTTTATAGAAAGTGTCAAATTCAGCTTCTTTTTTTCATTAATTTAAAACATTGGAAAAATCTTTTTTAAGGGGAAAAGAAACAAAGAGAAGTAATATTAAAGTCATGAATAGAGTGACAATTCACTTTGGAAAACTGAAGTTTTCTTGCCATATTTAGCTAATGCTGAAGCAGTGTCTACAGCAACATCACCAGTGCAGCTCTGTGGCTGCCAAGAGTGGCTCCAACTGTGAAAAGCATTGTTTTTTTTCTTTTTTTTCAAGTCTCTTCTTCAGTTTTCCCCTTCCAAAAGACACAACACATCAGAAAAGAATAAACTTCTTTTTACAATTGTCAGGGAAAGGATTCTGCAATTTTGATTTGTAGCACAGATGCTATTTGGATATTAACCTAGCAAGAACATAACATATTATAGTATTTGTAACACTGGAACAACAACTTGGTTTTGCAATCATGAATTGCCAGCTCCTACCTTTAATTTGCTTTTAATTGCTCTTTTCAGTTGAAAGCCAAGAGAGACAAGAAAAATCAGGTTGTTACATGATCCATTAGTTGCAACTCCAGTTCTTCCCCCCAAACATCTTTCTCTCCATGCTGATGAAAAGCTGCAACCGCGCAAGGAAAATTAAGACACTGCGTGGCGAAGATGGAATTAGAGTAGCAAAGATCATAACTAGCTACTGGTTACTGTGTGGAACTCAGAAGCAGAGGCAGGTAGGATGCATGAGTTCCTGCAATGTAACACATTCCACTGTTGTTCTAGTATGTAGAACAGACAGATATTGCTTCTATGATTCTGTGATTATATCACTTTTGAAAAAGCTCCTACTTTTAAAGCTGTTGGTGCACATATGCACACAAGCATCATCCCACCCAGCAGAGCAGATTGTTTAATAAAGATATACAGATGCATTTTGGAAACAGGATTTTATTGGAAGCTTATCAAAAATGTCTGAACTCTTATTCCTGAAAAACACTTCAGGCTTTAGTCCCTTTTCTTTTTAGCTTTGGGTTCTTGTGACAGCTGAGATAATTCACTTTCTTCTACTTCGTCACAATGCTTTCTTTTCTTTTTCTTTGACTTTTTATTGTCACTTTGATAACCACTGGAGTCACTGGTAGGCAATACATGTTCCTGTTCTTGCTTATGCTTTTTCTTTTTCTTCTTCTTCTTTTTATCATCACAGGATCCATTCACAGCATCAGCACTTTGCTCTTCTCCATTTTCCCTCACAGTGTTATCCATCTCACCTTGAGGCTCCTCTGTGACATTATCTACACCAGAGTCATTCAAACCATTTTCCTGGTACTCAAGCTTTTGAATTTCATCTCCATTTGCACTGTCAGTGACAGTCGCAGATTTTTTGGGCTTCATGCTGTAAAGTAATATATAAAATAAGTTCAAGCAGAGACATCTAAGCACATCTCACACAGTGAAATGTCTAATTTGCTAAAACACAGTATTTACATCAAATAGGTAACAGATAAGGATTTGCTAAAAGCAACAACAAATGGTGAGCGTGATACTCTAGTTACAGAAAATCATAAAGCCAGTTTAACACTTTCAGGGTAATTTCTATTATCTAAGTAGCCTCCTTCTTACAGAAATCAATATTCTCTTTCAAATCTTAGCCTAAATTTCTTCTCAAAAATGCTGTATAGACCATTTGATAGTTCCTCTTTTCTAATATTCCTTCATCACTAATTCATCATTACACACTGTCTAGTAAAGTTGTTTGGTTTTCTGTGTTTTGTTTTTTTTAAGTTATTCACAAACACACACAGCCAACAGCCTCTTCAGTCATACAGTCACTGCTGGTTTTGTCAAGCAACTGTCTTGCTGAAGTCTACAGTTAAAACAAAGGTGATGCTAGGATATTCAAAAAAGAAGAAAATAAAAAACCCAGACAAAATCAGAAAACTCAGCAGGTATCTTGCAACTGAGATGACTGGAGAAAATGTCTAGGAAGATAAATATGAAAAGAATGCAGTTAAAAAACATGAGGAGGAGATATCCCCAGAGGCACTGAGAAAAAATATTGTTAAGTTTCACTGTTAATTCACTGAAACAATCCAGAGCATCCTTCCAGATTAAAAAAAGAAAACAAAACCAAACAAAAAAATGCAATGTTTTTGTCAATAGCAGTCACATGGTACATTTACTTAAAAACATAACAACATTGGTAGAAACAAATTGCTCACCAAATGACCACTTAAAAAATATAAATCTGAATGAAGTCTTCTAAAGATATCACTATTGAGACTTTTAGCAAGCTGCTATAAAAATTTAGAGGCATAAGTGAAAGGAGGAAGGTGATGTATTTTCTTGCACTGTCTTTGATATCCTTATGTTTCAGCAAGCACTGAAGCCATTCAAATGTAACTATTTGTGGTTATCTAATGTTTTATGGGCATGTGTGTAAATATCAACACTGTGTTCAGGAACTAGTTTGTTCTCACTTGGAAAGTCTACGCACATTCATAAGCACAGTTACTCTAGACATTTGGGGGTGCTATTTTGAACATGTATTATTTATGCAATCAATAGTTCATGGTCACCACACAGATTTTTAAAGCTAGGAAAAAAAAATCAAAAAAAAAAAATCTACTCTTCTATTTCCAGAGATAACTTCCAATGTCAAAAGTTTTTAACACCAGAAAGTTTAGCTTTAATATAACATAGGCTACAGACATGGGCTTGTGTAAAAATAAGAAAGGTTAAAGATTAAGATGTTAATTCAAATCCTTTAGCTTGTAACAACCCCATTAAAACAGTTACACATATTCTCTAGAGGGCACAATACCTGCTTTTAGTGAGTCCTCCACGAATGAAGAATACTCCAGCTGCATCAGAATCTAAATGCAATACTTGAAATTTCAGTTCATCCCCTATTTTAAACCCCAGCTCTTGCCACTGTACAACTGACATTTGTTCAGGTTTAGGGATAGAAGCATTGAAGCATCCATGTATTAGGCAGCCAATATGACTAGGGGCCACTTTATTGATGACACCCTAAAAAAGAAAAAGAAAAAGACACATAAAGCTACAGTAAAGATCATCCCTTTAAACCCACATGATATATATTTAGTTTCTTTTCATAAAGATTTCATGCACAAGTTACAAAGTCAGTTTATCTAGCTAATATGCTAACTCTTCTTCATTAAATTAAAGCTACTTCTATATACTCTTCACACAAATCCTCCCAAAATAGAACTGAACCTGTATTTGCAAGAGAAAGTCAAAACATGAAATTTAGTCATAATGAGTACCTGAACAGCTAACTCCTTCCTCAACTACAGCTATCAATTTTGTTTTAGACCCATTTTAAGTCTGATTTACTTGCCTAAAACAGCATTGTGTTGGCACAGCACTATAGCAGCTGAAGAAACAGAAACATAAGATTTTAAGTACTCCTTTAGGTGGGTTTCTGATACATTTGCATGTCAAATGTTAATCACCCTTGTCTTCCCCAAAGATGAACTGACTGAGGGATCTGGGCTTGTTTAGCCTGGAAAAGAGAAGGTTGAGGGGAGACCTCATCGCTCTCTGTAACTACCTGAAGGGAGGTTGTAGAGAGGCAGGGACTGGTCTGTTCTCCCTAGTGGAGTGTGATAGGATAAGGGGAAATGGATGGAAATTGCACCAGGGGAGGTTCAGGCTAGACATTAGGAGGAATTTCTTTCCTGAAAGGGTTATCAGCCATTGGAACAGGCTGCCCAGGGAGGTGGTTGAGTCACCATCCCTGGAGGTGTTTAAGAGATGGGTAGATGTTGCATTGGGGGGCATCATTTAGCAAGTTGATAGGGCTAGGAAAAAGGCTGGACTTGATGATCTTCAGGGTCTCTTCCAGCTGTAACTGTTCTATGATTCTACAACATTGAAGGTTTTTTCCATTCTTTTCCTAGCAAGAGGACACATTTCTTAAATCACATTTAGAAAGACACAAGCTATGCTGCAAAAGGTATGACACAACAATGAATGTAAGCCAACTGTCAACTTACTTTTTCCACAAGTATTAACACAGGAATATTAACAAGCTTACAGCTGTTCTGTGAGCCATACATTTCCTTTTATTGAAAGGCAGACTTCAACTTGATATATTGCTCTTGTACTTGAAGGAAATAAACTCATGACAATATCCTAAATATTCCTGCCGCTATTAAATAAGAACAAGCAGACCTGTTTGAGAATTATTTGCTCTTCAGAAAGAAGCATTGATATAAACGATATACAAAATTATCATACAATATTTAACAATGTGCCATTCTTATGATACAATATTTTAATAATATACAAATATCATATATAAATTCAACAAATACATGGACAGACAGTACAGACATGAAAATAAAAAATACTTCTATGAACTGCTAATCAACTACAGTAAACCACTCATACACTTATGAACTACTAAAATATAACCCCATCACCTCTGCTGATGATGGCAATAAGCCAAGTTTTGATTACTGGACAATGCTCTTAGACAAAATGGTATGCCTTTGGGGTTGTCCTGTGCATAAACTGAAATTGGACTTGATAATCCCTGTGGGCACCTTCTAACTCAGGACATTCTGTGACACTCAATATTGTCCTGTGAGACGTCACCGTGTTTACGTACCACCAGTTTTTTCCCTTTCTTGGGGCTGAAGATGACGAAGTCGGCCTCGATGTTCAGATGGATGAATTCTTGATCGTCGTAAATGTCCCCGAGCTCACCCACCACTTTGATGTTGTCGTAAGCCACCGGAACACCCTGAAGGCTGGAAGGAGAAGGGGGGCGGGGGGGGAGGCACCGTTAGATTTTAGGCCGAGGCCAGCCACCACAGGGGTGGGGTGCGTTCTCGGCGGTCCCAGGCGGTGGCAGGGGGCGTCCCAAGCGGGATGAGGCTTCCCTCCCCCCGACAGGGCCCTAGACAAGGCCCCTGCCCTCCCCTGCCCTGCCGCACCTCTCCGAGTAACGCAGGAGCTCGGCATCAAGCTGGGCGCGGATGCCGGTGCGCTTGCGGCCCAAGTAACGCGGTGCCAGCGCGATGTGCCTACGGTGCGGCGCCACGACCAGGCAGGAGTAACGGCGCCCCACCAGGCCGCAGGCTACGGCGAAGGAGGGGATGGAGGCAGCGAGCAGCGGCGGGACGAACGGCGGCAGCTCCGCTGCCACGGCCATGCTGCTGGCAGGCACCAGCAAGGCCGTACGGGCGGCAGCAGCACATGGCAGGGCGCGCCGCGATGGCGTCACACCGGACCGGCGAGGTCGCAGTCGCGGGGACTGACGCACTTCCGAGTGCTGGTGGCGTGGGGCGGTGGTGGCCGGGAGCGCTGGTAGTCCTGTGCTGGGGGTTTTCCGGGGGTGTGGGTCCCGTATTGCGGCCCGGTGCAGCGGGTCCCGTAACGGCGCCGAGCCTAGGGCAGGCAGGGAAGTCACCCCGACCAACCGCGGTGGTTTCAGCATCAGAGCGCCCCAGGGCGTGTGGCTCTCCGGGCCCTCGCCGCCTCCCATTCCTGCTGACCGGTTGCGCCTTTCTGCCACAGCCTGGGGCAGGTGAGGCAGGCAGCGGTACCACCGAGGAGCAGGAGTTATCTCCATGATCCATCTCTGACAGACCAAATGCATCTGCAGATTATGCCTCCATGGCAGCCTCATTTATTTTCTTTTTACAAACTTGATTTTGCATCTCATGACCTCTTTTCACAAACCACTTGCCCCATGAATCTAAATCAAACATTTGNTGATTTTCAGACTGTGCTTGCAAACATTTGGTAGTTTAGACAAAATACAGTGTTATGATGTAATTATAAATTTAAATTGAGCGTGTGGTAGTTTAGGCAAAAACCACATCAAATTACCTTAAATGACAATCTTCGTATATGGCAGTTTTAAGAATACACACTTTGTGATTTCTGTTGCTAGGGCCTGGGTCTAATCTGTGCATATGAGAAATTTGGTAACACTTTTGTTAACCACCTATGAGAATAAAAAAGGGGAAGAAAGTTAAAGTCACAAAAAAGGCTGCTTGTGCACTGTACACTGCAATGGCCTACAAAGTGAGCCACAGTAACAGCAAAATAAAGCTTGCTGTCCTGTTGTAAGCAGTTGAACTTGTGGCTGGTTAGTGAAGACTTTGTCCAGAGAAGTCAGTCTGACTTAGATGGGTTACACAGCATTGCCTAAAAATTTTATTTTCACATATTTAGCTGAATGAGTGAAAAACCTTGAAAAGGTGTTTTTTTGATTTAAATCTAATTTGTATCAGCTTAAATTGTTGTAGTAAATGTACACTTTCAAACTGATTGAATCCACGTGAGTTAAAAATGTTGATACCTCAATTTTGTTAAAGGTGTTAAAATTTCTTTTACACTGTGGAGGCCTCAGAAACACTGCTGTTCTGTAAAGAGAAGCCTTACATCAGATATCAGAAACTCCCTATAAATTAAGTGATGCAAAAGCCTTTGAAACTACTCAAATAACGCATCACCATAAGGTTTTATTTGAATGTACTGTGAAGACAGGACATTGCTAGTTTTCACAGGTAAAACAAATGGTATAATTTGCAGTTACTTTACTGCAAGAAAAGCTGGGTTAGTTTGAAAACTGACATAAAAATGGCTCTCAGATGTCATACTGAGCTTGCAAAATTGAAAGAGAAAATATCTTGAACTACTGTAATCTGTATTCTCTTATGACTTTAATCCTCCAAAGTATTTAATGTCTTTTGAAATTAATTGTATATGTTCTCAGCTTTCTGGCATAAATATCTGTATTTTTTATTTTGTCTATTCAGATTATATTTAAAACTTGCAGTGTGCTTTCAATCTCAGTTGAAGACCTTATATAGTAGCTGCATGCACTTGTATTCCTAAATGAAATACACATTTTATAACTCTTATTTATGAGTGGATTTAGTTTGTAGTGAGAACATATAATACACTGAGGGCTACACTCAGCTTTATCCAGGATAATAAAAACCTAACTCTGCTCCTTAGAAATTCAGAATAAGATGGAAATGCAACATGAATAAAAATGTGGACTTTTGTCTTTCTCCCTGTAGGCAGGTTGGGCTAGATGGTGCCAGAATGGCTCCCTCTCTCTGCTCCTGCAGCCAACTGGGATTATCCCTGCGGACTTCTGTCCACAAAAAATCTCTACAGAGTTCAAGTTGATACTTTCTGACTGAATCTCCTTTTATCCCTGCTACTGTGTTTTAGTTTTCATTGCAAAGTGCTCTTGGAACTTCCCAATTTCTTTTCAGGCTAATGTAATCTGGAGAGTGAACTCGAGGCAACTCCAGAGCTAATTCCAATTAACCTCCTTTAAATACTTACTGTAGGTATCTGATCCCAACACCAGCTGTTTTTCTCTGCAGATCCACACCTGTCAGGTCAGATGTCTTGCTGATGCAACATAGCATTTCTGGACCAAATGCAGCATTGACTTGCAGTCCCAGAGACTTCAGATCCATCGTATGACATCCGCTTTCATTACCTGATTGTAAAGGATGTCCCAGCCAAAGAGAAGAATCTCAATGCTACTGCCAATTGCCCCAGTCACAGTTCAGTTCTGAAAACCACCTGGACTGTAACACATCACAATATTCCCACATTGGTTTCTTGTCATCTTTTTCTTCCCTAGTTGTATATATTCTTTTCACTTCATGACACTAGCTTTTAGTTTAAAAACAGTCTGTCCCAGCTGACCTTTAAGCAGCCTGCTTCCAAAAAGGCAGCTGAAATCAATGTTTAAAACAGCACAACGTTGGTACTTTTGCCAAGTCTCACGGTGTCTGATAAAACTCTGCTGAGCCTGTTTTTCTCTAGTGGTCAAGTTGCCAGTAGTAATCGGGACCAAAACCAGAGGCTGCATTTTCAATCACTGCTGTTCTTTTCCTTTCTGTTACATCTGTGTTTGCCTTGTTTTCTCTTAGGTCAGACTCCATTAAGGATGTTCATTAACAGCCAGATATCTAGCACCTCTCAGCTGGTCTTTTGTTCCCATAGAGTCATTGCCTTTTTCAGTCCAGGTTTCCGAATTGACACTGTGTGCTGAGTGGCAGCCCCATCCAATAGCTCCTTCATGCTCCTCCATGGCAGCTGCAGTTCATTCATTTGCAGGGCTGCCTCCGTTTATGGTTAAAATCCTGGAAGCCTTCGCTGCGATGGAATATACTGTGTCTGTGCAGGGGGAAAGGGATCCTGTGGCACTGTGCTGGAGTGGAATATACACTCCCTCTTTGGGCCATGTGCTCAAAGGACTTGGAGAGTTTTGAAACTGAATCTATCCCAGGTTTGTCATCACACAACCTGTGCTCTATAAAACAGAGTAATGAAGAAATACCTCACAATTACAAAGAAAAGGTGGATACGGTTGAAAACTCATGGTAAATTTTTCTTCAAATGTTTTAGCTGGCTTCAGGTTTTTCATGTGGTATTACAAAAACCTACAGTGTTTTTACTAATAATTGTTGATGTGGTACTTAGAATGAAGAATCAGTACTCAAATTCTCATTTTTGTTTGAAGATGTATTGTAATTGTTTCCTTCAATATCATTGACCCTCATTCCAAATAAAGACTAATCCCAACATGTTTGATCAGTGAGAATTAGGCATCTAAATGTCATTGAGGATCTCATTTTGCGGCCCTAAACATAGAATTCTGCTAGGCTAAATTTGTGGAAGCTTTTATGAAAGAGCCAGTATGTGAAATTCATCAGTGTAGGGGATTAGCTAAAGTTACAATAGTTAAAGTAGTAAAACTTCATTAGACTCAAAATGTGAGATGAGTTAAATTATAACTCTCAGATCAAAATCTAGTTTGAACAAATACAGGATGAATACTGTCATTGGCCAAATAATGTAGATACTCTGTCAGTATTATCAGGCATCTCTGTATTCCTGGGTTTGTACGTAAAATGTGCCAAATGCTGAAAATCCACCAGATGGCACACTAAAGCCTTGATATGAAAAGTGTTGTCATCCCTGGCAGTGTTCAAGGCCAGGCTGGATGTGGCCTTGGGCAAGCTGGTCTAGTGTGTGGCATCCCTGCCCATCTGGGCCATTTCTAGGGTTCTATGATTCTATAAATAGTCTTCTTGGCAGTGCACAGTGAATGAGTAAGAGGCAACAGGTGCAAGTTGTAGTAGGGGAAATACTTATGAGATGGAAAGGAAGGATTCTGTACAGTTGGGTTGATCAAATGCTAGAACATGTTGTCTGGAGAAGCTGTGGGATCCCTTTGAAATACTAAAAAAATGTAATGGACCAGATGGCCTCCAAAGGTCCAATCTGACTTAAATTATGTCATGGTTTCTCTAGATTAAATGAGAGCTTCATTACAGAAAACAATTTGGCAGTGACACAAACAGGCCATGGTAGTCTTTTAAATCAGAGTTCATACTGGTAAAAGCTGGAGATAGCAGAACAGATATGACTGTGCCCTGCAGCAGCCCTTGATCTGTCCTGTGGTCTGAGAAACTCACTATTTATATATCTGCAAGGCAGCCATCAGCAGAAGCAGTCTAGATGTCTTAGTGCTTAGAAAGTATTCTCTAGTTGCAGGATGAGATAATACAGGATACACATCACTGTACTCCTCCTGTTCAAGGGAAAAATAGAGGCCATGACTCCATTGCATCAATTTGTCAGAGACTTCTCCAGAGACCCTGCTGGTTGTTAGTTTTACTCCAGGTGTGGCCTCACAAGTGATGGCAATATGCTGTCTTACTGTAGCAAAGGATACAATTTGCCTTTTATACAGAAAAGGCACACTGTTCAACTTGGTGTCCACCAGGTCATTTTGTGCCAAGCTGCTTTGCATCTGGGTGGTCCCCAGCATGTACTGGTGCATGTGATTTTTTTCTCCACAGATGCAGCACTTTGAATTTCTCTGTGATGAACTTCATGATGTTCCTGTCAACCCATTTCTCCAGTCTGTCAAGGTCGCTCTCTCTGGATGGCAACACAACCCTCTGGCACATCAGCCACTCCTCTCTTGTGTTATCTGCAAGCTTGTTAAGGCTACACTGTGCCCCATCATCCAGATCACTAATGAAGATGCTCAAGAAAATGTCACTGTTCAGTTTAACAGATGTTAAACAGTAATGCCCCTGTAGTTATCCCTAAAATAACAACCACCTTTCACCAAAAATTACAACACTACAGTTGCTGAGTTCTGTAGCATTCATCTCAACTTGAATCAGGAAATAAATGTCCCGCTGGCATTTAATTAATGATGATTAATTTCAGATTGCGTAGTGTATGGTGAATGAGGCAAAGCATAACTAACATGCTTACTCAGCACAACAGCAGTGTATTTCATCAGTGTACTTTGCAAATTGAAATAGGCTTCTTCAAAGCACTCTCTGCTCCAAAAATAATATGACTCTACAATGCAACTCTCAGCGCTGCTCAGTATTGTGACATTGCTGATACTTGCTGCTTATACTTGCTAGTGATCAGGTGCTGGGGGAAAAGTGGAAAAGTCACATTGCCAGTCTCCCTTTGCACAGCATTTAAAATCTCAGCTCTTCAGCCCAGCACACAGATCAGCAAGGGCTGGATACTTAGCTATTTCCACAGACAATGCAGCTGCCCAGGCTAGGCTGGCCTTTGCCAAAGAGGGCAATCTAGCCAGATGTTGAACTAGGAGTTTAAATTATTCTCTTACCAGTGAAGCAGCCTCCTGGGCTCATCCAACACTCTGCAGTCTCTCCACAGCACAGTTACTGTGGAGTGTGTGCGGAGGAGTCTAGACCAGGAGAGCAGGGTACAGAGCAGTCATCTGAACTACTTGCTTAATGCTGATCCTGCAGATAGTCTGTTACAGACCCTGTATTCCTCTTATATATCCTTATAAGTCTTGTAGGATAAAATAATGAGAGCATTTATTGAAATAAGTGTAGTTTCCTACAGGGTATTTCTTCAGTGCATGCATTTTTGCTAGGATTATGACTGTGGATATGAGATATATGTGAAAGATGAGAGACATGAGTGGGAAGCTGAAATGCTAAGTGTATTCATTTATATACATTTATGTTTGAAGCTTAATAAGCTAATAGTGGAAGAATTTAAAGAATATATATATATATTAAGGAAGAATTTGAATCTACAGACAGCTGATTGAATTGTGCAATTAGAGTAATCTGCACTTACCAGGCAGACATTATCCATGATTTATACTTTGTAAACATCTATATTAGTGTGTTTTTCATGGCTTTAAAAAATATTTGGTTTTGCTTTCTATACTCAAATTTATTTCTTGTATCTACAGCTGTTGATGATACAATTGAGTGCTCCCATCAGTAAAGGAGCTCAAATATGCTGAAAAAATTCTGATTTACTGAAATACATCAGTTTAACATGCAGCTTAGCTGTTTGAGTATTCCATCTGCAAAATCAACTAAAAAGCATTCCTCTTGGGGCTGGCTACTATTATCACAGCATTATTTGAGATTAGTAAGAGGCTCATGGTGTGTGATTTTCTTTCTAATTATCAGTTTTTGTCAATGATCATTAGGTTAATAAGTAGTTAAAGAGTATAATATCCTGTTAAACTAGTGAGGCAAAGCATACTGGAAGTGTTTACTGGTAGTGATAAAAAGCCATATACTACTGCTGTTAAAACTCTTCCTTCTGCTTTTCCTGGTTTGAGTTTGAACATAATTCTGTTCAGTGATTTTACTTTTCAGCTCAGTCTCTTCCAAGTAATTGCATTTTCTGCACTTAACAGCATATTTTTTCAGACAGTGTCTGCTTCTGGTAGTGATAAGGCTCAGTGTTTACAATTAGTACCAAGGATTGGTATGCAGACCAAGGTCACAGTGAGGGGCACAAAGTAAAAGGCCTGACCTATGGGGTGGAGCATACAGGACAGGTGACCCTAAACTGACCAGCTAGATATTCCATTCCATATACATCATATTCAGTATAAAGCTGAGGGATCAAGAGGGTCAAGCTCCCTTCTTCAATGGCCAGTGTCTGAGGAGCACCCTGTTCATTCTGCCTTCAATCTTGATCCGTGAGTTCCTGAATCCTTTTCCTGAATCCAGTCTGCATCTGACATTGAGTTCAGTCTGGGACTTCCCCAGTGCCTGTCAGAACATCAGTGGTGACACTGATGTAATTGCCATCAGGGGAGTTGGTTTCAATATTGATTTTGTATCTGTTTCATTTTATTGTTATTATATTTCCTTAAAGCTGTTTTAGTTTTCGTTTCCAATCCATAAGACTCTTTCCCTTATTCCTTTTCTCTTCCCCTTCTGGAAGGGGAGATGGTTTAATAGAGAACGTCTGTCATTCATCTAATGATCAGCCCAGCTCTAACCCCTGACACTGCTGTTGCCATAAAAGAGTTTCTCAGACACCTAACATTCTAGAAATACAATAAAATTTTATTTTAAAATTATGATCATATAATTGGTGGTGCAGCTGTGCTGCTCTGTGTGCTCTTCTCTGCAGTAAACTACACATCCTTCATTTCAACAGAAGAGGGCCTCCCAGCTTAACCTTTAGCAAGACATTTGGTGAACAGCTCTGAGCAGTGGAGCTAGCAGGTTGAATGTATTCATGCTGAGTGGCACAGGGTCTTACTGTTGAGGTGTTATTCAAGAGGTAGAACCTCTCAAGGCATCCTGAGCTTTCAAGCACCCAGTTCCTTGACAGGTCCACGATTTCAGGTAAGGATTCAGATCTCTGGATCCTGAGTGCAGGTAATATTTCTTTTGGAAGGGTAAAGCTGATCTCCCTGAATACCCAAATATCTAAAGAAACTCAGATATTTCACTTTGAGATTGAGGCATATAAGATATCAGGCTTGCAAGGCCTGGCTAGCATCTGCCTAAATCACTTATTAGAATCTAAAGCTTTAACAGTGTACTAGGCTCATCAGCAGGATTTAAATTTTACTTGGTCTTAAATTATGCTTAGTCACAGTTTGAGTCCATATTATACTATTTCCACTGGGGGCTTTCTAAGAAAATCCAGACCTGCAGTCAGATTTGGGTTTACCAGCACAACCAGGCTTGAAGCCAAACTCCAGAGAAGAGTGATGTGAGGACATGGGGTTCCAACTTCCTGATGACCAGATGGGTTGGGTGTGGTGTAAGCGCGTGTAGCAGTTCACTCACAGGCCGTCAAGGGTCAGTTCTTCGGAAGCAGTGTGGCTGGGGCAGCCAGGATGACAGCTGGAGAGAGCCATGAACAAGGAAAGCCACAGGATTCAGCACACTTAAACCTATGCTCAGGCCTGCTCCTAATCTCTTGCTGCTGACCCATCCAAAAAGTTAAGCAATCTGAGCTAAGCCAGCCCCACTCTCATTCTTGGTGTGGAACATCTGCTTCTGCAAGCTCTTCCCATGCAATCATTGGGGCTGTTCTTGTGGCACTGTGTATTGAGAAAAAAACCCCTGGTTTTGCTTTTTCCATTCTATTTACATTCTGCATCTTAGAGCAGAAGGCAAGATGCCTGCATCAGTGTTGTGCATCTTTGGACCATCTCCCCAGATGCTTGCTGACAGGAAGAACTGAACAGCTCTGCCTGGCAGCCTCCTTCTTGCTGGGCTGTGTGCATAGTGGTGAAGGGAATGACTTGGAATGTCTTCCTCTTCCTCACTTTTTGCTTGTTTCCAACTCAGCAGAGAACTGTGGATGCTCTTAAGGGTAAAAGTTCTCCTGTCATTTTTCACTGCAATTGTATTTCAATGAACCTATGGGATATTCTGATAGACAATATAATTTTTCTGGCAAGTCATTGCTATTTCATACTTCAAGAGTATTTATCTATTTACCTTTACTGCACATGTATATTTGTATATATATTATGGACTGATGTTTTTGATTATTTTTTTTTGATGAGCTGTTTTGCACAGATTTACAAATGACCATAATTGAACTTCTTGGCTGTCACACACTTTTGGTAGGAAATATTACACATGTTTATATGGAAAAGGATTTAAAGTTCTTATATTTCTAAAGAGAGCATGAGCCTGCCAAGTTACGAAACTTTATTTGGAAATAAAAGTTCTACTTAAGTGTTAAGACAGCAGTATAAACATTGGAAATGTAAATGCCAAAGATATGAGTGTCACCAAAGAAGGAGATGTAAAATTGGATTCTTAATTCCAAATAAATATGCTGTTTTGACAGAAGCTTTTCTCTTTGCCAGTAAGCTGGTGGGCATCTGTTATGTTTCATTGCTTGACAGACAGGATATTCCAGTGAATATTCTGTAAGCCCCCAGAATGTATATTTTCTTGAGATCAAAATTAAATCCTTCCAAATAAACCTTCAGAGTTCAAGCATGAACCCCTTTTTGGGGGTTAATAGCAGTGCATTTAGGGGAACCATTAAAGAGAGTCATCTTAAAGACTTGCAGGTATTGCAGACTATAAATACAGATGCTGTGAGGGATGGTGCAGTCTATCATGGGGGACTGTGCAGGCATGGCAGCTGTGATTGCATCGACTGATAGAAATGGGCATTTTTCACCATTGGATGCTAATGGAAAGCTGGGGAGAAGGCAGTAGAAATCTCTTTCTTCCTTTCCTTTTGTTTTCCTCCAGTAAACCTCTACTTATAAAATTAATTTATTCTGATTGATCACTTCTGTGCCTTTGGTCTGTGCATCCAGTTGCTATTTTTGCTGAGGTAAGGACAATGCAGATTAAAGGCATGATTCTCACACTGGCACCACTGCAAAACAAGAGTAGTTACTAGTCATTGGACTCATCTCAGTATTAGGTTTAAGAATTAAAAGAATCCTTCTTTGAGATAGTTGTCCAGGTTTAAACATAAGTCTCAGTCCCTTTGCTCTCAGTGGAAGCAGTTTCTTAAGCTCATATTTACATATAGTCCTTGAAAGGGACATTAATTTAGTACTTGAGAAGTTGGGCCCCAAGGTATACGTACATGCTACCCTTTGCTTATAAAGTATGAATAACTTATTTTAAACCATTTGCATTATTTTTTTTTATGTGGGGAGGAACTTCAAAACAAATATTGGATATAGCATAGGGGACTCCCAAACATATGACATAAAAAAATAAATTGAACATAAAAAAAAAGTTAAAATGAAATTGAAGAATTTAAAGATATATTGAACAAACCTACCTTCTTTTTCCTTGTTTTCTTTTCTTTTTCCTTTTTTTTCTTTGCTGCCATTAGATCTGTGACATGCCAATACATCACTGAACCCTTCTTCTCAGAATTAGTTTTTTGTTTGTTTTGTTTGTTTGTTTTTTTCCCAAATTTTCACGTCTTATAACAGGGATACAATTAATTCCTGTGTGCCTACACAAACTCATCACTGCAGCCATAGAATCACCACAGAATTAAGAATGTTGCAACACTCTTGAACGGCAAACTGCAACAAATTAGTATGTATATATCCTTGAAGCTTTTTTTTTGTTGGATGCTCATTCTGGCTGCATTTCATGCCAAGAAGCTATTATGATCCATGTCTGTGGCATAGACTCTGAGAAAGCTAACATATATCATAAGGAGGAAGAAAGGTCATTCTCTCTTGAGCAAGCCATTTAACATAAGACCAACATCTTTCTTTTGACAGATGGAAATGTAATCTCTTCACAGTCTTTCAGCTTTGACAGTTCACATTGAAAACTAGTGAGAGCAGAGCTTTCTGTGGAGAGCTAGGCATGAGTTTGAAGCAGCAGAGGTGTGCCTGTACCATGCAGTGCTTTACTGTATGTGATCTGCAACGTGCAAAAGCAATATATTCGTAGGTGTGTGGTTCTGTGTTCAGTTCTGTCAGCCCTACCTCCCATCATGGCTAATTAGATCAGGTGAGGAGTGTCTCATTAATACAACTTCAATGTACCTGGTTGTGTGTCTGAGGATTATGGAGGCTCTGCAGAATTCTTCACTGTGTGGAGTAAACCTTTGAAGATGCTAAGTATATGGGCAACAGTGTGAAAGTAAACTTGCCAGCCTGATGCAAACTCACACAACAGATCTCTCTATCCATTGATGGAAATCAAGGTAGGAGACAGATTCTAAAACATAAGGAATTCTTTATTTTCCTCGTTACTCCAAGGGTGGCAAAATAGGCTGTTTGAGAAGAAACTGGGGAAAAAGGCCAAGATAATAGTTCAAAGCAATTAGGGAAAAAGATGAGAACTCTTGGCCTGCTGGCTGTAAGTCCAATGCAACTTTGGTAAGGCAGGGATGAATGGGATGAGTAGTTAAAGATAGTGTCATAATCCCTATGCAGAGGAANAGAAAGCTAACATATATCATAAGGAGGAAGAAAGGTCATTCTCTCTTGAGCAAGCCATTTAACATAAGACCAACATCTTTCTTTTGACAGATGGAAATGTAATCTCTTCACAGTCTTTCAGCTTTGACAGTTCACATTGAAAACTAGTGAGAGCAGAGCTTTCTGTGGAGAGCTAGGCATGAGTTTGAAGCAGCAGAGGTGTGCCTGTACCATGCAGTGCTTTACTGTATGTGATCTGCAACGTGCAAAAGCAATATATTCGTAGGTGTGTGGTTCTGTGTTCAGTTCTGTCAGCCCTACCTCCCATCATGGCTAATTAGATCAGGTGAGGAGTGTCTCATTAATACAACTTCAATGTACCTGGTTGTGTGTCTGAGGATTATGGAGGCTCTGCAGAATTCTTCACTGTGTGGAGTAAACCTTTGAAGATGCTAAGTATATGGGCAGCAGTGTGAAAGTAAACTTGCCAGCCTGATGCAAACTCACACAACAGATCTCTCTATCCATTGATGGAAATCAAGCTAGGAGACAGATTCTAAAACATAAGGAATTCTTTATTTTCCTCGTTACTCCAAGGGTGGCAAAATAGGCTGTTTGAGAAGAAACTGGGGAAAAAGACCAATAGTTCAAAGCAATTAGGGAAAGAGATGAGAACTCTTGGTCTGCTGGCTGTAAGTCCAATGCAACTTTGGTAAGGCAGGGATGAATGGGATGAGTAGTTAAAGATAGTGTCATAATCCCTATGCAGAGGAAAGAAAAAGTTTACAATCATATACATGTATATATATATTTTGTGTCTGAAAATCTGCCCCATAGTGAAAGAATTGAATAAGCTTAGCCAAGAGAAGGTTAAGACATAACTTGATCCCAGTCTCTCCAAGGTTCCTTAGTTTAGCAAACAATAGCATAGTCAGAGCCAGTGCCTGGGAAATGAAGCCAAAAAATTCTGCATAGAAAGAAATCACTTTAAAGTGGGGAAGTTTCTGCTCATTGTAATAAGAATTCCATGTCTTTTATGTGGTTTGTATCCATATCTCTTGCGCCATTTGAAGATCTCTGCTGCTGTCACCACAGTGTGGATATCAATATTAGCCTCTGTGTTAATATTGTGTTATGTGTAATTGTTACCAAAGNGCAAACCACAGGAATTTAATACTGTCAGTCTGGATGTTTGGACTTCATGGTTTAGATTTAGATTTGCCTCATTGGAATCTCTCTGTAAAATAAAGGCAATTATCTGTGTTTGCTTTCTTTGGATAGGAAAGATAAGAATTTATTCAATACTAAAGTTAAAAGCACACTTTGCAGTTGTATTTTTAACAGAAGAGAAAAGATAAAAGACTATATAACACATGACCTCCTAGCTTGAACCAACATGAAGTGGGAGGGAGAGAAAAAAGGTTCACCACATGATATGGGAGAGGAGCTGCACAACTTTGTAAGTCCAATTACATCATTTGATTAGTCACACACTAACTGCTAGTAATGGGATGTGAGAAAGAGGGCAGGAAATCCTAACAGCTCTTAGCTCCTTTTAAATCTATGTCTGCTTTCTTGGAGCTACAAAGGGAAGTTGTGTTGACTTATATACCTGGTTTATATCAGTGGAATTATATGCAGCATTGTAGTGACATTTTGCAGTTCAAGGCTTTTTCAGTTGTGCTTGTGGTCATTCTCCCTGCCTGCCTTCCTAGCGTGTTCTGATTGCACATTATGCCAGAACATAAAAACAGCTATTCCCATGGATGCAGAGTGATTTTTAATTAATGTATGTGCTCAACCTGTTTAACATATTGTAACTGCCTGTATTTTCAGAGGGACACGTTGCAGCTTATGACAGGTTTAAAAGTGGGTTTCGGAAAGGATCTCTGGGAAAACAAACCAAAACAAACCAAAACACTTCTGCTAATTACAAAACCAAATTACGTTGATGTGGAAATCATTAAAGCAACCTGCTGTGACTCGGTAGTTAAAGGACCTTAAAGATACCTTACTGCAAGTCAAATGTAACTCAAGAGGAACAAAACAAACAAACAAGCAGCCGATTTTATGTATGTTTAGGGCTCATTTGAGTGAGTCACATGGTAATTCTGAGGCTGCTCTGCACAGCTAACAATATTTAGTTCTCTGGCAGAAGTAGATATGTCTATCCCGTGTCTTTGATATTCGCTTGATGTAGAGAGATGATGAGAGAGACCTTGGTGCAGCTCTCTGGACTTTTTGCTTCAAATCTCAGCTGCTACCTTCTGAAGCAGAACAACAGATTTACAGCCAAAGAAGCCTCTCCAGGCACAAAATTTCTGATGAAATTCCAGCTGCTGATTCATCTCACCCCATTCCCTCTTTTCACAGAATCACTGAATGTTAGGAGTTGGAATGGACCTCTGGAGATCATCTAGTCTAATCCCCCTGCCAGAGCAGGATCACCTGGGTTTCCTTCAGAACACTGAATTGCATTTTCATACTTTTATAATTAGGGGAAAAAAGCCCTTCCTAAGCATACTTAGTGGAACTTGTTGGAGATTTATAGTGGAGCTAAAGATGTCACTTTGATACAGGAAGGAAAAGCTAGCTAGAATCATTTTAGGCAGGAAGATTATGCAGTAATATCTGCAAAGATATGGTAGTCTAACACCAGTCTGCTTTTAGATATTTCTAAGCTTTTAATTATAAAAGGCTCCTTTTAAATCCTTAACGTGCCTGAGACTGGGATCTGAAAGGATTAAAAATGGCTTAAATCATTATAGTCTCTTTTCCCTCTGTCTTCAAAATCACACTCTCAAGGAAAATTTTGGTATGGCTATTTGTGATTATGGCTTACTGCACACAGATTTCCTATTGAATCTGACTGCTCCACTGAGCTTCATACCTCCCTTCACCATCTGAAGGGAAATTTCTATGTCTTAATGCAACAAATATTTACTGAAAATTGTGCAAGACAAAGATTTAAAAAATATTATGTGCTCTTTTCTGCATAGTTTGCAATAAGAACTGCTGATTGTTGTAAATTCAAAATGTGTGTTTCTCATAGGCTGAGGTTCTATAAAATGCCAAGCATAGCCTAAATATAGCCTAAAATATTAAAACATACATTAAGGGCTTACCAGCTAAGTCCTACACACAAAGTTCAATAAATAAGCTCCTTCAGGAAGAATGTTACTTGACCTAGTAAATAAGAGCTGAATATCTTTGAGAGAATCTGAGCCAGCATCTGCTTTTACAGCAGCATGAAGCAGAAGTAACTGCATTAAGGACAATACATGTTTCATCTCATTTAGATTAAAATGGATTTTGGTGTAGATGTGTTAGCTGGTCACATTCTGAAAAGTGAAAGTTTTGTTTTTCTTACAATTGGATCAGTGGAGTGAGTGTCTTTTCCCCTGTGCCAATAAGGAAAACATACAAAAAATATTCCCATTACAGCTGACCTCTGTATGCAGTTATGGAACAAAACTTCATTAAATGAAGTGTAACATTTCCTAGAATTCCCCTGTCAAATTTGTCTGGAAGTGTGGGTATAAATTACCAAATATTGCCCACCACCAATAGTGCTTACATCTCAAACTCATGTTGAAGGACTGGATTTTACAGCATGGTCATAGATTCACTCAGGCACAGTCTGAAAATCACTTGGGGTCTGCTGTGGCCCCTGGTGCAATAACTGTGCCGACAGCAGAGGGACCATTAAACTCATTGCCCATGGTAAAGTGTGGGGAGTGATACCCATGTTCCTATAATCCCTGTATGGGTAGGATGTGCTCATTAGCCTTCTGGCAGTCATCCTAGGAGAGGGACAACTCTGATTCCAAACCCGGGCAGATGGAGCTCATTTAGCCCTGGAAGGCCTTCCATCTAAGAGGACACTCTAATAAACCTTTGTCCTAAGGACTTTGCTTGCAGCGTCCAAGCTTGCTAGGCCCTGGCAGATGAACCTTAGGACTAAAGGGTGGGTCCAGCTCTGCGCATGCTGTGTCTCACCTAAAAAAATCCATAGCGCAGGCTCGAGGGTGCTATCTGCTATCTTCTTTTTATCAGCACGCTTGGAAAAGGCGCTGATGAGGAGCGTGGATGGAGCCCTCCCTGGATCTTCGCTCGCGAAGCCTAGCCATACATACATAGATTCACTATGTAACATATGAGTAACTTCAAATTAATATTTATATTATATTCATATTTATATTATTCTATATATGTTCTGTTACAAGTAACAGCTTCCATTTTTCAGGGCTATATGAGCTAGTAGGTCCTACATGAGAGTCAGTTAAAGTTGCTGCCTTAACATACATACTGATTTAGCAGACCCCAAGCTCTGTTATGGATGTGCAGAACTGCCAGTGTGTTTTGGCCTTGACCATGACCATGACTCTGTTCAGCCTTTGTTTTTCTCCTTTCTGACCTTGTTTCACCTCTTTAGGAACCTTTCGATGTGTTGTGCAAAACTACAAGCATGAAAGTTAAGCTTTTCAAGATCCTTCTAATCAGGAAAAAACCTCCAAAAGATGTCTCTAAAATCTCTTGTTTAGATTTCACTTTATTTGTCGTCTTTTATGAACAAATTACGAAATATACTTCATTCGCAAATTGGAAATATTTACAATTTCTTTACAACAAGGCATTGTTGAGGTTTTGATTTATGGCATTCTTAGAGCATTCTGTCTTTCAAAACAAAGACATTGGTGTTATTTTCAGCACACTGTTCATATACACTCTGAATGGGAAATGAGAGCCATTTGGAAGAGTAATTAGCATTCTCTTTTGATACAATCTGGTGGGATAACTGAGGCTGGCTGCATTAGCAATGTGGGGAGGGGCAATGTGGGGAGGGGCACTGTGCAAATGGGTTGCTGGTACCATGCCACATGACCTGAAGCCATCATATAACACCAGATGCTGCAAAGTGGGGAGGAGAAAAAGATTCCCCTGAGCCATCCTTCCTCTGCCACCTTCTCTTCTCTTCTTTTTAGAAATCCTGTGACCAGGCTGAATGTGGTCCAGTTTAATTATTTTTTTTCTGGTTTGTGAGTCTTCACTAGAAGAAGAGTCTTGAGAAATCTATTTCAAATACTATCACAATTCTGGAAAGTTATTCAGACAAAAAAAAAAAAAAAGAGAGTAGCCAGGGAGTGAATAAATATTGTATATCCGCAAAATGTTTAGGAGACAAATTTTGAACATGTTTCTAAAAGAGAAATGTAACTGTGCTGTTCTGCAGTTGTTACATTGGAGCCATAAAAGCTAAGAAACGTCCATTTTCTTAGTTTCTTGGAGTATTTTTCCTGAAGAAAATTCTAAAACCACTTCTTTCCATGGAACTTTTATAAATCTTTTAATATACACTTCCATTGTAAATCAAATGTGGGCCACCATTGCTTAGGTTGTCTGTCATTTCCTGGAACAAGAATAGAAAACACTGATTAAAATTACAATTATTTTATGGTGTTTAAAATTCAGTTAGCTAAGGTTGTACCAACAATTTAACAATCTCTGAATTTCAAAAGTTCAAAAAAATTCACATTTTTTATTTGACTTGATAAATCTCACAGTAAAAAAAAAAAAAAATCACATTTCTTCCTACATAAATTAAGTGTATTTGAGAGCTGATAGACTCATTGATTAGTCTCAGACACCATATACATCATTGATGGCATCTATGCAAGTTCTGTGATGTTATCCTTTGCAAGTGCATCAACCCAAGCTTGTGTGATAATCTACAAAGGAACCAGAGGATAATTACATCTTTGTTTCCATTCAAACCTTTTTCTGTGCTGACATGCTACAAACAGATGCCATTCGATGCTCGCTGGGATAAACATTTGGGAAATAGTTCTAGATCCAAAGAACTTGGGTTCCCTTGGGATGGGACTGATTTTAGTTTTCCCTTAATATGCCAGACTATGATTTTTAGCAGTTCAGCAATTGCTACTCAAGTGGCAGATGAGTCATCCCAGAGTAAGCTGACCTGATCATGAGTCAGAATCCTAAAGCACCTAAACCAAGATTTGTTTGGAGTTAGATTTTCTAATTCTCAAATTGCAATCCAAACAATACCTACTTAGCCTGGAGATGACTACATTAATAAAGCAATTCTCTGACCTTCAAGGCTGCAAAGCCACATAGATTTTATGCTTAGAACTGCTTTATTCTGAGCAATCCTCAGCCTATTTCATACCAGATTGAATCTGGATGCAGAAATGATCTGCTGCTTACGTACGATGACAGATCTCAGAGGACATTCAACTATGCAAAAAGGAATGGGCACACATAAAAGTGCAGTTTGACTTATTCTCTTTAAAATTCAGGTAGATAAGGTGGAGGTGCAAGTGTTGAGCTAGTTCTAAAATATTTGCATGAGAACCAGAAACTCTCCTCTGCATGGAAAGATTAAATTCACCACTTCTACCTCTTAGGGTACACTTAGGGATAATGTGTCTCCCTTCTTGTGGAAGTTTCTATGAGGAAAGTTGAGCAAGATCCATTAAGCTAAACAGACAGAGAGAGAAAGACAAAAAGGGTGAGCCTGACTTAATGGCATAGTAGCTGAGATCCTTGGTAAAGAGAATAAAATTCTAGGACCTGGTCTTTATTCCTAGTTCATCTCTTTCTCTCTCTTTTTTTAATCCACAATGTTGATTTATAAGCAGTTTGGGAGGCAGAGACCAGAACTCAGAGTTTAACATAAAGTGGAGCCACTGGTACCTCCTCTCTCAGCTACACTGTAAAGTAGTTCACAAAACTTACTTGTTCCTTGCACAGTTTTTGAAAGGGACCCTCTTTACAAAGTAAACTTAGGGCCATCAAGCCAAGTATCCTTACCAAGTTATACTGCTGAATCAAGTGTAAGCTTCAGAGACAATAAAGGGTGCAAACTTACTGAATTTTGAGCATTTCCTACCACCCAGCTCTCCATCTGGCAGGTGATAGTGTTGGATATTTTTGTATTATGCCTTATTCTCCTCATATACTGAAGAGGAAAAAAGCACACCTAACACTGGACTCTGGATCTCAGTTTGGAGGTTGTCTACTCTGAAACAAGGCACTACATTTTGCCTATTTTTAGGTGCCTAAACCCTTTTTAGGATCTATGCTGAAGATATCAGTCAGCTGGGAAAGGGACCACAAAAGCCATTCAATATTATCTGTTAGCCAACCACAGGGTGATAGTAATGGTCTGTCAGAGGGCTACTCATGAGTGAATGTAAGTTTCCTTTTGTCAGCTTTATCACCTGAATCCACTAAAGACATTATTTATTAGAATATCATCATAATTTCAGAAAAAATTGAAAACCATTTATATTCCCCAATATTTCTATTTTCAAAAATAAAATTATTAATGAATTAAAATGTTGCTGAATTCAAGAAATGAAGGAGCACACAGATTAGAAGCAGAGTGAGTCAATGGTGGCAACATCCAAATAGGAGCATTTGGATGTCTAGAACTAGGGTGAATATTTTAAATACTCAACTTACTTCCAGATTGCAGCGTTCACCACGTAGAATTATGTCACTACCTGGAAGCACCATTCCTGATCCGGAGGGATGTCACAGCATCAGCCAACTTTGATTAGCTGAAACTATGACTTCCTCTTAGAGGTGGCCCTTCCTGAAGTGACATAACAACATGGTAGCTCCCTAGTGTTCAGCGTACCTTGGAGGTAACTCTGGTGTCGGGGGAACCACCGGGCAGCTGGGCAGGTCGGTTATTTCAATACCCCTCAATCTCTAATATAAATATAACAATTATACAATAAATATAGCACCAAAAAATGCACATGCAGCACATGTCTATATTACTGTATATCAGTATAAATATACAAAATAGTCTTAGGTATAAAACACTTTGAAGCTATTTCCTAAATCAGGGTCTAATTTAATGTAAGTTTTTAAATATCCTTCGTTATTTTTTAGGGGCATGCCTTGAGCTAATGTACTCAAACCTGTCAGTAGCAGACAGTCTAGAGGCTGTAGGTCTAAAAGTCCCAGATCAGACCATCTAAGCATGCATACTTGATTCTACAACACACATGCAGGGAGTTTGCC
Source organism: Bucco capensis (assembly GCA_013396975.1). Classification (NCBI taxonomy): domain Eukaryota; kingdom Metazoa; phylum Chordata; class Aves; order Piciformes; family Bucconidae; genus Bucco; species Bucco capensis. The sequence continues at coordinate 13,897 of VWZO01019745.1, read as the reverse complement.
ATCAGTGAGGCACATCCCACATTTGCTGAACATCCTTTCATTCTAGATAAATGAGCACCTGGAAGTCCTCATTGCTAAATGTCTAAAAGCTCAGTACGTCAATGGGATGGGAAAGGAGGCAGTGAACTCCTACTATACATGGTCATCTTCAGCCCAAATTGACAGGACTGGCAAGTATTTTGAAAGGTTTTTCTTCCCAGGCCATTTCTTTTTTCTCTCTTTTACTCTTGAATGGGCTTCATCTTTGTCCTTGTTGAGGCAAGAACCTCTTTGAAAGGCAATATCTAGCCTACCATCTGTAAGACCATGGTCAACGTAGCTCATCAGAACACTCTATTTTAAAATGAGAGGGAGAAAAGCATCTCTTGGTTTTATTACTCTGCTTTATGTTACTGTTGTAACCTGTACTATTATACTTTTAAAAACATGTTTCAGATGTCTTCTAAGCTATGTATTTCTACTTGTAGCCTCATCTCAGTTAAGAAACCAACATGTGATTTTTACTTGATGGACAGTTAAATATCATATAATATTTTGTCAGGCAATTTGAAAACATTCTACAGTCTGAGTGAATGAATCCTTGCTCTGCTGTTCAGAGGTCTCAGTAGATATGATACAAAGTGTTGAAATTAACTGTAATGTAGATTTGCATGTGGAGGTTTAGATGGACAGTCCACTTGACCTTTGTTACCTTCTCAATTCATTCCTCAAATGAAAGACATTGGATATGAAGTCCAAATACAAAGCACAGGATGTCAGTGAACATGTTACTCCTCAAATATTAATCAGATCTGTAAATCCAAGATCTCAAGATCTCAAGAATTCTGTTCAATTAATTCTTTTTGCCCTAAGTGCTCAACTTCAGGAGCTTAACTTTCAGCACCTAAACATAGACCTAGACAGCTTGGTAAGCTTCCTTCTAACAGAAAAAGGCAGTAAATGCTCAGTGCTGCTTCAAATCAGACCAGTTTCATTTACTTATCCAAATATGCCCTTACGTGCTTAGGTTTAATCATCTAGGTTTGTGAACTGTGGCTTTTGTGTTTAAATAACCTACTTTATAAGCTGAGTACTTGGGAGAGGAAGAAATTGATTAAATCCTGGAAGCATGCAATGATGTGGTTGCAGAAAGCATTCTGTGCTTTTTCACAGTGCAATACATGATAATCCATATTAATAAGGCTTCCAATTATTTATGAAGTGCTATATTTAGCAGCTAAACCCTCGAATAGTTATACAATGGAATTATGTTGAAAATGGATGTACTTTATTGAAATGGATGTACTGCAAATATACAGTACCTAAAAATAACTCCATATAATGCAACGTAATAAAGCTTACACAGAATGGCAGCATTTCATTTCCCAGAAGCTCTTTCTCATATAAAACTGCAAACTGAATATATCTCTTGCCAGTTGTAGACATTAACACATACAGTAGCATTTTAGAAGAAGCAGAACAAATAAGGGAGGACACACAACTCACTTTTTCTGCCATTTCATGGGAGTGATGCAAGGAATGTTCTCTTTCTGAGAACATCCGCCTTTGTTCATAGCTGGCTAGCCGACAAGTGAGCCATGAAGAAAGGGTGCAACCACCAATTCCAATGCATGCAAGAGACATGGAGGCAAGATGCAAGGAATAGAGAGCAGATGACTTCTTTGTCAGAGCACGAAGAAATTGAAAATTTAAGATTCCTCCGATTAGTCCACAGATGCAACAGGCAGAAAAAAGTATCATCTGTCAGGAAAGACAAGAGAGGTTATGTCACAGTAACATTTTGCAGAGACAGATTCATTCACATAAAAAGTGAAACTAGCATTGATTCAATGCTTCAGTAGCATCATGGGCTGCAAAACACTGCACAGACACTCATTTTTAGCTCCCTCAGCTCCCACAGAGCTCTAGGGGAATACAATACCTTCTGGTGTACAAGAGTTAAGATTGATGTTGCATGTAAGACAAAGTTGTGTTTAACATGACCAACATGAGTAGCTCATGTTAAAAGCTCATAAACAGAAGGACTACTAGGACACAAATCATCTGATTCCCAGCTTTTAATTCAGAAGTGTTACATTGCAGAACATGTCATAATTCTCTATTGTGCAGCTTCTCACTACTCCTCAGGAGTGAATACCTCATGCATTTGCAGTGAATCTCTCTTTCTTTGTGTAGCATCTGACTCTGCCTCCTGTTCAGTTCTGATTTGCTCTATCAGACAGCTGTTTGGAGGCTTTCTACAGCTTTCATGGGGCCTTCAAACGTGTTCAGGGTGAATGTGCTGGACAAAGAAGCAAAAGAAACAACAAAGAGATCTGTGATGCAGCTCTACAGAACATCAGTGTGGTGACTATGTGATTGGATTTTTTTAAGGGTTAAAATGTTTCTGGGAAATTTACAAGGATATGAAACAGGCTGCAATTAATGAAACATGTCTAAAAACCTCCTATCACTTTAATCACAAAGATGACACCCTGGTTCAGGATGTCCTTGAGCCAAAAATGACTTGAGGGCAAAAGACTTTATTATGAAGACACTGCTAAATTATTGTCTTGTCCTCTTCCCTTGATACTGCTGACGTGTCAGATGTTGATCTAGATGGGCCTTTGATGCTACTCAGTATGACTTCATATATGTACTTAACTACTGTGGTAGGAACACTTTCTGGAGCCTTACAGACCACTTCTCTACACAACTGGGATGAGAATTTTGTCAGGAATGTGGTATTGAGGCTGTATGCTGCAGTTTACTGGGAAATGACTATTCCCTGACACCACCAGAACAACCAGCCTTTAGAAAATGGTTGTGATCCACATGCTTTAATAAATGAGACTGTCATTGTAACAGAGTTTAGGATAACTCACTGATATTCAAAAATAATCTGAGAGACATCTTGATTCCCTTCACACTTACACTGGTTTTATGTGACTTCCATCTGTGTACGTCAGAGTAATCAAGCTGTCAGAAAATTAAGCCAGACATTATCACTTACAATAGGATCATGTCTTTAACATAAAGTTCTGCTGTGACTTGTGTAGTGATAACATCATTTTGCTGCAGTCAGAAAAATGACTGTAATTCTGGTTCTTAAAAGAGACAGAAAACATCTGCCATCACTTTAAAACTGGCTTATACATGAATTTGATTGCAAAAAGAAGTTATTAAAACAGTGATCAGCTACGATATCTGGAATCAAACTTGGTCAGCAGCCTCACTGAGGTGGCAGCCCAGTGTTGGTTTTTGAAGGCAAGAAGATACAATCAGCTTCTTATTGACTTGGCATAAATTTGCATCAAGACATTTTCCATCCAAATTTATCCAGGTAGGTATAAGTAAGGATGTTTGGTTTAAACAAGCATGACCTAGATAGGCCATTTCAGAACAGTCTTGTTTTGCTTGATTAACCCAAAGTGCTTATTGCTTTTTTGGAATGCTCACTTCCAATTTTTACTGACTTTTTATCAGAAACACTTGGACACAGAAAGCCCCTACTAAGGAATTCAAGTTAGATAAGCATGCCTTTCAAATACTTATGTGTTATATATGCAGTGGAAAAACTTACAACAAGTCCAGATTTTTTTTTGGCACACAGTATTCCACATATGCCACAAAGTAGAAACTGCAAAGGAAAAAACAAACAAACAAAGAACACAATTATTTCATCATTTAAAGTATGAGGTTTAAATTCTGTTGTGTTGCTGCAGTGGTGACCACAACAGCAGGTTAGGCAATGGTTACAGTTGTCAGCATTTTTATCACAAACCTTATGTTTCAGGAAGTTGTAAGTTAAGCATAAACACACTCATCTGAGAAGAAGAAACTGGAGTAAGAAGTCAGACTGAGCATGATTACTCATAGAAAAAGGGGGGGAAAATCATATTTTTAAGATGCTTGGGTAAACTAAGCATGAAAAAACCCAACCCAATGCTGCATGCAAAAGGTGTCTTTTTATTTTTTCTCACAGAAGTTTAGCAAGGTAGTAGTAAGTGATCTAATCATCTACCTTCAAGCATAGCTGAGGTACTTAATGTCCTGATCATACCCTCTGGAACCACTGAGAGAACACACATAGATTGTTGTCCTTAAGGCAGTGGAACTCTGGGCAAGAATGCTATTCAGTCACCTCTGTGTGTGCAGGTCTAAATGTGAGTACAGCTCTTGGTGTGGTTACACTGAGCACACAGGATAATCTGTTCCAGATTCCAGATAGCTCACTTTGCAAGAGAAAGCATGAAGATATCTGTACTTTTTTTCATATAGTTCCTTTTCACAAACTGATCTGCTAGTTGTCTCATCAAGAATTAGGAAAAACTAATTAACCTAAACCAGAAACACTCCCTACCAGCTGATATGAATAATGTTAGTGCTGTTTAGTGACTTGCATCAAAGACTGATGACTTTCTCCAGTGTCTCTTTTTCCTCCCACAAAAAAGTTTAATAAGGGAAATAGCAAATAGTCCCTGAGGGAGCAGTTGTGGTAGAAACTACAGTAGTTAAATGAAAGCAATAAGGCTTTCTCCAGGTGTTTTTAATACTGTCAAAAGACTTCTTCAATATCTCATAAACTCCTTTATTAAGAAGTATATGCTACTTATTTTCAGTAAAGCTAACCCTACACCCCTGTTGAGAAGTAATTTTACAGTTTAAAACTGGATTTTTTCCTCATCTTTTTTGCTCTCAGATGGTATTTCTAGCAAAAGGCTCTGCTTGACCTTGGTCTAGTATTAAATCACAGAACAGACCTCACTGTTACATAAGAAATGAAAAGAAAAGAAAAAAATAGCAGTTTCTGTACAGCATTCAGGGTCTCTGTAATATATTGCATGTACATCTCATTTACCCTGAAAAATGTTACAACTTCAATATCTCAGTTGAGGAGGTGTTTTAATACATAGTTTATCTTCCTTCAAATAAATTAGTCCATGCCTACAGCNGTGAAGCCTAGCCATACATACATACAGTAGTTAAGCATAAGATAAGATGAGCTTATCTCATCAGCTTGAGTTGGACTTAATGATCTTTATGGGTCCCTTCCAGATTAAGGTATTCTATGATTCTATGATAATATTTTATCATGTCAGGGTCTGTATGTATACTCTGTATTTCCTCTCCCTGTACATCTCAATATTTATACATATACAGAAGGAATGTGTTCTGTAGTTAAACTCAGCAGAGAACCAACTGAAATTATTCTATTCTATTTTATTACATTCCAACTCAGAGAGTTGGGTATGCATGGTTCTTCCAAATTCTTCTGTGTGAGCTTGAGAATATCTTGCCAAAGTTTTATGATCCATATAACTCAGGGACAAGCAAGTTGTGAAACTAAATGCACTATTGTGCCTGAACATGTTAAAAGCCTTGGAAGAAATGCACTTAGGCAGTAGCATAGGTTTAATATCTTTGGGGATTTTCTTTTTTTTTAATGAAAGTGTGTTGCATTCACAGAGAAAAGGCTTGCCCAAACCCCAGTATGCTTATTTATTTATGACAGCAGGCATTTTGTTATTAAAACCAATGCATGAAATTGAGCCACAATGTCAGGAAATTAAACCTCATGCAAAGCTTTGAAAACTATGAGCCAAATTCACCACTCTCTCTTCTGAGGCTGCAGAGGATTCTGATTCACTGGAAACAGTGGAAACTTGCTTTATGGGGAGAATATTAGCAATACCTGGGGCTCAGGAGCACTGCTCATGTAGAGATTCTTTAGCAAGCTTTCTCAATGTGGAAACCTCAAGAAAGGTTAGGAAGTCAGTGGGACATTATGTGATTGACTCTGATTATTGCTAGAGACTCAGGAATTTTTTTGTTGGTGCTAGAGTAATTTCCTGTAAAATATTTGATATCTCAGTTTTGTGATCAGCAATCACGGAAAGTAGATAGGAGAAACCACACTAGCTTTTTCTACCACAAAAATGATGTAAGTACACATCAGACTCAAAAGGAATTTCCTATATTTGTTCCTGTTTATCTTTTAATTTTGAATTCTTCTGTTTTATAATACTACCAAACTGGAATACAGGCACAGTGATGTCATCTTGCCACTGTCTGTCTGTTCTTGGCTATCCTAAAAGACATCATGTCAATATGTCATACCAGTTAAACTTGGCTTGTAACTGTTGAGTTACTCTGGACTACAGTTTACCCATGACTAACTAACACTCTCATAGTGAGGACTGACTGTCCTCAGTCAATTGAAGCTGTCACGGGGGAGATTCAGGCTGGATATTAGAAAACAGTTTTTCACCCAGAGGGTGGTAGAGCATTGGAATAGGCTTCCCAGGGAGGTGTTCATGGCTCCAAATCTTGTAGAGTTTAAGAGACGCTCGGACAATACCCTTAGTCACCTTGTGTGATCTTAGGGGTTTTGTCCTGTGCCTAACAGGAGTTGGACTTGATGATCCTTGTGGGTCCCTTCCAGCTCTGATTGTTCTATGATTCTATTCTAATTTTTACAAACCTGTTGGACACTTTAAATGTAGTTACATTTTCTAACCATGTCAAGCCTAAGTGAGGTAAGGCAAGCACACTTAAGCTGAACATACGGTAAATCAGGAGTAGAAGGGAAATATATCACTTTATAAGCTCCTTATAAAGAATGATCAATTACTGAAGCATTCACACTCATGCCAAGACTAAGGCTAAAACAGGAAGGATCAGATAAATTAGTAAGCCCTCTAAAATGCCCTGGGAGTCAGAAAGGGATCCTCAGCTGGGACTTGTTGAAAGAAATGCTTTACTGCTGGACTTTAGTTTGAATTATTATTCCTCAGAATAATCAAAAATGGCTAAGAGATCTAGAATCTCACTTAAAGACATGCATAGAACACTATTTGTAGCCAATTCCCATTGTTTCTGGGGTTACTTTTGGTTGCAGACTTATTCATAGCTCCTAGGATACGTGATGTTTTGTGTCAAGACTAGGCAAAGAGGCAGGGATTGAATGTATCATCTAACAGATAGGAGCAGAACTACTGGAGTGATTGGTAAAAACCAATAGAAACATAATACAAAGCATAAAAGGTACTTAGAGACTCAGTGGGCTGTGAGTGTCTCAGTGCCCCTTTCAGTGGAGATTTGTCAGGGACCTAACATGGTCCCTCTGATAAAACTAGAGTGATTGCACAGTAATGCAGTAGTGTCTGTTTGTCTGTGCAGTCTTTGCCATTCACACTGCAGCTGTGTCTGCTTACATTCAATATGCATATTTGAAAAATTCTCTTTTGGTCTGTTGAACTTTGGAATAAAAAGCCAAAGACCTCCCAGAAAAAGAGAATACTTATTTTGAACCTACTTTAATTTACTTTATATTAAATATGAACTTGAAACAAAACCTCAAAGCCAAACACCCCGAAATTTTGGTAAGAAGACTGAAATCTAATTTTAGGTTCAAGTTTTGTGGTTAGGATCTATCTTTATATCATATTTTCTGGAAATGGTTTGTCCTCTTTCACTCTCTCCAGCAAAAAAGGGGCTTTCAGCCTGGTAATCTGAAAAAAAAAAAGATTCAGTTTTGGTTATACCTGCAGAGAGCCAAAGAGTTGTTTGTTTCCATCACACAGAAGAAAAGGAACTATTTTTATTTTATCCATTGAAGCTAAGAAACCTTCCTTTCTTCTGTTTTGGGGAGGCAAAAGTAATGGTGAGTGTAATTCCCTTGAGAAAAATGAAAACTGCACGGAAAATCTTTCTGGAGAAAGGCTGAAGAAAATGCAGAGAAAACCTATTGAATATAAGAAGTGCTTGATCCCTAGTTATTGCTCATGACAAAGCAGCAGCCCAAACAACATACAGTGTGTGGAAAGCTCTCCAGCATTCTGGGCCATCCATATGTATCTGATGAAGTAGAGGAAGGAAAATGGTTCCAAATAAGAGTGTAATACAGTGAAAAAGCAAGAATATTATGCTTATTCAAATAATCCCCTACGTAGAAGAATAAACCATCAAGACAGAATCTACAGCTTCACTTCTGTCTACTATTGTTGTGCGGTAGACCAGAAAACCTGTGTTTTACACTAAAACTATTTTAACATGTGACTGCCATGAGAATACTGTGAAATTTGAAACCAGTAATGTCTACAAAGGACCATTCTATTTAATAATCTTGCTACTTCATCTCCATCCAAATAAGAAAAAAAGCTGAAATCTGTAATATATGAACTGAGCAGAGAAGGTATATCTAATTGTAACTCTTCTTCAAAGCAGTATTTCAGAATAAGGATTAAATATTCTTAGTGCAGGCATAAATCCACTCATGAAAACAGAGGCATAAAACTAGAGGCAAATAACACCAGGCAAAAAGAGTGAGCCTAGGTAGTATATTTTCCTGTTACTTCCATATAGAAACACAATTATCTTTCCAAAGGTGGGATAGAAACTTCTGTTGTTCACCTTTGCAAAGGGTTATGGAGACAGTAATGTCTAACTAGCTACAAGTAGTCTAGACCCAGAACCAGAAAAAAACAGTATTGCCACAACCCAAGCCTGTGTCCCACCTGATCTGTCATGCTTAGAGGGGTGGCTCTGCTATTTGAAGTGAGACATACTGTTAAAACATGTCTAACCTGAGCTAATACCTGGTAGTATACTGTTTGGTCAAATCAGCTCAGGTGGTGCTACAGTTCTCACTGATTCAAACCATATTCAAGCAGTTTAAATTCCATCTCAGTCCCTGCAATTAGTGTTTCCATTCACCTGGTTCTAGATGTTTTGCCGATGGGAAATGTTTTTTTAGAAACACTCAAGGAAATTTAGAAGTGGGTCTCTGAACCTGAAAGTCTATCTGCCATCAGTGATTCAAAAAAAACCTCTGGTCATCTGGAAAAACACTTGAATTCTTAGCACAAAAAAGTAATATTTACTTACTTGGTTAGGGCCTATCAGAATAATAAATAGAAAGTAAGGCTTTTTTGTGTGTTTTTTCTTTTATCAAATATTTAGAGTATGACTGCTTTCCTCTCAAAAAGTATACAATTAAAGATTTTTCTCTGCAGGTAAACTAATATCTCAGCAAAACATTTAAGCACATGATAAGAGATACTCTTAAATACAACCCACCAACTACAAGTCCCCTAGGATAGACCTCATCATCCAGATTGGTTTATGCTTCTGGAGTGTCTGAATACAGAAAATCTACTGCAAGACTTCTGAGCTGGAATGAATTGTCCTGGTTCCATGCAAGGCAAGAAGCTCCCACTCTTGGTACATCCTCCCTCATCTATAGGTAACAGAACTTGCTCCAGCTTCCGCTGAGCTTGCTGACAGTGCTGCAATTCATTTCATCAGGAGCCAGAGCCAGCCAGAAAAATGGGCAGTTTGATGAAAATGCAGTGCACATGTTAAAATAAAGTAGGATCACATCTGCATTTTGTCTGCATGCTAAACAATAATGTGATTTTTTAGTGTTCTTTTGATAAAAAAAATCACCTGTTCTTTCCAAAGGAAACTTGGCAACAGTAAAAACTAGATGTAAATTTTAATGTTTTAAAATTTTAGACCACCAACATTGATTTAACAATATAAGATAGTGTTCTTGCTTTGGGAGAGATCCATACTGAAGGATCCTTTTCTTTCTTTTTTTTTTTTCACTCTTCAAATCCTGGGTGTAAAAGCCACTGAAATATTTCAAGTGCCAACTTGGAGAAAATTTCTGTAACCAAATGGTAAATGCAGATTTTTAATGGGCAGGCAGACCTTCACTATGCTAAAATCACAAATCATGGAAATAATAACTCTGCCCCTTTAAAGAGACATACTAACCAACATCCAGAGAATGTATATCTATGAAATACATTCAGGTATTTATAAGAAAGAAACAATTACTCTTGAGAGGCACAGTCATAAGTGAATCTTCATCTCTCTCTCTTGCACAGGAAGATAGATGGCATATTAGACTAAAGATGTGGCTTTTGTCTCACTTCTCTTTCTCTCTGTGAATCTCATAATAGTAAGAATTTATTCATCACTGCAGAGTAAATGAGAATTAGAGTCATATACATATGTGCGTATGTGTGAATATGTAGTCACTACTCATAGTGATAGTGATGCAACCATTATCTTCTCAATGTAGATGGGAAAGTATTGTGACCATTTAAAAAAATATCTGTGAATACTTTTTGAATTATTCTCTTCTGATTTCTCTCATTCTTTATGCAAAAGCCTTTGCTATGGGTGCTGTCAATCTTGCTATGTTGGTGTAGTGGCTCAGCATGCTCATTGGTTGGATCATTTCAATAGTACATCATATAACTGAATTGGAATGGTGGACTTCAAAAATATACCTCAGTTTCTGGAAAAAAAGAAATGTGTGTGTCACTGAGTACAGCCTGTGGTGTAAATTATACCAATACAAGCATAACAAACAAAGAAAATCTAGAAATGAACAACATAGTTATATGGGACTAGGGTTTTAGTTGTTTTGAGGGTTTTTTCTGGTTTGGGGTTTTTTGTTTGGTTGGTTTGGAGTTTTCTGTGTTTATTTTTTGGCTTTTTTTGTTTTCAATTTAATAACAGTGACCTATTTTAGAAAGAATAGGTTGGATATGATGTAAAATAAATTGGATGGTCATCTCTACATGCTTCAGATAATTGGAGAAGTCATTCATGCCTTCAGTTCTTTTCTTTTGGCTACTTTTTAAACAACTCCTACTATCTTAATCCAGCTCAACTCCAATAAGAACAACAAACTGAGAAACTCTTTTCCCATTTCTATGCTTTTTTTATGTAGACAATGTCAAGGCTTTCCATTTTGTCATTCTTGCCTACTCCTCTTTCCCTGGCTTGTCTGTACATAGTGCAAGGCAATGATCAGAGCACTTCAGCCCATGAATAACTTCACTTGTATCTCTATCCCTATTGGATGGGTGGGATTCACATGTTTAAAGTTAGGTATGTTAGTAAATTATCTGGCTGAGTGGGGACAGTGAACAATGAGAATATAAAGTTCCTTTTAAGAAGAAAGCTATTGTGCATCAAATGCAAAGCACCATACAGAGGCAAGTATAGAAGACAGAAATGTGCATGAATTTAAGATATCCAAATTTTGGGAATTCAGGTTAAGGTTTCCATGGTGATGCTATCTTCATCTACTTCCTTATGAACTTGGGCCTCTCCTGTGTTCTACCCACATAAAAAGATAGAACAAGTCCAAAAGTTTTCAGTCTATTTCCAGGTAAATTACAGTGGGAGACATGACACAGTTCAACTTAACTCCAGTGCTCTGCATCCTGACTTGTCAAAGTATTAGTTTTTCCTTTATTGTCCCTTTCTTTTCCTTAATGTTTATTTCTCAAAAGAAAACCTTGATTCATATTTTATGCAAGACATATTCTTTAATAAATGCAACTTGAGCTTAGTGTAAGATCCAGTGAGCAGAAAGGTGGCTTATGCCATTTCTGCAGCAGGACAATTCTGAAGATTGTGCAAACAAACTTTTCTCCGGTTGTTTTAATATGGACCTAGTTACCCAGGGCCCTAATCATCCCTGGAGAATGGTAGATCTCTGGCCCTTTTCTTGTCCTGTCTCACCAGAGAGTCTTCTTGTCAGAAGAACACAACCTAACAGAGAATTTGAACTACTGGAGTAGTACAAAGAGGGTGCCATAATGGTGACAATTTAGAACAATTTGGTTCAAGGCAAAGTAAGTCAGTGTTAATAACTGTGTCACCCCACTCTGCATATCACTGTGATTTCTCATTTCCTCTGCTACATAAAGCATAAGATGCTTGCTTGCACTTTACAGTTTCTTTGTGACCTCTCTCTGCCTACCTATCCTGCACTTGTTTGCTCAGTTCCTAGCAGTTGATACCTATATTTGTTGGCTCTGGTTGTGGGCATCCTTCACCCATTTATTACATTTTTAAACAAGACCATTTGGGTTCCCTCCCAAGCCTCTGCACTTGCATATGGGGAAAATTTCCTGTAAATATCTGCAAAATTAATTCATTGTCCTGTCTTACTCCTCTCTAAAACTCTACCTACAAACAGCTTGAAATCAGCCAGGCTGCTGGTGTGTTAGTGCAACCACCTGTTATACCAATCAATTTTGGTTTGTTGTTCCTTTAGACTCCCTTACATCCTTTTATCCTGCATCTCTCTTGCTTTGGTTATAAGGTCTTTGGAGCCAACATCTAATGTAATAGGATCTTAATCTATGACTAGTAAAAACTCTGGGGTTACAGAAACCATAAAAACAAATGAGGCAGTTGTTCAGGAAATGTGCATCGTCATGAAATGATATCAGCTGTATCAGTTGTCACCATATACAATCACTGCATAAAACACTGATCTCAGTGACTGATCAAAACTCTTTGACTTCAGTGAAACCCAGGATATTAGTCTCTGTCATTATATTATCAGGAAGACACATGATTTTGAGTAATCTTTTTTCTTTACTAGCAATGATCAGAAACCTTCCTCTTTGAAGTGTTTTTGATAATATCATACCTGTTGGCCACTGTCTTATCTTATCTGGTCTCCATTCTCACTTCTCACCTGCCTATTCTGCAGTGAAGAATTGCGTGTGTGTTTGTATACTGCCAAAAATACTTATAACTGTTGTCAATAATTATTATTGACAATGAGAATATTACATGAAGCACTTTGTCAGAATTAATCTATAAATTACAAGAGCTTATGCTGATGAATAACCAAGAGTATTTTGCATTTATCATCTGATCTCAAGCAAAGCAAACAAACCTTTTAGAAACACTGATGTACAATCCAAGCTGGCCAAAACCAGCTTTGGAGTTCAAAAATGCCCACTCATGTTTAGGCTGAATATTCAGTATTTCCTACTCTCTTTGTCATAAATACAAATAATCATTTGGGGTAAGATTCTTCCTAGAAACATGCATATCTCAAGCTGAAAAAATAAGACAGGTTTCCGAGAAGTGAGAAATGCTGTGACATGAACCTGCTGCTTCTATTAACCCATTATTGGTATTTGATTTTTTTGTTCATTTTACAAGAAGCTCAGGGCACCCAGATCATAAGAACATATCTCTCCTTTTCCTACCCATTTCCGCGTTCTCTTTTTCCTCCAAAAGCTCAGAACTCAGCTGACATACCCTCAACATGATTTTAAAATATCTTCTGACAGTCTCATCCTAAGCAGCAACAGGACTGTTCTTTTCTAAAATCAAAACTCAGAGTCAATTTACAGACTGTAAGCCATGGCCCGTCTTCCACTTGAGGCTTTCCCAGGTGTGAGAAAGGGTTCACAGAAAGTTCAATTGTTCACAGCAAAATTGAAAAATGAAAAGCAATGAGAAAGAAGGGGTTTCTCCCCCCCAACACACAGACAAATCTCTCCCTCCGTGCCTCCCCCCTTGCCCCACGAGTGTGCAGACTGTATCCCATGCACATCGGCAATGGACCCGGCGAGGCTCTCGGCGCAGCATGCACACGCGGAGGGGAAGGAAAGGGAAAGCAAGGAAGGGAAGGGAGGGGGATGCCTTCGCACGGCTTGATCATCACCATAAAGAGTTAAAGAGAGAGTGAAATGGCTAACGTACACACACCCCGCTCCATACCGGAGAAGAGTCTCCCAGCTGAGGTTTATGCTCTGTGAGGACCAGGCTGAAACTGACCGCCCCCACGGCCACGCTGGACACCCCTAACCCTATCTCCAGCACGGAGAGCACCAGGAGGCTCCCGATGATGTGGCTGCTGGTGCACATCCTCCCTCGGTCATCCTTCCTTCCCGATCAGCCGGGAAAACCGCGCATCCTCCTTCTTCGGCGCTCCCGCCGCCCTAAGTCGCCCCCAAACTTTTCTTCCTTCGCGGGCAGTCGGGGCGGAGCGCCGCATCCGCGCCCAGCGGGGGCTCTGCCGAGGGGCGGCCCCGCTGCCGCCGGGGCCCCCGCGCAGCACCGCGCAGCACCGGCGGCGAGC
>VWZO01019740.1:1262-11357 GCA_013396975.1 Bucco capensis | reverse complement strand
GCAACACACCTGCCACACTGAGCAGGAACTTACTGCCATTGCTCACTGGNGGGTTTAACTGAGGCAACACACCTGCCACACTGAGCAGGAACTTACTGCCATTGCTCACTGGCAAGGGGGTGTGGGGAGGTGGGCAAGGTAGGAGTTTGCTTGGTGTCTTGACCATGGACTTTTTGGTTTATGTAGGGCAGATGAACTTGCTTCAGGGATGGTCCAGGGGTCTCCTGTTCCTGGGTAATTTGTGGCAGGTGATCTTGTTCCTGTTTCAGTTTCAGGGAGGGCAGAGCCTGGCTCCACCAGTTGACTTCATCCTCAGCCTCTCTGATGCTCCTAAGTCTTGCCACTTCAGCTTGCAGTTTTTCAACCTTATCCTGCAGCTGTGCCGCTTGGGTGAACAAATCACCTACGTGCTCACACCGTACACAGCCCCCTGCTACCAGGGAGAGGCTGAGACACTCCTTACAGCCTGCTACCATGACCATCTCATCCTTCCATGAGGGCTCTGTCTGGGTTGTCACTTCCTGATGAGCTAAGGCTTTTTTCCTCATAATAACCATTGCTAGGTATCAAGAAGACAAGTGCCAACTGCTCGTGTAGCTCACCTATAAAACCTTAAAAGGGAAGAGCACCCTCCCGTGCACCCTGCCTTCAAGAACTGCTTCACAAACAGCCACGCACCTGTTTGCCCACTCCAGGTCACCCATGCTCCTTAAACCTGGTTAATATGGGAGAGGGCGTATCAACCTACAGTACTGATCCACCCAGCTGACTTCTCTTGAGCAGTGAGCTCAGTTCTACCCCTGCTTCGCTCCAGTTAGTTACCCTGGGCTGCCGCGTCCAGAAGCTGTGTCCGGGGGACTGGGCAGACATGACACAGCATATGCAGCCCCAGAGTCAGGCTCCATCCTGTACAGTCAGACCTTAAAGTGCCTCCCCGAGCTTACCTTGCTTGCAGAGCAGCGCTCCTCGATGCTGACTCGCTAAAGCTTATTTAAACGCTATCTGAGTCCTATCACAGAAGAATGTAAGGAGACTCACATTAATCAGACTGAGTTCCTGGTAGCATCATTAACAGACACCTTTTATGAAACCAATCTGTGACAAGAGTTACAACACTGAGGTTACAAGTAGTGCCAGCAGCAAACACCCACACATCACCAGCAGGTTGATCCCATGAGGTAGCTCTGGTACCTCAGGGTCCACCCACTGCTACTCAGAGTCTCTCACCCTACTCAAAGCTGACCCTTGCAGAGCCATCCTGGTACTGAGGAGCCAGGGATGTCTTTGTCTGTCTGACTCCATCTCAGTCTGTATGGCTGTCTTAGGTGGTTTGGAAGCCCAAGCTCCCCCAGTTCAGCTAGTGAAGCCAATCCTCCACCCCAGCACATCTCAAAGACATGCTGCAGCAGTTTTGCCCGGTAAGGAATGCAAAACAACATAACAAGGGTTTAACTCAGACCCTAACCAGGCACTCAATTTAATGCATGCATCAGGAGACAGGGGAGTGTCTGGAATGTATCTTTGGTCTCCAAGTAGATTTGTAAATACACAAAATGCTAGTGCAAAAGTTGGCTGGTTTTCCACAGATCCTTCTGTGAACTGTGTCTAGGACTACTCTGACCCCTTCACAGAAGGATCTTCACAGTGAAGTTATATGCTTCTTGGTATTCCTCCTTTTTTTAAAAAAAATCATTCAGCTTTCCAAACACATGAACTATTCAGAAACAAAAATATAACACCAAAGTCTTACAGAGGCTTGCTTTTTAATAAAGGACGTGGGGTTTGTTTCTTTCAAACTGCATGTATCTGACAATACCTAACACTGAATTATTTTAAAGGCTTGTGCTTTAGAACTGAAGTCTGAGGACTTTTTAAGCCATCAGGTTTTGTTCTTTCTGTAACAACACTTACTTCCTGAACCTCCAGTTTGCAACCTTGTATGGCAATGGATATACTGAAGTAGAACTGCAGTGTGGAGATACAGGTACCAGCACTGGGAGGGTAACACGGAAGGGTTAAGGGAGGCACTGCTCTACCACAACTACACAGATCCCTATTGAAAGCGTACATGACAAGGAGATGGAAGAGAGGGGAACCTTCCTCTATGGTTGCAACTTGGAATGAGTTTGGAAGACAGAATACTAAGCACAGGTGACACCAAGATGCACATTAAGGCAAGCTATGGTCCTGAACTTCCAGGGCTGCTGGTGTTAGTGGAGGTTCAAGCATCAGATACAACTCTGCCAAGGCCTCTTCAGCCAGCAAGCGACTTCAGGGGGACTAGGCCTGAAGATGTTTTGTTGGAGTAAGCAGGATGAAGCTTGTTTTGTAGGGAGTGGATGGATAAACTGTTCAATTGGCAGTGATGGTGTGTTGAAAACATACAGCTTTGGTCAAATAAGGAGCCATAAGTGTTGCAGAAAGAGACCTGAACAGCAGCATAACTATTACTTGGAAAGAAAAAAAAATTTCCTGAGAGCAAAGCAAAAATCAGTACTGTAAATGAAAGCTTTATATCTTCCTGGGCAGTTTTCAAAATGATCTAACAAAATGACCTTGAAAGGAGAAATTGTACTGAACAGCAGCCTCTGTTAAATAAGCCTTAGCACTGGTACCATTCCAGTAAAGACCTTCTCAAGAGATAACTCATTTAGGAAGATGCTGGTTTTTTCTACCTGAACAGTGGGGAAAATCAAGGCACTAATCAAAAATGAATCATGATGAAAAAAAAAATCCTAGGCAATCATGGAAAAGATACCCTAGATTTGGAGTGGTGGCTTTTGGGGGGGTGGGGGAGAAGCTGAGCTGTTGTTGGGTTTGGGTGGGGTTGTTTTTTTTTTTAGTATAATGATTCTAAGGTCATCATTACCAAAAGGTGACAGGTTTTGACAGACAGTCTTAATCTTCTTCTACTGGCTAGGTTTTCTGGCTCTCAGCTCCACTTCCTCCCTAAGAACAGCTGTCAGCATTTGTTGAGATCATTACTGAAGAGTTCCACAGATAATTAATCCCTAACTTAATAGCAGGTGGTTTTAATTTAAAACAAGCAATGAAAAGAGAAGACTTGCACATAGCATAACTGCATTTAACCATGTTTTAACCTATGCAACAAAATTTCAATACCCTGAGTGTCAAATGACCAATTCAGGCTGTCAAGTTTGTACTACAATGCAGCCCACCTATCACTGTTTAACTTCTCCTCTATGTACCTAGTTAAAATAACTTAGTCTAGCCCAAATAAATTGCTTTTGGTTTGGATTTGTACTTGTAGCTAAGTAGTCATTTGGTTATTTTGTATTTCAAAGCTCTTCTCAATCAGTCCCTCCAATTCACCAGTCATTTTGGTGGCTCAAGCTCAGTCCTCTGCAGCTCTGCAACAGCTTACAAGTGCTTAAGTGCTCATTCCAAATGGAAGTGCAAAAACTCCTGAATTTTTCCCCAGGAGCGTTCCTGTGCATGGGCATCTGCTTTGCTCTCTCCACCTCCAAGAACAGGCACCCCTAAAACACGATCCATAGCTGCCTGACAAAACGGAGTAGAAGGATCAATTTGGTGACCTGCTCCTGGATAACTTAAGAGTTCAAAGTTTTCTTTCCCATGCTGGTGTAGACGCTTGATTGCCAGTTCAGCATATAAGGAGCTCTTCCACATACGATCATCCTCCCCAACCACAAAGAGAAAGTGACCTTCTGCTTTTTCAATGGGGATTGTACAAGAAGAATTAGCAGGACTTGTTGGGTCATCTAGAGCTTCAAAAATGTCAAATACACCAGTGTCAGAAACATTGACCTTACTTATATCAAAATGCAGCCCAGGCAGAATCATCTCGCCATAGTGGAGGTCTGCAACTGTGTTTGAACTACAGCCGGAGATACAGACAGCAGCCACCACTTCTGGGAGGAAGGTGATCATGGAAAGTGCTAGTTCTGCTCCTTTTCCAGTCCTGATCACTCCAACTCCTGGTCCTTTCACCTTCAGATAAGATGGAGGTGAGGAAGAGGAGGGGGGAAGAGAGCAAGAAAGAAATAAAGGAAGTATGCATTATAATGGGATTAGCCATTAAATGTTTTTGGAGTTGTGTTATTAAAAACAAAAGAGGTTAGGTTAATTATTGATTTGACCTGTCGGAAAGCTACAGCCTGGATTCAGGCTCCTCCCTCTGCTCAGTATCTTATTTTTCAGAGACAAGAGCTGTCAAACCCCACGAAGTAACACAGACAGGTATACAAAGTACCATAACCTGGATCTCACCCAGTCCTCACCGAGTATTGTGAGGCAAATGTTTTCCCTTTTTCCAAAAACAGGCAGCAGGAAATTCAAGCACAGNTGAGGTGCTGGAGAGGGTCCAGAGGAGAGCAACGAGACTGGGGAAGGGGCTGGAGGGGAAGCCATATGAGGAAAGGCTGAGGGAACTGAGATTGTTTAGCCTGAAGAAGAGGAGACTCATGGGGGACCTTATCGCCCTCTACAACTACCTGAAGGGAAGTTGTAGTCAGGTAGGGGTTGGGCTCTTCTCCTTGGCAGCTAGTGACAGGACAAGAGGCCATGGCTTGAAGCTGCAGCAGGGGAGGGTTAGACTGGACATTAAGAAGCACTTCCTCACGCAGAGGGTGATTGGGCTCTGGAATAGGCTGCCCAGGGAGGTGGTGGAGTCACCATCCCTGGAGGTGTTTAAGAAAAGATTGGATGTGGCACTGAGTGGCATGGTTTAGATGTTGTGGTGTATTGGGTCATAGGCTGGACTTGATGATCCTGGGGGTCTTTTCCAGCCTTGGTGATTCTGTGTATGTATGTCTCAGGCAAATAAAGCAACCTTACAAATGACACTTGAAGGATTAGATTAGTATTGAGTCTTGTCCTTTTCTACCCTGGAAAGTAGAACTGAAAGATACATCCTAAGTCATCAAATCCATTCCTTTGCTGACTATTGAGCAGTTTTGCATCATCCTCTCAAACTAACTGCTTTCATTTAAAAAAAGGAAAAAAAAAAACAGAAAAAAAACCACAAAAAACATCTTTACCACCACTGCTCCTGTCTGGAAAATATTCCAGCACTTCACTGCTCTAATGATCAGGAATCCATCTTCTCATTTCCAGCATGAATTTATTTAAGAGACGGCTTGTGCTGGAAAAAAATCCACTCACCATAGCCATACAAGTAGCCATCTAAGGAGGACTTAAACTTTTCTCTTTCCATTATTAGGCCTAAATCTGCCCAAAAAACCCCACCACTGCCACTTGGGCATGACTGCCAAACCCTCCCTTGTTCCAAGAGATCTCTCATTACACTCACCTTGGGGTGACGCTGTAGTAATCTAACTGCCTCCTCAAAGTACTCCAATTTCAGTTCTTTCATGACCTTAGGCAGATCTTCAAAGTCAAAATATGGCAGAGAAAGAGCAGCAAACCCATGAGTAGCCAGGAGGCTGGATCTAAATTCAATCAAACCTCCTTCATCACCATACATGTCAATCACTACAGGAAAGGGACCATCCCCTATATTAAAGAGAGGTTAGGAGGACAAGTTATCAAACAGGACACTAAAGATTATCTGGTGAAGAGTGAACAACAAAATATAGAAGGCTGAAGACATTTTCTATTAATAGTCATTACTCTTCCATTTGCACAGCAGAGATTAGAAAACCGGTGGTGTATCCCACTTTAACTATTTCAAACTATGATTAGGTCCTTTCCTTACCCTCCAATAAAAATCTGTGAAAAGTTAAACTTTTATTTAAAAAACCCAACCCTGTTCTAAAAGTATTTTTCAATGGTCTTAACCTCACACCCTTGGAATAATCATACTCTAAATCAGCTCTTTTACCCCAAAAGAAGTCACACCTTAATTAGCAAAGTGCAAGTTCATTACTAATAAAGCAAGAGCACTGACCTCTGGAAGTAACCTCTACAAAACTTAAACTCTGGAATAAGGTTCATTGAGCAAAGCACAGCAAAGAGACACCCACTGCTAGGTGAAATCAACCAACTGGCTTTACTTGCTCTACCTCAACATCAGCACTTTAAGTAACACTTGACAGCAGAACTGCTGCAGCTGATGTGCAGAGACAGAGGGTAAAGTAGAGAGCTATACTGGGTGCAGTCCTGTGTATACATGAGTACAATCAGTCCTACAAAGCTACAGAAATAATCAGAACCACAATTTTAAACAAGCATGCTTTTGCAGCAAAGGTTGTGCTGGGATACTGCTGTATGCCACGCCAGCAGATCTTGGGTTAAGGATAATACCTCTTGGAACTATAAAGACCAAGACAGGGAAATATTAATTTTTTTTTATTTTATTTTTTTTTTTTACTTTTTTCTGCCTAAGCCACCTGTACTGGAATCCAGCTCACTACAACTATTTCACCAGAAAAGGCACCGTCTTGCGCAAGAGTGCTTTTAATTATCTGGTATTACCTATATGCAGTAAAGACAAGGTAATTGAGTAAAGGAAGTTTTGGACAAGACATGCTCTGTGGTGGAAGCCTCCTAACTTAAAGCATTAGGAAGTCAGAAAAGGACAGAAACATGCTTTGGGGTTCTTTTTCCATTCTGAAATTCTTTATAGAAGTTCAACATTCTACTTAAGCTAAAATACATCTACACACCATAATGCCATGCTCAATAGTAACCTTTGGTTACTAACAGTCAGCCTAGATGGTTAGGAAAAAAAAAAAAAAGGCATTCACTCATTTCTGATCCCTACCTGGAAAGCCTTCTAAGCAAGAAAATGGGATCAGAACACAGTCATAGATGTGTTTCTCTCTCATGAAGACAACCTTGAGCTTGCTCAAGGATCCTGGAGTGCCTGCCAGGCCCAAGTTTCTGCAGAGCTCACTAAAAAGCCAAATAAAACAGCACTAAAAAGCTAGACAACTTTACTACCACTTCAAAAAAAAAACCAAACCAACCCCACACCTGTAGTTCTTATGTCTGAATTGAGATATAACTTTAATATGAAAACTACAGCATAAGCCTGCTCATCTCACTTTTACTAAGAACAGTTCACATTTAAATTCTTATCTTAATAACACTAACATTTTTCCATCCCTGGAGCAAAGAAAGGCACTGTAGTAATCCTGTAACTGGATTCTCCATGAAGGATGCCAGTATCATTTGAGCAATGATTCCAGACTTTTCCATACTATTACAATGCCAGACTTTCTAACAGAAAAAAATGCAGCTCTGTCTTGCAGAATCCAGCTCATCCTCAAAGGTTGAATATATCAAACCAACCACATCTCAGCAACAGAAAATCCAGAATGCTGACTAAATGTTTCATCCAAAATTCAAAGTTCAATCTCTGGGGGTTTTGTTTTCTTCAGTGGACTTCGGATCCATGTATAAATGGATAAAATATTATTGGCTTGGAAATCATTCCCTAATAACTGCAGTGGTACACAGAGGATTTGCTGAACCAAGTTGCTATAAATCAGAGGTAACATGGAGGGCAGTTCTAGTAGCACAACACTCAGGGAAATAAAAGAAGTTTAAATCACGGCTCAAGTGTACACCACCATCATCAGTGTAAAGGTTTCACTTAGCAACAGCACTAGCAGTCCATCCAAATATCACAGCTCATAAAGCCAAACCATTCCACAAGCAGAACTTGCTCAGAAACCTATTTTGCCTTTACAACACATAAAACTCAACTATTAACTTAGTTTTGGCTCTGGTGTAACAGAGGTGGAATATCTGCATTTTTTTAGAATCTCTTCCACTTCTCTTCTTACTGGCATGTGCTTCACAGGGAAGAAAAATGCCTTTTTGATTCAATCCCACTTCAGGGTAAAAGCCCTAGGAGATTTAGCACAGGCTCACATGAAGAAGCATTATCAGTTTTTCTGAATGTTACATATTCTGGCAGTCCAGAGCAAACACCAAACCTACTGAAGAATCATAGGCTGAGAGCAGCGACATGGTTAACTCTACAACTCCTATTCTCACTTAGCTTCTGCCTGCATCACAAGTCCCACCTGCCCATGCCTGCCCTACCGATAAAGACCACGCAGCGTAGCCACGACAAGCCTTTAAGAGTGTCTCCGTAAGATTTCAACTCAGAAGACCACCGGCCGCCTGCGGAACATGTATTTCCCGGGTGATCTCCTTCACACGTTTTTTGTCTTCAAAGAAACTTTCCTCGCTCTCGGGAGAGGCCGGTGCAGACCCATCGCCCAAGGGCGAAGCTCTCCGGCGGGGACTCACCCGGCGGCAGGAAGAGAGAGCCCCTAACGACTCCCTCCTTCAGCCGGATCCTCCGCACGCCGGGCACCGTGAACCACCTCTCCACCTCGGCCTTGGCCACCACCGGCCCGTGAATGGCACCGGGCAGGCTGTGGCCCTGGTGGACCAACAACTCCACTTTCATCGGGATGCCGGTGCTGCGCGGAACGAACTGCTGGTACGGCTTCTCCATGACGGCGGGGGCGAGGCTCCAGAAGAGCCCCATGGGCTCCACGCCGGTGTAATCCCCTCCGTGCGAGGCGTCCGTGTCCAGGTGCAGCTCGCCGCGGCTATCCGCCTGGTAGTGCGCACACGACTGAAAAGAGGCAGCCCCGCTCATCGGCCGTGAGCGCCCGCAGGGTCACCGGCTGCCCCGGGCCCAGCCCCGCCACCCGCGTCTCCACCCGCCCGTCCGCCAGGTCGGCGGCGGGGGACACGGCCACGCTCACTGCTCGCCGCCGCGGAGCGGCGCACAAGGCCCACCGGAGCGGGGCCGAGGAGGCTGGAGCTACCACTCTCCACATCACGGCGGCAGGTGGGAAACTGCCGTCGCTCAAGCGGCAATAACAGGAGCGAGGGCACCGCCCCCTCCAGGCAGCCTCAATCGACAGCAGAGCCCCACAACGCCGGGGTGGAGCTGGAAAGGGCAACTCGCTCGAGACTGCGCCCGCCTCAACTCTAATCCCCTGCGTCCCCTTAGCCCTCCCCTGAACCATTAGGAGCATCGAGACGTGGCGAGAGGTTAACGTACTATTTTAATACGTTAAAAAAATACAGACCCAGCAAAACGCATAAACACACAAAATAGAATTCACGTAAAACACAATCAGCTACTTAAACAATACCCACTCAGCTTGGGATTGTAAGGCACTGATGTGTAAAAAGCTTATTTTTATATAATGGTGCAAATCCTCCAGCTCAATATTCAGTGCTTTGGGGTTTTTTTTTTCTGCTCTAACTCATACCTGGCTGCCAAACCTTACCGAGGATGACTGAGGGCACGCTTGCTGTCCCCTACCCCTCAGAAATACCTAGCAATACGGCCTGGAGGGAGACCCCGGCTCCCACTACCTTTTCCAGCTTTTCCACCCTGCCTCCCCATGCACCACGGCAGCTCCTACGAACTTGCCTGCTGAGCACTCAGTAGCAAGGCAAAAGTGCCTCGAGGGGCTGTAAGGCCAGCTTCATAGCCATGCTGTTTTTAGCAGTACTTAGGAGCAGGCAGCTGTGGAGGCATTAAGGGAACGTACAGGCTGGGAGAAAATGCCCTTCATAGGGGGATTCAGCCCTACTGAGGTGATGCCCACATGCAGTTCCAGGCATGACTACCCACGAGTCCAATTCTACCATTTCTTCGTGCTTAGAAAATTGCAAAACTGTACCAATGTCTCATTACTATGTCAGGCTATGGGCTGTAGTTGTCTAAAAATGGGAGATGTGTTATTTGAGAATGCAGGTATATATTACAGAATCACAGAATCACAGAACATTCATGGCTGGAAATGACCTCTCAGATCACTGAGTCCAACGAAAACAAACAAACAAACAACAAAAACAAACAAAAAACCCACAAACAAACAAACAAAAACACAACCCCAAAAACAAACCACACAACCCCTGCCCTCACTAGAGCATGTCCTGGAGCACCATATCTACATGTTTCTTAAACACCTCCAGGGATGGAGACTCCACCACCTCCCTGGGAAGGCTGTTCCAGTGCCTCACCACTCTTTCTCTAAAGAATTTCTTCCTAATATCCAATCTTACCCCACCCTGTCTCAACTTCAAACCATTCCCTCTGGTTCTGTCATTAGTTACTAAGGAGAAGACGCCAACACCCACATCTCTACAACGTCCTTTCAGGTAGTTGTA
>VWZO01019730.1:0-22181 GCA_013396975.1 Bucco capensis | reverse complement strand
GCAGTCCCTGCTGTGGAATTTCCTCCCTCCCGGCATGCTGTGCACACCATGGCTGCCTCGTAGTCCCGTTGCCACTTTTCTACTACTGCTTGCAGCTATTTCAGGACTCATGGGCTGTGGGCTGCTGCCGCCGCTGCTGCTTTGGAACTTGCAGGTGCAGGCTGCCGCAGGCTATCGCCGCTCACTGCTCCAGGGTTTGCCGCTGTTCGCCACTCGCTGCTCTGGGGTCTGCCGCTGCCCGGAACCTGGTGGGGTGTGCACCGTTTCTGGCCCTGATGGTCCCCTGCCACTGCACTTGCAGGGGGCTGCTCCATGCTGCTGCTACAGCCTGCGCGCCTCCGTGCCGGGTGGGCACTGCCCAGGCAGGGGTGTGGGTCGCCGTGGTGACGTGCTGCAGCTGGCTCTGCTCCTCTCCTACCCACGGCTCGGCCAGTGAAAAAGGACTGCCCCCACCAAGCGTTTACAAACAAACACATTAACGGCTGGAGGGGGGAGGGGAGGTGAAGGGGAAAAAAACGGATACCTCCAGCCATTTACATATGCTATAAACAGCATTGCAAGTAAACTGGACTGGAAACAATTTTCCTTCTTGCGCATCTTACAGAGAGAATAGAAGTATCTTCTGTCTTTACCAGTATAACACTAGCATCATTGCAATAAATAAGCAGCCTGTTTATTCCAAGGCAAAGTAACCCAAAGTTAGGAAGGACTTTCTGAACTCACAGGACTCATGCTTACACCATGTATCTCCCACATTTCCCTAATATTGCGTCACAGAATACATCTTGTGTAACGATATAAATACAAGACAATGGTGATATACAGAACTCTCAGCCTGGCTGCTGGTGTGAATATCAGCAGCTCTAAATCTTTCCCCTGATTGGATTTGGAAATGTACATTAAATCATGGCTAGATCCCATTTTTTAATCAGAAATTCTGTATCAAACCTGAGCAACTTATCTGGTGGAAAGTTCAGTTGAAACCACTACACTATTTAAAAGGTCTTCCTGTGAGCATTTTTCCACTGAAAAGCTGTTCTGTTAATTAAATATTTCATCATATTTGATGCTAGATTGCTGTTCTCAAACATGGTTTTGTGGAANGCGGACTTTGTGCCGGCAGGACAGACATTGATGATTTATGGTAGGGAAAAAGGGCCGAATCCATCTTTGAACTAACCACCTTATCTTTCTATATTGTTGTACCATTTAAATTTAGATAAAGCTATTCTTAGAAATTCACTGTCTGTGTGCCTAGTGGTTTTGTTTTTGTCTATTGCTGTTCCCATTTTGGGAAGAGGGGGTATTGTAGCAAAATCCTCTCAAAAGATTGTTCTTTTGACCTTAGCTTCTGGTCAAACCAGGACAAAGGATTTGAGGGTAACTGCAAGAAAGTGTAGGAAGTAACGAGGACAGTAGGTTTTTGACAATGTGCCCTAAGCTTTGAACGAATTGCTTGGAGCTAGTTCAGAAGAACATTTATAAAGAGCCTTATACAGTTTGGAATTGCATTTTTCATCTTCACCATTAGTCCACCAAAGCAAAGCCCATCTACTCAGGTGGTATGAGGTGAAAATATATTTCCCCCTTACACAAGTTATTTGAACATTAAATTTGGGGTTCTCTCCCAGAATTATCTGCTTTCTAATACCAATCGGGTTTTTTGTTCGGCATGGGTTGCCACAACGTCAACATTATCAACTGTAAAATGTAATTGATTCTGTGAAGTTTTTCCAAAATTATGTCATTCAAGTCAGATCATCTGCTATGACAAATAGTATTTCCAGTCTCTCGGCCACCAGTGTTTTCATTCATTTTAGGGTGCTTCCACTTGATCTTTGTATCCTTGCAGCATCAGTCATAACTCTGTTATTTCTATATTGAACTGCAAGTGTATGTCTGTTGGAAGTAGTTCAGACAGTTCTTTTGGGATAGTACAGCATATGTATCACAGGATAACAGAACACTAGTGGCTGATTTTTTTTATTAACAGTTATTCAACAACTGACTTGAGTTTTGCATGCAAGTAAATTCTCATTGTTATTCTGTGACCAAAGAAACATCTTCCAGAATCCCCAAAATATTAGAATTTCAGCAACAACTACTTTCCCCCAGAGTTAATGTTGTAAAGTGAATGGTTGTGATGTTACCAGAAAAATACAGTAAAAGATATCTGAGACTAGAACTTTCTTCTAAGCTTTTTGTTCCATAAAAATAAAGAGAGCTACAAGCATAGATGTCCTGGTTTTCAAGCTGTGAACAAGTGTGGTCTTCAACACTGCTCCTGAGCTTACGTTCCTTAATGACACTACAAAAGGATGGATTGTCTTGTCTTTTATTTCACTTTAAATGTTTCACTTGAGCTGTTGCTAATGTGGCAATCATGCTCAGTCAGTGTAAAAAAGGTTGCTGGGCACTTCTGGTTGAATACAAGGAAGGTACTCTTTGCTTTTGGTCCTTATGTGCTAAGACTTTATTTATTTTTTAATCAATGGAACCAAATTTTAAAGTCTTTTGTCTTTTTTTCTCCCACTCTGAACTACCTCCAGAACATCATGTTCTGCAAATTACAAATGCTCCTATCCTCCCACTGAAAAAAATGTTACCAAGGGTTCTTCATCTGATTACAGCAGCTCATTCTTACTTCTAGCATGACCTCTGCCTTTTCAAATGAACCACTTCCAGTTTCCTAGGCAGAATAATTATGAAGCAACAATGTCCAGAGTGTTACACAGCCCAAAGGGGAAAACCATGGCTTTACCATCAGCCCTAAAAAAGGGGCAGTACAGACAGAAGTCACTTTACATTTTGTTGTATGTCCCCAGTTTGGGTAAGCACTGTGAACTAAGCACACCACTTGTGCAAAGCTGGCCCATCTAGACCTGCTGCCTTGGGAAGCCCTGTCAAGTTTCCCTGTCTGCCCCTTGGGAAAAGATAAACCCAGAGGGGCTTTTCTCCACTACACTGCTCCCTAAATCGTCGTCGTCATCATTGTGGCTAGGATTTGNCACAGTTATTGCACCAGGGGTCACAGGAGACCCCAAATGATTTTCAGACTGTGACTAGCTCCCTAAATGCTAGGGGAATAAAAGGACTTCTTAGGGCATCCTGCTTTCCTATGAAAACCACGTTTCAGAGCATAGATACCAAATTTGAGTCAAAGATACATGACACCATGCACACTCTGCCTGCATCTGCTGTATTTTTGACCTGTGCTTAGAGCTAGCCTGCCTCTGTGAACACTACAACCCTCAGCAAGGGCTCTACCCCATTGTGGCACAACTTTCTTTCCTATCAGGAAGGAAATAGTCTACAGCCTGTCCAGGCTGTAGCTCTCTGCCTGACTATAAATCCTAAAAGGGGACAGCTCCTGAAAAGAGTGCTCATATTTCATTGGCAAGGAGCAGCATAATGCATGATAGATCTTCTTTTTTACCTAAAATACTGCCATGCACTCTCATAATTGCACACACAAGAGTATATTTTGGATGTGTCTAGGTGATAATAAAAGATGTTTAACTTATTTTCTCCTTCAGGAGACAAGTAAGATGTGTTGAGTTGAACCCAGGTTGATCAGGAAATATGTACAAAAATGCAGCCGCAAGCAACATTCAGACTCTGTGACGCTACATGTTCATTTTCATTCTAGTTACTCTGTGTGCATGCTCCATAACAAGAGAAACTATCGGCAGAAGATCTACAGCCTCCTTAGACTCCCTCTAAAACTACGCCTGTTACAAAAAATGTAAAACATTTTAGGAAATATTTTTCAAAAAAATCTTTCATTCTAGCTGTGTGTGTGTTCTTATTCAAACACAAGTTATGCAAAAATGTGTTTCCAGCAATACCAGCTCATATATTTTCAGAATTAGTCTTTAACATTTGTGTTCACATATCCAAATATCTTGTAGCAGTAATTATTTTTATAGTTTTAGGGAACTGTCTTTTTGAATTAGTGATTTGATTTCAAAACTACTTCAGATGTGGCAAGGACGTGTTATGAAATAAGCAGTTAACATGAGAGATACTTCATTGAGACAGATCAGGAGATAGTGAAGTCTGCTTTTCTTCTATTACACAGTTCACAAACCTCCTGTCCTGCAGTAGTCCCACAAACTTCTTAGTAGTTAATTACAGTTTAAAAAAGGAACATCAGAATATGACCTTTGTAAACAAGTCGGTCATATTCTGATACATTGAAATTGATCCTGTTTCCCAAAGAGATGCTTTTTGTTTGACAGAGATAAGGAAAAGTAAAGCACTGCTCAGTTGAGGAGGTTATTGCTCTGACTGAAGGGCATATTTTCTGCAAGCACAGCCTGCAGCGCTGCTCCCACAGATGGCAAGAAAAGAGGACCAATGGTTTTATGTCATGGTTTTCTCCCTGTGATCTTAATTTCTTTCCTACAGAAATCACAGCAAATAAGAGGGGAGAAAAAAGAAGGAGGTGGATGATGTGCAGCCAAACTTTATTAGGACAAGGCTAGGACATGTACTTGGATTTGGCAGCTGAAACATGATTTCAGGTCCCCAGCACAAAGTACCATAAATCTCATGGCACATAACAGCACTTCAGACAATTCTCAATTAATGTCAAACTGATGTGAAATGAAAAGCTTCTTTTCAGTTTGTCAAATCACGACTTTTTGATCTGGGTTGAACTGGCCTTGAAACAAAACATTCTGTTCTAATTTTTCTCATTCAGAAACAATCCCTCCTCCTTCCATGTCAACTTCTGGGGTTTTTTGCTACAAGCATTTATTGAGCCTGCTTTCTATCACCTCCAAAGAGCTAGTTAGATAGAAAACACTTGGCAATCTCCAGTTTTTTAATTGTTAAAATATGAGTAGCATTATCCTAAAATTTATGTTTAGACTGCATATGATGAAAAGCCCTCTGGAGATGATGAAATGTCCTCTCCTCTGCCCTTTCTGACTTCCTGATGCCACTGCACATAATCTGACCTGCACAGCTTGACCAAAAGATCAGCAGGCCTGGGGTATAACTTTAAAATGCCACTTTAAATCAAATCATATACCAGAAGGTCCCCCCTAAATCACACTGTTTTGTTCTTCAAGAGGCTTGATAATAGTGTTGCTCTTCACTAAAACTGCAGTAGGGAAAAATCACAGAGGTGCAGCTCATACATCTCAAACAGGATTTCCAAAATCCTTACCCTTAAGATAACTTTGAAGGATAGATTCCTTGCAATACAAGAAATGTTTCTGTTCCAAAGCCACTTAGGCACTAAAAAAAAAGCCAAAATTTATGTAATTCTGCAATAGATTTTACAATAGAGATAGGAACATGTAGCCACATATTTAATCAAAGAAACAGCAAGAGAATGTGTCATGTCTGTCACATTTTGGCCTAGTTTTCTTTGTGAAAGAAATGCAGGCCGATTTAGTGTGTTTCGTGGAAAAGCTTGAGATTCTTACTACGAATAAATGTTTATCTCTGTGAATGGGATCTGCAAATCTAAACTGTGACTAAATCAGCATTTTCCTAGGAACTGTTGTCAGCAGAGCAGTATTTAAACTCAGTAAAACTTGCCTCTGTTTTACGAAGCACTTCTGAATCCAGCTGAAAATATTCAAGAAATATTATAAGCAAATTATGAGCGTTTTCTAGGTACCTTCTCCCATAAAGACTCCCGTGTTCTTGTTTAGAATTCAAATTTTGGTCACCTATGTCACCTGTAATTTTCTCCTCTGCTTGGAAAAACAAAAGCATATATTTATTAAATACCTTTCTTTCATAACAAATGTGTGTTTGACTGCCAGACCAGGCCATCTCCCAACTCTCCACAGGCAAAGCTGGAAATAGTCTCTACTTGCAGCTGAATAAAAAGCTTCAGAAAAGCTTACAAAGTAATTCTAAATACAGTCTTTATTTGGCTAGTTGCAGGTTCAAGTAATTTTTGTCTAAACATAGTTCTGCCAGCCCTAGATTAAGTATGTGAACAACATGGGAATGTTTTACATTGTGTAAAAATGTCACTTGGGTATAACTTAATTTGTACATTTCTCTAGAACTAGGAGAAACATCAACAGTTCATTAAAGTCATGACAAATCCTTCCATTCTTTTTCTGGCTAAATAAACACAGTCTGATTAAGTTTTGCTTAAAGACTAGTAAAGTATATGTATGTTTTGTGCAATATCCTTAAAAAGAATAGTATTACGTTATAATCCCAGTCATTATCTGATTTTTCTCCTCAGTAAAGAAGCAAAGTCTCCTAAAGTAGAGATGTTATATAAATTGTACTGTCTAGTAATAGCAAAGTGCATTATGAGAGGCTTAATTATGCATTTAAAAAAAAAATCAGTCTTGTCAAAGAAATCATAATAATGAATGTTTATAGTTTAAAAATTAATGAAACTTTTTTTCTTAAGGAATGAAACCTACTATTCCATAGGGTGTCATAATTTTTATTTTCCTTTTTTAAAGAATCAATATTAATGAAAATTAATATTGATTCAAAATAGTTGCAAAATGAGAGTCTTTCTACACTGCAGTTTGGGTGTATTTGTTTATTTGTTTGGAAAACCATAAAAAAAAACCCCAACCAAAAATACAAGAATAAAAGACATTTTAAGTTATTTTTTAGTTATATTTTAAGCTATTTAGGAATCAGTTTGTACACAAGACCAAGATGCACTTTTGTTTCCACTGGTGCAAGAAAAAGGCAAATTTGATTATATTCCCATTTACAGCCAAGTGGTTGGGTGATTTCTTACTTCTAGGGACTAATACATAATATGAACAGCCTAAATTATAACTTACTGTGTACTCCTCTTGAGAAGATGTGCTCCATTGTGAGAGTCTCATGCAATGCCTTTGCACAGGGCTTAAGCTGGTTTTATAGGTATAAGACATAGGGTTTACAATACTTACATTTATTAGGTTTAATTTTAGCAAGTTAGGAGGGTGGAAAGCAGATTAGCTTTCAGAAGAACTTACAGTTTAATGTTTTTGTCACAGGCTTTTTTGGTGTGTAAACTGAACCATATAATTTCTAACATAAAACAATTTGTAGTGAGCTTAATGACATTTTACATATTAGTTTTCATTCAGCAGTAGTAACTCTGAGTTTGACAAAACATGGATCCTTCATTAAAGGAAGCAATTTTTCCTTAGCTAATCTGGTGAAGCAGATTGGATGGGGATAATTCTGAAACTTCATGAAAGTTAGCCAGCTGTGTTTACTTCTCGCAATCAAAAAAATAAAGAATATGGATAAAAATTTGTTGCTCCATCACATCAAAGAAACAGTCTAGTTTTGAGTAGTTTTGTCTATAAGGTTTGGGATCAGAGTCTACAAAGACCAGGCTCAGACCAGACTCAGGAATCTCTTGCCCTTCCAGAATAAATTACCAAACAAAAATCTGCTGGCAAAGAAAAGGGTTTAGAAGCTAGAGTGTTAGGATAATTAATGCATATTTCAGCAGTATTTATTTGGCATTGATTGGCTGAGGCCACTTACTGTGAAGAGTTGAATAGTTAATTCAAGTGCTAGGCATCTCCTAAAGGAGGTGATCTTGGGGTCATTTAATTGTAACAGTAATTTATTTAGTTGAAGAAACAAATATGTTCTCAATTAGCTTAGCAGGCATTATAGTAACACTAGTGGGATTTATATTTGCTTATATCACTCTGCTGTAAGGATGAAGTTATTTGATCTGTTTGCCCATATTTAGTCCACCAGTTCATGATTGTTCACAAAAGAGATGTGAAGGTTTGCTCATCCTGATTAATAGTGTCCAATCCTAATACTGCAGATATTGGCATAATCATTCAAGGGACCTGAGGGACATACACATTGCAGTAGTACTAGCAGAAGACAGTGTTACCTACTTAAATCTTTCTTGCGCTAATTTTCTTCCCCTATTACATATTTTAAGGCTTCTAAAACTTACCCCATAAATTGGTGCCTGATCTGAGATTATTCCACCATTGGGGCTCTTGAAGGTTTATCATAGATATGTTGTTTTTATAGGATTATTTTACTCGCACTGCTTTAACCTGCTGTCACTATGAAACAGAAAGCAGTAATTCATTTGACTGTGTTTTACCTTTGCATTTATATTGCTTCAATACTCTAATCTAAACTTCTTAATGCATTTCTTTTAATTTTCAAATGTTGACGTATTTTCTGTGCTCACTGGTAGGGGTACATGTCAAAGAGTGTTTAATAGGCACAATCTACCTACCCTACGCTGCAGGATGTGCTTTATGGAAATTTGCAATCTAGAGTTGGCGATTATCACCATCACAACTGCAGTGATCATTGGGGTTTTGTAGAAGTAGATCCACAGAGAGATGAGGGAAAGGGCTATTAAAATAAAACAAAACAACAACAACAAAAAAAAGTTTTCAGGTTCATCTGTCTTTTGCAAAGCAAAAGAGTTAAGTCTGTCTGTAAAATCTCGACATGACCAAGGTAAAGAGTGAGCTATGCATGACTTTCTGAGCTCTGCCAGGAGAGGTCTCTGCAGGACACGCAGTAGCAGAAGGTGCAGGGCAGACCCCACTTTGTGTCGTCCCAGCCCTCACCTGTGTGCTACGCCAGAAGGAAAAAGCACAGCACGCCCATGATGTATGTTCCAAATCAACTCTAATTCTAGTTTGTAAGCAGCTCAATTTCAACACATGCTACCATTTATACAAATTAGAGGCAGGTGAAGAAATCCTTCAGCGTTTAGAAACTGACTAATCAAGTTGTTAAACCAGGCTAGCTGAGTTGATTTTCTTCATTTCTGATAAATAACAATCACATGCCCCAAGTAACAGTTGAGTGAAACAAAAAAGAAACACATAATCCTAGTGTTCTCCTATGTAGTATTTCCTAATTATGCAAGACACTTACACATGCTTTTATATTTTCTTGAGCAGTACTGAATATCACTCAGCCTGTGAAAGGAGGTTTCCATGGTTGGCTTATTTTCTGAGTCATGGGGAATCTGCTCCCGCTATTTCCTTGTTCTTGGGAAGGCTCCACATGCACACAGCACTCCCACAAGTCAGATTTTGTGGGTACCAAGGAAACTTGTAAGTGGACTTCCAGAGTTCATATCCTGTAAAGCCACAGATTCTGTATGATATAGAATATCTGGCCTTCAAAGTGTACAACAAACCTCTCCTTTAATTTTCCATAATATTGTGCATATAGGTGCAGGTCATTTTGTAGATAGTGTCATTTTAGAAAATCTGTGTAAGGAAAAGATATTTCCAAATAAAGATAATTTCTCCCCTTTTAAACCACAAAGTTGGACAACTCTTTCTGCTAAGGCTTGGGACAAGAGATGAGGAAAAGAAATTGCTGTTTAGCTCTCTTCAGTCTCAAATTCCCTGTTGAGTAGGAGAATTGATGAGAAGAAAAACCCAATGAGAAGTTTACAGATGTAATAGAAAATATTTCAGTAGCACCAAGTGGCGTGTTTTCCATTTACTATACACTGTTTTGAAATAAATTGATAGCTACAGTGAATGAGCAATTTTGATCAAAATATCTGTGGTGATGTTGGAATATGAATTTTCGTGGCTATCTGTGGAGACTGGGGCTTGAAGGTTGACTGATTTGGAAACAGGTCAAAACATATTCTTTGTGCCTTGAATCTATGATGATATTTCATTGCAAAAAGATGATATAGTGTTAGGAAAACAATAATCCTAAATAAAAAATTCACTTCTTTTCTGGTAGAGTCTAATCCCTTCTTAAGCACTGCAAGGTGTTAGAAATTTTCACTCTGTCTGTCATAGGATGACTAAAATTGAAGAGAAAGGGGTCCTTTGATATTTGTACGCCTTTTTCCCTTTAAGAGGGAGGGAGGAACTGATTGGCTAGTCTTCCCCCCCCCCCTTCCCTTGCCTGCAAGAAGAATTTATGGAGGAAAAATCTGATAAGGACTGATGCTGTGCCCCGAAGNAATTCACTATCTGTGTGCCTGGTGCTTTTATTTTATTTTGCTGTCCCCATTTGGGGAGAGGGGGCATCTCGGAGACCCTCTCAAAGAGATTGTTCTTTTGACCCTGATAAATCCTTAGTTCTTCTGGTCAACCAGGACACTGTCCCAACTCAGTATATGAAGCTTCTTGTTTATGGCCTTTGGGCCAATACAAAGGCTATTGAATTCTTAAAAGTTAGTATGCATGTCCATCTTCAAACTAATCGACTCACTTGTGCTCTTCACAACAGCTGTAATAATTATTGCTTGTTGCATGAAATGCTGTGTTTTACTAATGAAAACACTTTTTTATTCAGGCTTTCTTGTGTAAGTTACGAGACTTGTTCCAAAGCAAGTGCTGTAATATTCTGCACAAGCACTCTGAAATACCAAGGATTAATATATCAATTTTGCAGTGATTATTTTTCTGTGTGTCTGCTTTATGCAAATATTTTCAGTCTATCAATCTTGACATTAAAGTACTGGAATTGTGAATCCTGTAGTACCTGTTTAGATCCTGTGTAAGTGTGCAAACCTTCACTGACTTAAATTGCTGCTACTTACACCAAATCTGACCATGGTCCACAGTCATAACAACAAATCTCCATATATGAGCTAATATATAGTCCATATGCAATCTGTTAGAAACAGAGCACATTTATTCTATGACAAGCCTGATATTTTAACTTGGTGGTGGAAAGACTGGAAGAGAGGAGTAGAGGAACTCTGTCCTTTCCCTCTCTTAACACAGGAAGAAGTACCAGACAACCACTAAAATGCTTCCCTACTTCTGCATTTCTGTGGCGTGTCCTCCAGACATCCCCTTCCCCTTTGAACACACACAGCTTTGTGGATAACCTCCTAACACCAGCAGTGCTGCCCTCAGCCTTAGTTTGCCTCGCTATGACAGCACAGTTCTTAACCACAATTTTTACTCTCTGTCCTCTTCCCAGTAAATTCCCTTGACAAGCAATAGTGGAAAGATTTTTCCATCTGGTTGTGTTGTTCAGACAACCCAAATCCAAAAGCTGCCTCCCTTGGCTGGGCTTTTTTGGCTCTGTATTTTGTGTTCATAACAATTTTACTGACCGCTCAAAACCTGCCCTTTCGGACTCTAGCCAACTGCAGGGACCAAAGAGGCAGAACAGCATGGAAATGCAGGTAATCTTCTATTAGCATTAATGGCACTTAGGCAGATGTGCTTCCTTGGGAAAAAAAATATGCCTTTGTGCCCAGGTGCATGACCAGTAACCATATAAGGAACTCTTCATGCTCAGCAGTTAAACAGCAGATCCCAGATTTCTGCTGGACAGAGCTAGTTCTGCCTTTTGGTAGAAAAGATACCTTTAATCTATGGAGTTAACATGCCTGAGATAAGGGAACTCAGCACGGCAGTCTTGCTGAAATGAATGTGTTATGTGTTATATCAGTATATTTTTAATAAAATTCTCTTACCTTGATCAATCTATGCCCATCAATTTAAAGCTGAGATTAATTCTCCAAGACACACTATGGTACTGTATTAATACTTAAAATTGTCTTATAAATGCTTGCTTTCATATTTGGCATAACTATTGTACCAGTATAGAAACTGCTTCTGCTGACCTTTAGATTAAAAATATGTTGAATTATCATGATTGACACATTCAGAATGACTCATTCTTGCCAAATACAGCATAACTTTTTAACATTCCCTTTCCTTTTCAACTGGTTCCACTTTCATTATATAAAATATGGCTGTATTATATACATATACCTCTCATTGCCTAACATGCTTTTCAGAGTTCAAGATTTACATTTGGAGCTAAATGTTTCAGTGATTGCTCTGTTGGATTTCATTATACCAGTGTAGTTAATCAAAGCAAGTCTGGACTTACAACCATGATTCATTGTATGGATTTTTGAACTTAGTCACTTATACCGAATGAATATACACATTATCACCAGAGTACCAGATTTTCTTTAACAGTCTGCATGACACTGTATTCTAATGCCTTAATAAAATGCTTATGCCATGTGCGCACTGCAACTGCTTTTTTAATTGTTTTTTTCTTTTTAAGGAATTCATTGAAAGCCATTCTCTTAACCAGTGGGAATGAGGAATTCCCTGGGAGTGTAGTCAGTGCCAGGAAAATGATATTCTCTTGTGGTCCTAATGACTGGTATTTCACAGGAATATTTTCAGAGCTGCACATTTTGCCTATGAAGCTGGGTGGTCTGCACAATACCAATTAATGAGAAATCCCCAAATAAGCATAAGATGCTCAAGTTTGGCTGAGGTTTATTCAACCAAATGCTTTATAGCGCAATTCAGTTACAGGCAAGACAATCACTGGTTTTAGTGTGGCTGAAAAAAAGGTTTTGTGGTTTCTGTTTCTTTCTCCTGGACAATCTAAAGTATGGTTTTGTCACTATTGAGTGGACAAATTGTTTTACCCTCCAAGAATCCCTGGAGGTAAAGATTTAAGGTAATAACAGCCTGTGTTCGCTAATACTTCCTAACTAACTATTTTGTAGAGTTTTATGCAAGTTAGGATTTGCCTTTAACATGCTGACAGAGTCAAATTAAAGCCTCAACAATCTCTTTTAAATGCTATAAATCAAACACACAGAGGTATTTATCCGCCTAGAAGTGAGCATGAGTGTTTAATAAGATTTACCTAAGTGCCTCAACAGGTCAGATGCTTAATTCCTACCAAAATCCAAAATTACTCCAAATACCTCTGTAAACCAAAATGCTTTCACTTCTGTCTATAATGGATTTTTGAAATGTGTCAATACTGGCAACCTGCTATTATCATATGTTTATTCTCTGTCTGGACTGAACATATGTGACAGTCACATGCTTTTAGTATAATGGAGGGGAAAGCAGCACTATCAAAACCATTTTTGTTGAGTCTCTAGATAAAACTCAGACACAGCTGACTGTGTTATCTCTGTCCTAGTCTTTGCTTATGCACAGCTGGTGCATCATACCATACTCTGTGGGGTTCACCATTTCCACCACAGAAAAACATGCTACCTGTTAGGTGTTAGGTGTGATTTTCTGAGTGAGAAGCCAGTCTGCATAATGAGAAGACAAGGGAATTACTAATTTTGGATCAGTTACTTAGAAAAAGTGTGTGTGACAAGCAGAGAGGAATTTCTAGTCTTGTACAGGTTTCAATGTGTTATTGTTCTGTGAAAATGGATGTCAATTTCTAAGCTGGATTACAGTAATTTTTCACCTAATAAGTTAAATGGTTATAAACTGATTTGATACAGTAATTGGCGATTTCCTTGGTTGGAAGGATCCTTCACTTATTTAAGCTCCCTGCAACAGCTTCTCTGACCCACGTCCTTTTAGCCTTTGTCGTAAAAGAAGTATATTACAAAATAAGAAGTGATTGATTTCTGCTTCCTCAAGCAACCCTAAGGACAATGGGTAGCCAACACAGCATGGAATAAAATCAATTTTGAGGATGGGTATTTGATATCTCTTGCTACTGTCATCGCCTAGTTTGTTACTGGCTAGGAACTATTTTTCATCTTAAGAAAAGGTATCAGAGAGCATCAAACAATTACAAAAAGGGAAATGAACAAATGGTGTGCAAATATCTGACACTGGGATTGTCTTTGGGTCCTCAGTGTCACTTATCTGCCCTACCAAAAATGTATTGTCAATTCCTTCCTCTGTTTAAAAATGAGATTTTATTTTGTGCTGGTTGCATGATAATCATAATCATGTTTTATGTTTGCTTTCTACAAACACTTGAATGATTGCCTTTTACTAGCAGAAATGGTCATGCTCCCCTATCACATGCAGGGGTATTCACTGAAACTAACTGTCATATTCGCATGTGTAAACACTTCTTCCAGAACTATATGCTTAATGTTCCAGTGCATGAATAGAAAGAATACTTTGTGACTTATCTGGCTCAGCACAACTAACCTGCCCAACCAAGTTGTCAAATACTTGCAGGTAACAGTTTTGTATTAATCTATATGGTTACTTAAAAAAAAAAAAAAAAAGAAAAAAAATGGAAAATTAGGAAATGTTAACAGGTATTCTCTTTGCAAAAACAAAGGCAACGTGGGTCTGATGAAATATTCATTGTGAATTATGCACCAGTCTCAAAATGTAGTAAGCGTTATAATAAAAGATTTTTAAACTTATCAGGCATTCAACAAAATTCACCAAGCTTGCTATATCCTTTGGGTCATAGCATATCTGTTTATGAAAACATATTCATAAATTTCTACAGACTTCATGTTTACTTTAATAATTTACAATTATTTAGCAGTTAAAGCAATTCTACATTACGAATAGGTCTATACTCCTCTGTTTTCTTGCTTCACTTCAAAGACATGTTGGGTTACATAGCCCAATACTTTCCAGAACACATAGCTTAATTTCTTCCCGATACACATCATTCCAATAACAAAGTTTGAGTTAGAACAGAACTAATTCTGTTCCATGATTTTACTTTTCAGCTAAGTCTCTTCTAAGAAACTGCACTTCCTGAAGCTAGTGGCATGTTTTCTAGCAGTGATAATGCTTGATGTTTAGCATGAGTGTCAAGTATTGTTACGCAGACCAAGGTCATTGCTAAATCTTGTGTACCACACTGAGTACCCTGCCACTGAGTTCAGTCTGGGACTTCTTGCCATGGCATCAGTGGTAAAGGTGGCACAGTAGTCATCAGAGGAGTTTTGAGTTTGATATTGGGTTTGCATATATGAACTAAATTAACATCTATATAATATTTCCCATATTTACATTTTTTCACTGATGTCAAAGATTAGGGCTGGGTAGACCACTAAAGTAGTGACAGATGCTCTCTATTAACCCCTCTCCCTTCCCAAAAAAGAAAAGGGGGTTTCAGGTGTTAGATAGCCTTCTTAGATGGGTTTCTTCACAGAAGTCCAGCAGATCATTTTAAAGATTACTGCTTTAATAAGAAATACTCTATGTGGTGAAATACTGATAGCAAATACAGCATGGATTCAACAGAGTAATATCAACACTTTTTTCTAAAAGATGGAAAAAATTGCACTATTTGTCCTCCAATAGTAAATAAAATGTTCTACAGAATGTGGTAATGTACTATATTTTTTTTAACGCAATCTGTTGTGAATACATACAATTTTCAGGACCCAGTCCTCCCCACTCAGTTCTTCAGAAGTGTGAATACTGAAATCTACACATTAAGAAGAGGCAGGAAAAAAATCTCTACCTAAATTGTTTGAAAGACACTGGTAGTATGTATAGAAACCCTAAAGCTACAGTAAGTAACTTAACAGATCAGGATACTAGAAAATGGCTTATAAGCCCTGATCTATTGTATTTGGTGTTTTTTCATTGCCTTCACTTGTGTCTATTGATGATGTAACAATATTTTAATGACATTGATAACAATATCCTGATACCTGAGATCTCTCCAGCAAGTTTGTATAGGATACATGCAGGCTACATTCCTAGATACATCCAATATCTCCAGCTGGTGAAAAGGCATATCTCCTAGCCATCATAGTCAAGTGCAAGGGAAAGCCACACTGTTTCCAGGCACTTAAGCATGGAATGGATTGGTGTCTTACTCATCCACACATACAGATACATTTTTTTCATTACTGCCATCTATGAAACCCAAGTGCCTAACAAGTGCTTGTGGAGATGTCAGGTAAGATGAGTCATCTTTACCCTGTTGCACCTTCAGTGATCCTGCTATTTGACTCAGAATAAGAAAAATAAGCCCCAATTATCAAAATAAGGAATTTGAAAATAGGCATATGGTGATAAAGAAATGTCTTACTGAGTTTGGATTCAAGACACACGTACATAAATGAATGATAATTTCAGATAGACTCATTTTAACTAAGGCTTAGTAGTAGTAACTTAAATGTTATTTTAAAGATAAAAATAAAAATCTGATTAGTACACTCAGCACCACCTGTGTTCTCTGGCTTACCTCATAAAGTGGCAAGCACCTCAGAATACAAGTATTACAAACAACATGTCCTTCTATCAGTTCCATCTCAGTGTACTTGCTGCTAAGGCTACATCAGGACGAAAGTGATCAGGATAACGCTGTTAAAATGATTAGAGGTTTAAAAAGTGAAATTTTAGAAAAGAACCTAACAAAGGAGAGATAAGCCATATCCATGTTATAGGCTGCATAACATGGTAAGTGTCTTGATCACTACCTGCATGAACAATGTGTTGAGTCCCCTTACATTTTAAAGGCCACATTGTGGAAGTCTGGTTAATGCAATGGGTAAGAGTGCAAAGTAGCATGAGCAAGGGAAAGGTAAGAAAAGATGGATGGCTTTGTATTGCAGAGAAAAGGTGACTTTCTAGAGCTGCAGGATTTTATGTGGAGGCAGTACAGATTGAGGGTGTTAGCAGACAAAGACCTGAAAG
Source organism: Bucco capensis (assembly GCA_013396975.1). Classification (NCBI taxonomy): domain Eukaryota; kingdom Metazoa; phylum Chordata; class Aves; order Piciformes; family Bucconidae; genus Bucco; species Bucco capensis. The sequence continues at coordinate 5,835 of VWZO01019730.1, read as the reverse complement.
CAGCTGCTTCATTGAGCTAGAGTGAACTAGTATGACTGAATGACAAAACTAGCTCAGGCTGTGGTATGATTCAGTGGGTGCAGAAGAATTTAACACAAGGCCAGCAGATGGGCGCTTCTTTGAGGTGGCCTCACAAATTACATGCCCCACATCAGAAAAACTTGTATGTATGTTTTATGTGAGTCTATAGGAAATTCAACCTGCTTTAGTAATCAGCACTTCCCTAAATCCTCTCCTGAAATGGGTCAAGGGATACAGCCAATAAAGAAAGTCAGAGAGAGAGAAAAAGTAAGAAACTAAATTTTTCAGTGCAATTACATACCATGGCTATTTTGTCAAAACAAATATACAAATCCAAAACATCCTAAAAATACCTTACATTTAATTCTTTATGAATTATCTTTGTTTGTTTCTAACAGAAATAATCTGTACTGTATTATTATTACTACTAGTTCAATAGCACATTTATTTTGTCTGACCCAGGGGAAAGCATGCTTAGAGGTAAGCTATTCTGGCAATGTTTAGCCCTTTCTGTTATATTCGTCTGCTCTGCTGAAATTAACATAAGAATATGAGATTAAAAAGGATTTTAGTAACACGCAAGGAAAGTTTTCTTTGTTCACAATAAAGATTTCTACAATCACAACTAATCTAGCCCTCAGTCTTCAGTAACATCAAGACATCCCTTTTAAGTAGAAAATTTAGAACAAAAAGGCCCTGTGCCCTAAATTTCTTAATCCTAATGAAACATGAAAGAGAAAAACGTTATCACCACCCTTCTCCACCTCACACACATTATCACAGACATCATCAAGCTAGTTTTACTTTCTATTTTACTGTTTTTCTCCAAATCTCTTGGTATTTGTGCATCATTATCTTCAATTAACATTGTCAGTAAACAGGACATTAAAGTGCATTTGTGTTGTTCTGGCTTGTTGCAGTTGTTTACCTGACTGGATCACATGCTGCTTTGATCATTTAAAGCAGAAAAGATTTTTACAGCAAAATACTGCTTTGCAACAGCAAACTTAGGAGAGAGATATTTATTGTGTTTGTTTTCTCCCTGATAAATCAATTTCAAAACATCTTGGAGACTGCAGAATCCCTCCCCCCACAGCACCCCTCCTTCCAATCATCTTGACTTTGGAGGTTGAAGGTTAATCACTTACATTGCATAAAGAATTAATTTTTCCTTATGATGCACAATCTTATAAGGTTAATTTGAAAGGGCACTTGAGTTATGGCCTGCATTCAGTACTTCCAAGTTACACCAGACATGATCTTGAACCATTATTCAGTTGGTTTGCTGCTAGACTAGGATAAGGCAATTGCATTACTTGCACACACAGACAAGACTGGTCCTTTCTGCTTTCTTCCTGGTTTTATAACTTCAGACTGTTCTTCTGGTTTGAATGAGAATATGTTGTTAATTAGATGGAGTTTGCAATAATCCCATTCATTTGAAAATTCTGACTTAGCAGCAGACAGAAATCAAGTTATTATTTTGGGCATAAATCCATGCATACTTTATGCAAAACAATACATTAGGGTACTGAACAGCAGTTATTCTGTACTCTGGGGTTACAGTATATAGGTATTGCATATATGTATGTATGTATATATATATATATATGTCTCAATATATGGGAATGGACTGATTTAGACTGCCCACTGTAAAACAGCATGCCAGTAGCAGAATGAGGAGAGCATGGTCATATTCAGTCTACCATTCCCCCCTCATTCTAACTACTCAACATAGATATTAGCTTACTCTTCATGCTGTGTGTTTTGTAATAGTCATATCCCACAGAACTCTATTATATTAGTAGGTGATATGATATTGTATTTCCAACTTGACTTTTCTAATGAAAATGGCATTGCTTTTATTTTAGGAAATTGCTCCACAATACAGAAGAAGTGAATTTCTAGATGTCAAATTTTAAAAAATGGAAGCTGAAGAACCGTGTGAGTAATTCATACTCTTTCTCCCATATGCACATGGTCTTATGGCCAACCAATTGAAGCATGCAGCTTTAGTAACACAGACAGGCAGTTTTAATTAGGTGTCTATTTTGACATATGTTGACTAGGAGTCCCTGTTATGATATTCTGAATGCCAAAGCGTTATTGATTTTACTTTATGTATGTGGATATGCAACTAGTATTAACAACTAATTGCTCGAGCTTTCTCTTGAGTTGATTCTCTAGACTGTTTTGTGTGAGCTCCATATCCGAGTGCTGTAAATCTGAACAATGCTAACAAATCCAGATGGTAGATTTTTACACTAATTTTGCTCAGCTTAAAATAGCTGCTTAAGATAGTGAGCAGAGAGCGAATATGAGTATAATTAGGCCCTGTATATTAAGCCTTCTTTCTCAGTGAGTTTTACAGCATTAATTAATTCTCGTCATCCTGCAGTATGTAGCTAAAAATTTTATAATCTCTGTTTTATAGATGGATAAAATTAGTCACACAAAGGTTAAGTGATTTGTGCAAGGTCATGTAGTAACTCTGTAGCAGGGCTGAGAACAGAATTAGAAGTCATAACCTCTGTTACCTTGGGCTAATGATAAGACCACATGCCACGTATTATCCTTTCATAAACGACATGTACTCAGAAAAGGGCTGACTATAAATTAAGTATTTAAAAGATTCTTTATATATCTCTTCATATTCTTTGTATCATAAAGGGGTTCCAGTGCACTTGAAATAGTGGATTCACCTCTAGTGTTGAGAAATAGCCTTGGCCTCTTTAGGTCTACGCTTCTCAGTTGGTGACAAGCATAGCTGACCAAACTGCATGGGCAAAATGAACTCTATACCAAATACTCAGTTTATCCCAGTGCTTGTTGAAAATGCCCATGTACAAGACCCTAGGGAAGAACAAATCAACTGTATTAGAAGAGTGAAAACAATTTCCCTGGGAAAATCTGGAATTAAGTTCTTCCTTATATCCTTGCATAACCATGAATGTCCTATGTATATCAAAAAGCAGCAGTTCTTGTAGGGTCTGCAGTGAGAAGCTTTTCCAAATCTCTGGAAGACTGCAACTAGTCAAGGGAATCTTCCATTACTCCAGCACATTATTTCCTACAGTTGCCAGAACTGCTGGAGCAAACAGCAATTGTGGCTGTTTTGCCTGTATAATTCAGCAGCATTTGTATAGCTTTTGAATATAGGTTACTGTTCTTGTTTCTGCTTGTCACAGTATAAAATAAGAGGCTGTGTTAAAAGGCCCTGACTGGGCTTGTTGTTATGGGGTGGGGAAACCATGACATTCAAGGCATTTATTTACGAATAAGAGAAATCACAGTTTTCAGGTTCAGATACAGCTTATTGTTTCAACCCTGAGAGAATGAACAAGACACAGATCCCTAATAACTTGGCAATTTAAAGTAAAACAAAATGTGAAGGCAGTAAAAATAGGAAGAAAAATTGACCTACTTTTAAAATATTTAAGTTGTATTTGAATATATTTCAAGTTAATCATATATAGAATTGGCTAACTTTCTAATTGCAAGTAAGGTGTCAGATAGTACTGTTGAGTGAATTATTAGTTAGAAATCACTGACATGTATTTTTCTAGTTTTCACTCTGGTGGGACTCCAAAAATCCATGAAGATAAGGACTGACAGATTTTTGTATTTTCAGATGTGTATTGTGCTAGGCACAATGAAAACACGCAAGAGCAGCACCTGCCCAGAAGACCTTAAAGTCACAAACACTGTTAGAGAGAAAATAAATGGCCAAAGTTGTATCTCACTGGTTTGATTTCCTTCACTTAAGAAATCATTAATTGTCATTTTTATTACAATAACAGAGAATGAAGTAAGTTGAAAATGGCTGAAGGAGGTGAAGAAACAGCAGAAAATTCTTTAGGAGTGAACGAGTGTGGCAGGAAGACTGAAAGGTAAAGGCAGAATAGGAGAAAAAGGATTGGGCTTAGCTCAGCAAGCAGGGAGCCAGCTGAAGCTAGAGAAGAAGTTGTGAGTAGGTGTGGGCACAAAGCTTCTCTCTAAAATTTAAAAAGGAGAGGGAATCTTGATGGTTTAATCCTTCTTTCTTCCAAGCTAGTTTGTCCTCGTGGCTAACACCACTGAACTTCAAACATCAATTAGCAAACCAGGAGAGAATGGCAGATGCTCCAGATTAGTTCTGGTGCTGATGTTTTTGTCCTGCTGGTTACAAACTACTTTGCCCCTTCCAGCATATATACCTGCCCCTAAATCGCCTGCTTCCTTTATTGTTAATGATTGCAGGGATACTTTATTGTTGAGGAGATTTTATTTTGTTAAGTGGATTTCGTAAAACATGGTGGGGGAGGGCAGGTGATGCTGGTGGGAAGGGAGGTGTGCATTTAATATACTGATATGAGGCCTGTAAGATCTGAGATAAAGCACTACCATTACCTTTTCATACCTTTGCGTTACTAGCCATTACAGAATGACAGAGTGCAGAAAGGCTGTTAGAGAAGGCTAATGCCTATACAGCTGGTGTAATGAAGAAATGGGAGGTTTAGGTACAGGAAACCATAGCTCCAACAGAAGGAGCTGAAAAGATAGAGATAAGATTAGTGACACATGTAAAGGCACAGATAATGTGTGACAGAGTCTGCCCAGCTGAATAGGCTGAAGCCAGCAGTAATAGGAAGTCCATGTCCTCCCTAATCCTCTCAGATAAGCTGTTCCATCCAGAATTATCAGCCAACAATCTTCAGGGTATCAGGCTGAAAATGAAGTTTCAGACTCCTTTGATTCCTCATCCATAAATGAGAAAGTGCCTGAAGGATCTTTATTTATTCTCGCTCCCTCCGAAACACTCTTCAAAAAGTGCCAATATACTAGCAATAGATGCATAAAGCCTCGCTTACTTTGATTGACAGAACATGATATAAAGCAACTCTCACTTGACATTTCAGTTTCATAAGGCTCCAAGCAAGTGTATGTGTGTGTGGTACTCTAAAATTTCAGAAGGAAATAAAAGGGGATATATGCAAACTTCAAGAGAATGTTCTCTGAATAGACTATAACTCTTACCTTGTTTCAAGATCTTGTATGACAAGTAATTTCAGTGTATCATTTCAGTCCTGTGTTTATGAAATGCCTGTAATATTTGTACTGATAGCTTTTGTAGAGTTACAAAATAATCAATACATATGTCCCCAGGAAATGTGTTTAATTTGAAGAGAAGTACTTCAGAACAAACTTTCAAAATACGAATGAGCGTGAAAAGGAATATAGGTTCATATCTCCTTTTAAATAAATTATCAAAAAGCTGCAGGAAGAATTTTCATTGGGTTCTTTATTTCTCTTCTTGACTATTTTATGCAGGGGCAAAGGGAGAATACTGGCACCCACCTGTGGTGTGCTTGATTTCCTGCTGTAACTACATCAGTTTAACTCCCGTGATAAAGTCTGCTGGGCAATGGTTATGAGGAGTATTTGAACTACATCCTTATTAGCGTTTACACTTTAGTATTTTTTTTATTCTTACACCAGTTTTGCCTTGAGCTTCCAGTGACACTGTATTCTATGTATGTGAACACTAAGAACATTGAGAATGCTTGGGAATTAACCAATTCATACCTGGAGAGAAAGGAAAGTGCTTGAAAGAATTTAAAACCCTCAACTCTCTTTGATAGGATGAGTCTACTCTTTCTAATGTGGAACATTTTTCACCTCAGGAGGAAAGGAAAAGAAAAATCTGTGTGTGAGTTCCATTGTGGGAAAGAAAAGAACCATGATCAAAAGGAAATTGGCGGATTTCTTACTTTTAATTTACAAAGGACAATTTAGATAATTAACTAATTGTCCTGGTTTGGGAGGACAAATTCG
>VWZO01019728.1:119587-172954 GCA_013396975.1 Bucco capensis | reverse complement strand
CCTCTGACTGAGCTATTGATCCTTGCATCCTCCCTCCATGTGTGCCAATGGAACTGCNTGGGATTGTTCAGCCTGGAGAAGAGAAGGCTTCAGGGGAACTACTAGTGACCTTGCAGGACCTAAAGGGAACTTCCAAGCAGGCTGCAGAGGGCCTGTTTGCAAAGGCCTGCAGGGAAAGGACAAGGGGCAATGGTTTCAAATTGGACAAGAGTAGATTTCAACTGGATATTAGGAAGAAGTTGCTCCCCATGAGGGTGGTGGAACACTGGAGCAGGTTGCCCAGGGAGGTGGTTGAGTTCCCATCCCTGGAGGCATTGCAGGTGAGGCTTGCCAGGGCTCTGGGCAAGCTGCTCTAGTTGGGGATGTCCCTGGCCACTGCAGGGGGGTTGGGCTAGATGAGCTCCAGAGCTCCCTTCTAACCCAAACCAGTCTAGGATTCTAGGATTGAGTCAAAAGCTACCACGTGGAAGTAGAAGCCACCAGTCAGATGGATTCTTGTAACTAAGCCATAGAAGAGAATAGAGTTCTATACAAAGACTTCATAGCTAAATTCATCATGCAAACCAGGACCAGGTTAGTGTAGGTTCTCAGAGTGAGATGCCTTTCCAACAAAGCATAGAGTCACAGAATAATGAGGTTGGAAGAGAGCTCTAAGCTCATCCAGTCTAAGCATCCCTAGCCCCCCCAGGACACTAACCCATGGCCCTAAGGAGAGCAGCTCAATGCTTCTGAAACCCCTCCAGGGATGGGCACTCCAGCACCTCCCTGGGCAGCCTGGGCCCTGGTTCTCAGAGCAGGGTAAGGAAAGAGCCAAGACAAGTAGCCAAGTTGATTTGAAGCCTGTGTGCCATGAGGTGTTCTTTAAAGCATGTTATAACTGTTCTAACTGCAAGACTGCTCCCAAGAGCTGGTTAAGTGCTCTTATCCCCACTTTCTAACTAAAAATGTAGGAACAGAAAACATTTGCTGGAGGTCTCCAAGGGAATCAACAACAGAGCAAGGACTAGAACTAAGGATTTCCTGTCTGATGTGCAAACCACACCTCTCTCCTGTTTACAATGGTAACTTATTCCCTAGCAGAGAAGCCACGTGAATGGAACAATTCATCCTGCTCTTTCAGCCTCCCTTCCTTCCCTTCTCAGTTCATTCCTGGCATTACCTCCTGATCCTCACAAACCTGGGAGCAGAACAACTGTGTGGCAAAGCAAAACAAGCAAAGAACGTTTCAGAGCAGTTTTCAGCTGCAAATGCTTGAGTAAAGTTTGCTAAACTCAAGAAAGTTGGAAACAGTTCAGTAGCCTGGAAATATTGTGCTCTTCTTCATGCCAAATGAGCCCAAAAAGCAGATGAATTCCTCCATCAGGGAGTAAGTTAATGAATGACTAAAGCCACTCATGCTAGTTAGCTGCACATGCCAGTTTTGCACACATAGCTTGAGCAATACTGTAGTAATAGCATTACTACTGAGAGTGATTTACTACTAATACTTCCACTTAGAGTGTGGCTTCAAGAATAAGAGAGTTTTAAAGAGAGAATATCCTTAGCATCCTTAGGCTTTTTGGTTTGGTTTGGTTGGGTTTTTTTGTTGTTTTGCTTTCGTTTAGAAGTCATATTTTCACATTTCCTTCTGGAACCCAAAGCTAAAAATCCCTTGAAAAGTATTAGCTGAATTTCTTGTGCCTTTCTGTGCTTCCAGGGCTTAGGAAATCAGCCTGGTCACACCCTACAAATGCCTTGAGAAGTGAACAACACCAAGCTGATTGAAAACACAAGACTTGACTAGAGCCTGGGATCAAGAACAAGAATGCTTGAGTTCAAAGACTACAGTAGCATTTTATTCCAAATTATATATTTAATCATTGCTTCCCACAATCCCTGCTTTTTTTAAGGAGCATTTCTCCTAGCCAAGTTGAACCATTAATGTGATAACATTAATGTCAGAGTTAGTCAGAGCTAGCAATTAACTTCTTACTGCAAAATGCTAGCAAGATGACAGGCTTCTCCAAAGCACAAACCCATGATTCCAAAGAGGTGATGGAGCTCTTGGGAGATCAGTTGGCTTTTTATGTCTATTTTAGTAACAGTAGCCTCAGTGATACATACAAGAGAACTCCAAGGCTGGAGCTAAGACTTGTATTTACATAGCCCTTTTGAAAATAAACCTGCCCAGGTGTAATTCTTCCAGCTCATAGTGAAGGATAATAGTTTGTTAACTTAATTAAAGCATACAAATGCTTTGCCTTAGTATGAATCTGAAAGAGAAGAGGCTGAACCCACTATTAAAAATAACAGAGGGATCCTAGAGAAGGCAATGAATTCAACACACTTGCTTACACCTTCCTGATTCATTGAGGTCTCTAAGGCTTCTCTTTCACTTATTTAGATCATCTATGTTGGGTAGGAAGGAAAAATGAACAGTTCTGCTCCCTCAATAACTCTGCAACTCTTTCCCCAAAAGAAACATTTCTGTCTCTAGGCCATGAGAGCTTGGGAAAAACAACTCAACAATCAAGGCCAAGTGAGAAGACTTTGCAGTTCTGCATCTTAGCTCCTCCCAGGCTGCAGTGTCTCTCATAAAGGTGAGGAGGAGGAAGGTTCCTTTCACCTGGGAGGAACCCTGAGCTTGCTAGAGATGAGGTGTGGGATCAGTTAAGTCTATGCATGAAGTGCTGAGGTTTTCTCTCCTCCCACTCCACTTCTTGTTCTAATTTTTAGCATTGTTGTTATGTTCCTCTCATTGATCTCAATACTGTCCAAGAGACTGAGGAATGTTAATTACTCTCTTTCTAAAGGCTAATAGGAGAAGGAGATCTTAATAGTTGTTAATATATTCTCTGAGTATAGATTTATTGGGATTTTTTTTATATGTCTTGATTTTGTGACTGCTACAAAGAACTTGTGTTTTCAAGCTGAAGAATGTGGTTTCTCTGTAGAGTGGTGATAACTGGGGCTGGAAAGGACTCAGGCACCTCTTAGCCTTAGGCAGGGAGCAGCTCTACTTAGACTATTCCCAGGAGGTGGTTATCTAATCAGCTCTTGGAAGTGCCTGGGAGGGGATGTGCCACAGATATTTTTTAGTTCAGTGTTTAAGAATTGCTGTTAGAATCAAAATCCTGAGTGTCTTGCTTTGTGCTCATGGTGCTCACTTTAGGATGACTCTTCTCTTTTTGTCTTGTTTTTCCTACTGCTAGTAGGTTCCAGAGTTCCAAGTTCCATCCAAAGTATTGTGTGGTGGAAGAATCGAAGCACCAGGTAATGCTGAGCTCTGAGCTTTGCTACTTGCAGCTCTTGAGGCACAGGAAGGGCTCAAGTGAGGTTTTGGGGAGTTCTGTCTTCTCCTTTTGTATCAGCAGGATTCATAGCTTCACATAACAGTTCTTTTTTTTTGGTTGGACTCATTCTCCTATAGAAGTAACTACAGCTTGTAAGAACTATACTAAGAGACTTAAGATTGTAATTTTTCTATATATCTCAAGTTATCTCTATTCATTTTTAACCCTAAAATACTAGGACAACTCCTACCCTCCCAAACAAGCTAGAAGTTAAAAAATACTTGCTTTCCTCCCTCCAAACAGGTGCTTTTTGTCTACCTCTAAGACCTTTTACCATCTTTTCTAGAAGCCTTATTTTCCCCTCTCTATTTTTGCATGGGCTTTTTGCACTTGCTTTAAAGCAAAACACCTGCCAAAATTTAAGGGCATGGATGCTGTACAAATGGAATGGATGAAACAATCCATTGAACAAATTGTGGTTTCAATCATTGTCATTTAGAGCTGCTCTGGAGCTGGTTTTAAACCTGTCTTGCAAACTACTACTCCAATGAACACAGGAAATGCTTTCCAAGCCTAATTAGCTTTTTCTGTTTGCTTGCATCAGGCTGAAGTTAAGGAGGGGGAAAAAAAAAAGCCTGAGCTGTTTCTGAAAGAAAATGCTGATGCTTCCCCTTGTAATAACAGAGCTTTAATCCAATGAACTTTTTGTTTTCAGCTGACACAAGCTACTTGTTTACCAGAATTAGAGAGTTTTCATTGCATAAGTTGGCTGAATGAGGAGTAGTTTGGGGCCCTCAGTTACAGACCCACTAGATAATACTGTTAGGTGGGTTGGTTGCTTTGGGAAATGGCTCTCTAGAAAATTGCTGGTAGCTGTCAAGTGAACTGAAACTTGGGTACTGTCCTCTTCTGCTTTTATCATTGTTATACTTGAAACTGCTCAGGAAAGGATGACAATTTTATGTCACTCTGAGTCTTTCCCCAACAGCACAGATGCTCAAAGCTGCAAGAAGTTTTTACTTCACTTTTTATCCTTTCCAAGAATAAACCCCAATAACTTTGCATCCTACTTCACTTGAGCAGTTCCAATGTATAACTTCACAATGTTCTAGTCTAGGATAGTGAGGCATGAACTGGAAATGTTTAAACCTTGGTTTTAGCAGAAAATCTCTGGCTATAGGCAGTTGAGGCTTTTCAGATAGGACTTGGTTAAAATGAACTTAGGCTGAGTAAAGGCTGACTGTCAGAAAAAGCCAAGGGAAGTTCTGTGTAGCTACAGCAGACTTCCTGGCATGGCAGTCATCATCATCATGGGCAGGCTTTGCTAATGAAGCTCCAGGGAGGGCTCCATCCATGCTCTTCCCAAGAGCTTTTTCCAAGTGCTTCTGGCTGCAAAGGCCAATTTGGGACAGACAAGAGCAATTGCAAAAGGCACAGCACAAGGACTCCTCAGGAGGTAGAAGCTGCAAGACACGATTCTTTCTACGCTGTCTTTTCTCCTCCAGAGTGATCCTGCGTGCCTGCTCCAAACCATCTGTGGCATTCAAGCTAGTGTGTGTGCAGAGCTGCTGAGTGGAGGCCAGAGGAGAGCAGTTCAGGGCAGCAATATGGCCAAGGCTGAGCTGTTGTTTCAGGGAGTCCTTGCATCTCCTCTTCGGGGCTCCTCTCTTGCCACAGCCAGGGGCAAGTTGCCCAGAGAGCATGAGCTTAGGCAGGCAGGAGTTCTTCNTCAGCAGCATAAAGCAGCTCCTGGACAAGATGCTTTATGGGCTTAGTATGGCATGGCAGTAGGCACCCTGCAAATAGCACTGAGAGTCACCTGCTGGAGGGAGCTTGGGGTTGGGATGAGGTGCAGAGCTTGGCTGGGTTGGGACTTACACCACATGCAGTTCACCCTGAAACTCATTGCAGAATCAGGGTCTGCCTGGCCTTGTGTTGAGTGTGAGCTTGCATGTGGCAGCATTCAGCTGTGACTCAGCACTGCTTTGACAATGGTGGTTAATTAAGTGGCCACATTGGTAGAGACAATAATACGAAATTAAGAGTGGAGAAACATGAGATGAATATTAGCAAACATTTCCTAGCAGCAAAGGCTGTTAGGCTGTGAAATCCACCCAAAAGGCAGTGGAAAACTCTTGCTGAGACACTTCAAGCTAGACAGAATGCTGTAGGGAATTGCATTGCCCTGATGTTAACCTGCAAGTGACCTCCAATGGCTCAGCTATTACTAAATTCCAGTGATAATTTGGGTGATAATTGCTCCCTTTCTATCTAAACTGAGTTGTTATAGTTCATTACAGCCTTGTCTAACAGGTCAAATTACTGGGAAACCAAAGCAGATACAAAAGGAGTTGCTGATAGAATTCATCTGTGGGCCCTGAGTTGTTTGACCAGTGATTTGACATTAATGTATAGATGTTTTTATTGGCTGTTAGTCACATTTACACTTTGATTTTGAAGTTGTTCTAACTTCTACAGCTCCTGATTTACTCTGCTGTGAGCTGACCACTCTGTGTCTAGCTCACTGGCCTTTAACCAACACAACCAGAAGTGTTTCTCTCTGGATCCTTGTCCCTCATGTTTCCTGGAGGTGTTCTTTAGTCTGAGCCAAAGGAGTTTGTCTGTAAAATAAGAATTAGTGATTAAAGCAGGAGTGGAATAGAGAAATATTCATGCCAGCTTTTTGTTGTTGGTGGGTGTGTGTATATTTAACATAATGCTGTCTCCCCAGAGCCCCTGAACCCCAGTGAAATCCAAGGGGCAGCAGCATGTGCTCACCAGCAGTGAACTGGGGCTGCAAAATGTGCTCTTGCTCATTTGCACCAGCCATTCCTGCCAGGGTGAACACTTGTGTTGTCTGAATTAACTAGCAAGTAAACACCCAAGCAATGTTTGATTCCCAAGATATCTTACTAATTACCCTGGCTGTGATTTAATGTTAATTATTTATTATACTTCATTATATTCTGTTAGCTCTGTTCAAAACAGAAACCTGAAATGTTGGAATTATGCTCCCTCCTTCTGGCAGGATGATATTAAATCTTTTCTAAGAGGGATTTTGTTTTTAATCATAAGGTATGTAATAAAGCTTCATTAATTTATATTACAGAACAAATTGCAGGCCTGTGTGCCTTTTTAGCAACAGAAGCTTTTGAAACAATGCTTACTCTACTACAAAGGCCAAATTCTGCAGTAATTGTGCAGAAGGCAGTGGATGAATTAGACTTAATTTGCAAATTTTCCTGCTAAATGGTTGCAGGACAATTCTGTTTAGGGTTGAAGAGGATGTTTTTTTAAGGAATCCTGGAAAAAGTGGAATGCTAACTTTCATTCCAAAGTTAGTATTGACTAAGGTGGCCACAAACTTGTAGAACTGAGGGAATTTGTTCTTGAGCTTTGGGAAACACAGACCTGGGTGTTAAGAGCAGGGCCTTAATGCTGTAGGGATCCAAAAAGAGCTTTTCTTGACTGGGAATGTTTTCCAACTTGCACTGTGTTTGGTTTTAGGTTTCTGGATTGCTCTCAAAATGGACTAAGCAAAACACTTGCTTCCAGATATTCCCAAACCTAGGTGAGTTGCAGTTTTTTTAGGAGACCATATATATGTGATGAGTCTTCTTTCAAATGTTCTTCTTGTTTCCAAGGTTGAGTTTTATTTGCATGTCCAATCTTTACTAGGGATGTAGAAATAAATCTGCTCTTGCCCCTAGTAGCCTATAATGCAGGCTAGTGGTGGCTTTCTGCTGTTGGCTCTCCAACAGTGGGAACAAATGACCACATTTGTGTGTTTGAGGTGTTCAATTCCCACTGTTCTGTGCTTTGTGCTGTACTTAACTGAGGTTCAATGCTCCTTTGTGCAAGAAAAGCAGCATCCTAGGCATTCCAAGCTGGAAATGCAGCATTAGTGTATGTGCTGACTAGAGGAGGCTTGTTTCAAGGCACATCATGTTTGTGGCAGTGCTGGGTTTGCAGGATGAGCTCATGAATCTCCAAGTGAAATCTGGCTTAGCAAGCTCTGCCCAGCCTGGGAAGAAAGAAAACGTTTGCACAAACATCTGTGAAGGGAAGCTGATGACTTTCACAAGATCTTAAATAGATTGTACTGAATCAATTATCCAAGTTCTGTATGTTAACTACAGCTGAGACTTTAACTGGGACCCGGTGAGCTAAAAAGGAGCCTTCATCCTTTCTGAGCCAGCAGGAGTTGTGCCAAGCTGGGCTCGGCTGGAAGCCTTTCTTTGTAGATCTTGCTAGCTGTCAGTGTGAAAGGTGGATGGAGGCTAAAAATGGCTCAGAGCATGGCTGGGTGCATGCAGGGAATAGCAATGAGAATGGCAAAGCTGCGCTCGGGTTCTCCAGTGAAATGAGAGCGAGCAGGTCTGCACACACTATGGAAAGGATCCAAGAGAGTGGAAAACGTGCATCAAACAGGTTATGTGGCTACAGCGAAGAACTGCTGCGTGAGGAAATGGCAGGAGGAGGAAGTGAGGGAGAGCAGGAAAGGGGGGGGGAGAACCTAAAGTATGGCGACAAGCAAGGGGCAGACCAAGCAAAGGAAGGGAAATACAGGGTGAGCTCGCTGAGGGTCCTGCCGAGCAGGACAGACACAGGTGCTGCGGAGGAGGCTTTCCCGGAAGGGGACGAAGCCCGGAGCTCAGGGGTCCTTGTGCCGACAGCCGAGGCCTGGTGGCAGCCCACTGGTGCTGACGATCACCCCGCCGTGCCCCCGGCCCGGCCCGGCCCTGCCCTACGGGGGGCGGTGAGGGCCCTGCCGCGCCGCTCCGCCCTCTGCCAGCACCACCACCGCCACCCCCCCGCGGGTGACGTCACCCCCAGCTCTGCCGGCGCCATTTTGAAAGTGGATCGTTACGGGGGGGCCGGAGCGAGGCGCGGAGCGGGGGCAGCCTCAGTAACGGAGCCGGCCGCACCCCCGCCGCCATCCGTCGCCATCCGCCCCCCGCCGCTAACCCCCGCCCGGCAACGGCGGCTCCGCCGCTCAGCACCCAGACCGCCCGACCCGTCGCGGCCGTTATCGCTAGCTCAACATGGCAGGTAAGGGGAGGCTGCCCCCGCGGGGCACCGGCCCCTGCCGCCGGGGCTGTGTGTGTGTGTGGGCGCGCAGGTGAGGCTGCGGTAGCGGCCTGCTGGCTAACCTGGTGGGGACTGCTGCTTGGGGACACCCGGGTAGCCTCTAGCCCCCGGTTCGCCGGCATTTATCGCCGCTCCCCAAGCGGCGTGCCGCTGCCCCTGCCTGCCAGCCAGCCTTGCTCGCTGGCTTCCCCGGCCCCGCTCTCCCATTCCTCCTCGCCTGCGCCTTCCTCGGTTAGGGTTGTTTTTTCCAATTTCTGCAGAATCGTGCTGCCTTCCCTCCCACCCCTTCCTGGGGTAACAAACACTCCCAAAGCCATGAGAGCAGCGAGGCGGAGGGGCTGCGATGGGGGAAGGGGTGTCTTGGGAAGTTGGTTATGCAGGAGCCTTGTAGCCTGGGTGGGTCTTTGGTCTTTTTTTTCTTGCTTTTCCTTTTTTGGGGGTTGGGGGTTTTTTTTGTTGGTTTTTTTGCCGCTCTCCAGGCTTTTGGAATTTGTGTACGTGCTTGTGTGTTGCGTTTCTGGCTCAGGTGGAGTTGGGTGAGGACTGTGCTTCGGAGAAGTGCTGCTGTGCACCGAGAGGTGTTTGCAGGGCGCAGACGTGCTTGTGTCGGGAGTACAAGTGCACCCTTCCTGTCGGGTGCATCTGCAAATGAGAGTAAAACTGAGGGCAGGATGTCATGAAAGAATACAGGTTTCACTGAGTTTACCCTTCTTTCTCTGCTTGCTCCCCATTTTGCATCCTAAAGTGCTTTTAGTAGACTAGAAGAGGGGTATGTGTGAGGTCTCTCTGCCTTCTTTCTGTTTTCCTTGGGATTTCTTCATTTGGAAATCTAGTCAGCCCTTCCTCTGCACATGAATTGTCTTTCCGGCGCTTTGCATTTGAAGGAGCAAGCAGGAGAAGCTCTCCTAGGTTTGTGCTTTGCCTTTTTCCCCTACACCATATGCCCATGCTCCACCCTCCTCTGTTTTGTTTTAGTTGAGGAGGGGAAAGTGGCAACTTGATTCAGGTAAATTGTGTGAAAAGGGGAATTTCTACCTTTGGTAGAAAGAGCAGTGGTTTTACTTACAAGCTATCCCCATTGAATCCCTCCATGGTGCCAGCTGCTAAATGGCAAATGAAGAAAGGTTGGAGAGAGGAAGGAAAATAGGTTAAGGTTTTGGGGAATGGTGGAAATGTGTGGCAAACCTTTTCAGTGCTTCTGCAAAGAGGATTCTGTCAGCCCTTGCAGAAATGGATGTTTGGAGTTGCCTTCACCTTATCAGGTGATGTAGCTTTAATGTCAGAAATCCTTCAGAAGAGAAATCAAGGCAAGCAGAAAATGCAGAGTGGACTCTGCTTGTATTCCAGCACTTCTCCTATGAGGACAGGCTGAGACAGTTGGGGTTGTTCAGTCTGGAGAAGAGAAGGCTCCCAGGAGACCTCCCAGGATCTGGAGGAGCTCCAGGAGGGCTAGGAAGGACTTGTTAGCCTGTCAGGTAGTGCTAGGACTAAGGGAATGGATCCAAAGTAGAGGAGGACAGCTTGAGGTTGGCTGTTAGGCAGCAGTTGTTGGCCAGGAGGGTGCTGAGCCACTGTGCCAGGTTGGCCAGAGAGGTGGTGGCAGCCCCAGGCCTGGCAGTGTTGCAGGCCAGGCTGGCTGGGGCTGGAAGCAAGCTGCTCTAGTGCCAGGTGTCCCTGCCCATGGCAGAGGGGTTGTCACTAGAGGAGCTTTAAGGCCCCTTTCAACCCTGACAATTCTATGATTCCCCTAACACTTGGAGACACTTGATCTTTTTTGGAAAGATTATTTTGGGGCTTCTGCTTTCCTTATTTTGGACATTCCCCTCCCCCTTATCTTAGCCTAGAAGAGGGAGGAAAAAAAGTCTTTCCTATATTCATTGTTATCCCCCAAAGCCATAACAGAGTTCGGGGTGGATGTTAAATGCCATCTGTTGCTCAGCCTCTGAATTGTGGAGAGGAAAAGTTCCGTTTTGACAGTGGCTTTAGAAGGGGAAAAAAAAAACCAGCAAGAGGCAAGCCCATTTTGGTCTCTTCCTGCCTGTGCTCAGCCCTGCAGTGATTTGCTCAGCACGAAATGCAAAAGACATGGGTGGTGATTTTTCTTTGGTGTGTTTTGGTGGCAGGGTTCAAATGAATCACTGCCTTCCTCCCAGGCAGGAATGTTCCTCAAGTTTTCTCTTCGATCCGTTTTCTATGGTAGTAGAACTTGTTACCATCCTGTTGCTTGTTTTGCTTTTCTGCTCGGATTTGCTACTTTGTTTTTTTTAAGGCTGATTTGCTTTTGTTCCTTCTGCAAAGAGACTCTAAAACGGTGGTAAAATCTTCCTTCTTTAGCCTTTAGAGTGTAGTTGAAGTTGAGTGTTGTTGTAAACGAAGCACGTTTGGTTTATAGTGAAGGAGAGGTTGATTTTCCAAACGGTACAGCTTTTTTTCTGGCAATTATTGAGTTATTTGTGTGTGTGTGTGTAGAGGGTTCTGCCTTCTGAAGGAGGAAAAAAGCTTTGTGTGCAGTAAGACTTTTCTCCTGCTTTCGTTTTAAATGTGCAGCTAATGCTTTCACTTTAAATACGCAGCTCAAGTTAGCTCGAGCAATGCTGCTTACTCCAGCGAGCTTTGGGTGGTTAGAGGCTTTTATCCATGCTGCTGTTTCTGCTTGCCCTGGTTGTGACAGAGGCTGGGAAACCACTGCTGATCAACACAATATCTGTAAAGGAAGAAGGTGGGGAGGGAGGGTTGGGAATTGTGTCGCCAGCACCACTGAGGAAGTAGGTGTGCTCAGGCTGTCTGAAATCTTCAGTTAGTGACTATTGTGTGCTCTTTTTGTTGCTGTGGAGGGGTCTCATTTTTGTGTGTGATTTTGGTGTTTTTTTAGGAGCTGGAGGAGGAAATGACATTCAGTGGTGTTTTTCTCAGGTGAAAGGCGCTGTAGATGATGATGTAGCAGAAGGTAAGAGCAATGGTTTCTGACTTGTTATCCCTTCCTTAGGTGGGGAGATGTGAATGCAATCATACTAAAATATCTGCTGTTGTATACAACTGGAGTAAAGCAAAGAGACATTGAACATGCACTCAGGTACCCAGATTGAGCATTAAGCTATGGTTTGCTTTTAAGAAGGGCTGAATTCAGACTTCTTAAATATTTTGCTGGAAGTGTTTTCCAAGATTAAGATTTTCTTATCCCTCAGCTTTTGATTTGGGTGTTTTCCTAATCTGCAAAACGGGGAATGTGCTACTTGCATTTTTCCAGGGAGGTGTTGTGAGAGTTAATTACATTTGTACTCTTTGAAGAACTAAGAACTAGATAAAGATCAAGTCACTTTCTCAATCTTTCCAGCTGCTACTAGCCAGAAGAGGAAGAAATCTATTTTTGCATGCTGACTTCAGTAAAGAGGGGTTTTGTCTTTGAAATAATACTGGAAATTGCTTAAAACTTTTCTAAGCTGGCAATTGCAAATGTTTTTATGGTAAGATGGCTGCCTTCAATTGTGATTGCAAAACATGGACTTGGTGTTGTCTTTTACTTGGATTGGAGATCATTACAGGATTCATACTTTCTGCTGCTCAAGTTCTGTGCCAGAGAGTAGATTTTCTTCTGTGATTTTCTGTGAGGAAAGGCCTGCTGACTGACTTACAGATTTCTCTGGCCATAAAATGCTGTTTGCACAACAGATCTGTAAGATCATGAGTTAAAAACTTTTCTTCTGCAAGCAATTGACCTTGTCACTTCTGTAATTCCTAGGATTTTTTCTTCTTTTTACATATCTTGAATGCTGTGACTTACAAGTGAGATTAATGTTGTATTTAGAGAAGTGCTAACTGCAGTTTCCATTATTTCCCCATTTGACTTGTGGTTCACATTAACTTCCAAAGGCCAGGGAATAAACATCAGTGAGTTGTTTTTATTTAGTAGCTGCAGCGTGTGGCAAATTATGTGCTCACAAAGCCTCTTGTCATTTACAATCTGAAAGTTGGCTTTTGGAAACAAGCAAGCTGTAGCAGTTGTTTTCAAGTTTAATTTTAAACTCTTCAGGAAGTGTATTTTAAATCTTGGAACTCCAAACTACTGTTAAATGTAGTAGAATTCTTTTCCTGGCAGACTGTAAATTCTGTAACCTTTATTTTAATTACGTATCAAACTAAATCCTTAATTTTAAGTAGAGATGTTGTGGTTGGTGGCAGGTGCTTGTCAATCTTCATGAAACCAGACATGTTTACATGAATGTAATTGCAATGAACTTTCTGTATATATATGTATGGTAAAGTGGCTTTACAGGGATCTTGACACGCATGTAATAGTAATGAACTTTCTGTGTGTATATGTATACACATACTATTACTATATACTATACACACTATTACTATATACTATAGTATATACACAGTATATAGTATACAGTATATATACTATATAGTATATAGTATACAGTGTATATATACACACTATATAGTATATAGTATACAGTGTATATATACACACTATATAGTATATAGTATACAGTGTATATATATATACACTATATAGTATATAGTATACAGTGTATATATATATACACTATATATGGTCAAGTGGCTTTTACAGGGCTCTGGAAGTACAGAAGTCAGGAAATATCCTGTCCTGAACTTCCTTAGCTGTTCTGAAGTATTATTGTACTTCATGTAACAAAAGATAACTTGCTAGACTTATGCTTCCTGACAGGTTAGCAGTGTATTGCTGGAGACACAGTGGGTGGAGTTCAGGGAAACCTTCACTGTAAATGCATTAACTAGCTCCAGTTTCAGCAATCCAGTCAGAATGGTTTCCAAAAAATGTGAAGAATATCCATTTTTGATGTTTATGGAAGATACAGCCTTCTGGTGTTGTGCCCCAGGAAGTAAGGAGAAGTTTGGTATGGTTATCAGCTGTAGCTGACTCCAGATGAGTCTTGAGGTGCAAACCCCAGAGCCTTGATACACTGCAAGACAGCCTGAAATGTAAATGCCCAGATCCTGGAGAGAGGTCTCAAGGTTATATGATGCTGGTCTGTAATGAGTTTGTGGAGCTGAAATTCTTCCCTCCCTCTTTATTCAGCTCCACAACTCATGCTGGAAATGGTTGAAATCCAGCCCTCTTAACACTCAGTTTAGCTTCCATGTGATCCTTTGAGTCCTTGCTACTCTTCAGAATGTCTCTCTGTGATGCCTTTGGAAGGGTTAATAGTGTATCAAGCTGGTCACGTTTTTCCTGCTATATTTCTAGCTTTTAAGGTTCAGTGTAATGAAACAGAGCCTTGTGTGGCTCTTGGAAAAAAACTGAAACCACAGCTTTGCCTGCTTCTGGTCCTCCTCCAAAATACCCAAGGACAGGTTGACAGTGGCTCTAAGTGTAGTCTGGGGACCTTTTTTTCCCTTCCCTGCATCCCTGTCTGCTTTCTTGTGGCAGATACCACCATGAAAAACTAAATGTCTTGCTGTCTGAAACTGAAATGATTGTTTACTTGCTGCGGTCTGTGAGCTGACAAGTGTGGACTCTAACCAGGCCTGTGACTGAGGACAATACCAATTTGAGTATGGTAATGCCTAGGGTGTGGGGTTTGGGTTTTTTTTTGAATGGCTAAGGAGCTCAAATTTTAAAAGTTAACTTTTGTTGTGAAATGCTGGAACTTCACTAAAAAACACGTGAAGAAAACAAACCTGAAAGAAATGGGAGGTTTCACTTTCTGTTTTCTCTCTGTTGGTAATAAAGTGTTGCAATGTTTATATTGGGAAGCTAGCTTAAACGAAGCTAACAGAAGTTTTAAGCAGGAAACCTGCATCCATTTAATTGTAGTAATTGGTAGAATGCAAACCCAGTGGTTTCTCTACAGTGTTGCCTATAAAACAGGTCAATGGAAAATAGCATCTTTTAATACAAGTTACAGTGGCAGCAACTTTAAAAAGCTTGCTAAGAATGCTGGTACATAGCTTCCAGGATATTTGAGGTCAGATGTGACCTTGTAACCTTTCACATAATGTCTGTGACCTATAATTCTTTAGATACTTAGGCTAGAATGGCTGGCTGTTACAAAGTCAATATTTGGTGGCTTTGATGGTTGAAACATGAACTCTGATATGTACAGTTTTTAATTTTCTGGCTTTCCAAGCACTGGGTGATAGATGGATGTGCCTCTTCCTTTTAGAGCTAATGAGAGTGGAAGTGAAAGAAAGAGAAAAGCTGTTAGTGAAGCTTAAGGAGAGAAGATGGCAGTGAGTTTGTGTCTGCGGCCTGCCTGTGTCTTTCTGCTGTGGCCAGGCTTTTCTAACTGGAGGAATAGGGATGTGTCAGGAGCAGAGAAGTAGCCTCTCTTCTCTTGGTGCATGTGGAATCTGGACTTATCAGAGCACAAAGTTTTAAGCACAGAAATTGGGTCATAAATTGAAATCTGAATGCCAGCCTCATTATGATGGGGGTCCTTAATTTTAATGGATAGCAAAAGTGTCCCTTTTTCCTAGTCTGTTGGACAAGTGCAAGGGTAAAGATTTTCAGTAGCAGTTTCTTTGTTTTGGGACTTGTTTTTACTCTTTTGATGTTGCATTTTCCAAGAAGTGGCTTAGTGGCAACTCCAGTGGGAAGCAACTAAGAACTTCGAGTTTAAAGTGTCTCTGAAAGCTAGGCACTTGCTTAATGGAATGAGTTTGTATTTCAGAACAAATTAAGTCAAATTTGTTTAATTCCTTGGCAGAAGGAGAAAAGTCAAGCTGCTGTATCTAAATGTTCTCAAGTGTAATCCAAAGATAAGTAAAAGTCTGATAGTCTGGGTCCAAGGCTGGCAGCCAGGAACTTAAGTCCTAAGCTTTAACCCTGGGTGATTACCCCTCATCTTTGACCAGTTGGTTAACTATTTCATGCCTGAAGCATTGATGAAAGAAGTACAGGAGTATCTGCTGTGGGTGCTGGTTACTGACTTAATTTGGAAGTCTGATGCTTAACCATTTTGTGCTGTTTTGTTGATCTGTGACTTGTTTCATGTTTCCTCTTTTATTGCTGTAGTCTGTTGCAGTTTGTGCAGATGATGAACAGATGAAATCTCTTGCATTTCTTCCCCTAGTAGCTTGTGTATGTGGTCAGAGATATAAATACAATTTGACTTTTCCCTTGTTCAGGAATGCTTTCTGTATTTGATTCAAGGTGTGTTAAATCTTTCAAGCATAGTTTCATGTTTATCTTTAGTTGCAGAGCAGCTATGGTAGTTTGTCTTCAGTGCACAAAAGTAGTTATCTCAGAGTAAAGAAAATTGAAAGCAGGAATGAGGACTGCTGTAAAAAAAAAAAGAAATCTGGAGTATACTTATCTTTTCCCTTACCAGAAAGCTTTCTCTCTGCCAAGTAACATGTATCTCTGGATGAGAGCTGCTGAGTCTCCTTCAGAAAGTTGATGGGCTGTGTCCTACCAGCCTGTTACTCCTGGTGGCACAGCTGGTCCTGTAAGCTTACCAACAACAGAGTGATAGGGACCTGTACATTGTAGGTGGAGGGATGTTGCTGAGATCAGTTGGGAAGAAGAGCTTCTACTGGGCTGTGTTTGTGGGCAGGAGTCACAAAAGAGAAACAGTGGCATTGTAGAAGTCACTGATGGGCTTTTCTGAATGGGAATTGATGGAATGGGGGAAAATTCTTAGAGGGAAGTGGCAAAGGTTATGATGATAATGCTGAAGAAAGATTGTGATGCAGCTATAGGAAGGAAGTTAACTTGGGTTTCTGAGGGCTGTGGCTATGTTCTGAATGCTCAGGGGGTAACACCAGTTAGAAGGAGCAAGGGCTAGTAAAAGGTTTTGTTTTGAAGGAGTATTTTGATATACACTGAATAAATAAAAAGACCCAAAGTTAGTCTTATTCTGTATTCTGCTTTTGTGTTTTAGCTCTTCTGTTCAGCTGTTGGTAGAATGACTGGTATCTAGAGAAAGAAGTAGGCTACTGTGTTCTAGGAGTTGCTGGCCTAGATCGACTCAAGTGTGAAGTTTCCCCCAAAACAAAGAGCATTTAGCAAACAGCAAAATACAGAGTGGCTGTTTAGCTCCCTAGAAGTTACTCAGTGCTCACTCACTCCAGGGATTTGGTAGTTAGGGCACTTCAGCTTGTCACTCATGCTGACCAGTACTGTTCTGTTGCCTCTGTGATGCTTTGCTGGCCTTGGAGTCCTTTTGGCTTAAATTAAAAATGACTTGGGAAAAGAAGTGAGTGGCTTTTGTCATAAATACAGTGGTTACAGTGGTCAAGCCATCAGGACTCCCAACAGTACAGATGAATGCAGCTTGGCTGTCAGTGGCAATCCTGGTGGATTACAGCTCTTGATCAGCTTTGTGAAACTTCATAGGTTTTAATTCTGAAGTTGTTACCTAAAATGATTCTGGTTTGGGTATTTTTACCCTAGAAGTGGGTAGCTGCAGGTTCATAGACTGTGCTTTGGAAGAACTAAAATGAGTAAAGCTGAAGTAAGAGTTAAGAGCTGGGTGTTCCTAGCTGTACTGTCTGCCTGTTTGCTTTTTTTCCTCCTTTCTGTTCTCTTCTGACTTGCCTATTTAGGCCATGGCTACATGTTTGGCAGCATTTCTGCTTAAAGAGGCACTCCTTCCCACTTTGCTGGCACAAGTGTTTGTGTAACTGCACAATGAACTTGTTTGGGAAGCTGATACAGCTGAAAAATTCTTAAAATTGTGGGTTTGACTGGATTATTTTTCAGCTGAGTTGAGTTTTAATCTGATTTTCAGTGCTCTGTATGTGCTTGTGCCAGCATAGTGTGGAGAGTGATTAAGTGGCTCAAAGGAACGTGAGGAGCTCTGGAAAAGGATTGGTGTCTTTATAGGACTTTATGATCTTTTAGTGCTGTGCTGCTACAAATGGTAAAATCAGCTGCTGAAAAGGACTTTAAACCTCTGCTGTTCATACTTTGAACGTGTGCTATCTGCAGGCCAGCAATAGAATACTGTTACAGTATCAGTATTAGAGATAATCGGAAGAGACTAAACTAAAATAGTGGCCACATAAAGTAGCTGAAGTGTTGGTATGGTCCCCTAATGCTTGACAGAGATCTTGCATCACTTCCTTTAGAGGTAAAGACTGAAGCTGGTCCAGGTCTGTGCTGCTGCTGGAAGTAAGTGGACCTGTAGGTTTTCTACTGGGTTACACTGCAGTCAAATCAGATCCCTGAAGTTAAGTCTGTGTGGATGAAAGAAGGGACATGGAGTCATGTGCCTGAGGGCAGGTGGAGAGTGCAGAACTACCTCCTTGGGTAGCAGCAGGGATTGAGGTAGGTGTCAGGCAGCTGTCAGACTCTGCTGTGTGCAGGGGAGCAGTGGGAGATAATTTTATTGACAATAGGTATCATGTATACATGTGTAAATGCACACACAGTGTCATTTGTCCCTGTTGTAAAGAATCCTTTTTTTGCAGTTAAACTAGTGCATGAGAAATAGGGGTTTTTTTCCTTCAGCATCCACACAAGCAGTATGTGGAAATGAGATCTGTTTAGCCTTGTTACTAGCCCTGTTAGTAAAAAGAGCTGTGTTAGTATCAGTGCACTTTAGTTTCTTGGAAATTACTGTAGAAAAGTATCACTTCAATGGGAGATGGATTACTTACTGATTGCTTTACTGTAAAGCACAAAGATAATCTGACAGATGATAATCTTCTTTTACAGTGTCTTATCACACTTAATATGATTTGAAAAATAGATGCCTTGTTTGGGATTTTGACTTCCCTTAGACTAATGTATTGTCTTGCATATAGATGCTGTAGAACTAGGTCTCCTTTGTTTTAGATCCTCTCTTAAGTGTGCATACAATTAAACCTGCTATATACTGTCCCTCTTGTAGTCAGATCATCAACTACTAATGGTACCAAGTTAAGGCTCCCATTTGTTCTTTCCTCTGGAGGATTTCATTAGTGTAAGATGCTTTTATAACTGCCTTGAGGCTATTTTCCAGACCTTTTCTCATGTTTTCAATGCTCTATAATACACAATACCATAACTGCATCTACAGGGTTTGCAGAGTAAGTCAATGTTCAGTAATTATGTGAAACTGAGGTTTAGCCTTTTAAAGGAATGATTGAAATGAAAATGACTGAAATGAATGAAAAGCTCTGGCATAAGTAGACATTTATGTTGTGTGTGTGAATAGAGACAACAGTTACTGTGCCTCTGTGAAAATAAAGGACAGCAATACAGGAAATGGGATACTTGATCCAAACCAAGTTGGAATAATCTCTTTCAAGAAGCAGCAGTAGGTCTTGCAGTCAAAATAACCACCTCTGGTTTTCTAGAGTTTTAAACTTCAGTGGAATATATGTAATTGTAGCTTTGATGTATTGCTTTAGAGCTCACTTAATGCTCTCATGCAACATGCATTAGCTAAATGCTGCATTTGTGGGGTTAGTATGTAAGTAAGCTGGAAACAGAAAGGACAGTGTCATTGTTCCATGCTGCTACATGAGACTTTGTAAAATGGGGAAGCCTAAAAAAAGGTATCTTAAGAGGTAAAGTATTGACACTGTGTGCACTTGTTAGTGAATTTATATAGCAAAACTTCACTGAATATGCTGGTGCTCACTTTCTGGCTCTCCCAAGAAGGATTGCTTTAGGACAGTGTTTATGTGGTGATGGTCTTTGTGGTGATTCGGGGGGACCTAATAGTGACTTTCCAGTACTTAAAGGGAACTTACAAGAAGGCTGGAGAGGGCCTGTTTGCAAAGGCCTGGAATGAAAGGACAAGGGGCAATGGTTTTAAACTGGAGAGGAGTAGATTTAAATTGGACATTAGGAAGAAGTTCCTCACCACAAGGGTGGTGGAACACTGGAACAGGTTGCCCAGGGAGGTGGTTGAGTTCCCATCCCTGGAGGCATTGCAGGTGAGGCTTGCCAGGGCTCTGGGCAAGCTGCTCTAGTTGGGGATGTCCCTGCCCACTGGAGGGGGGTTGGACTAGATGAGCTCCAGAGCTCCCTTCCAACCCTAACCATTCTATGGTCTTGCTTCCTTCTCTGTGACTAGGATGTTTTGGGTTGTTACATTTGCACTTCAAATGATGCTGGCTAATGAGGCATTGGGTACTGCTCCTGTGAGTTGAGAATATTACTGAAAATCATTATTTGAGGCTTCTGTGCATGATTGTAATTCAGCTGCAGAAAGAGAAGTGGCTGTAAGCTTCTCTCTCCTAACTTATCATGCTTTTGTTAAGCACTGGAGGAGAAATTCTCAATTTGGTCAGCCATTCTTCACAAAAAAAATGTATTTTCCTCTTGGCCATCCACAAGTGATAGCACCATTAAGGAAAAGCAGCATATTTAGGTCACATGTTAAAGCCCTCAGGCAGTTATGCTTGCATCTAATTTTGGAAGAAACTTTTAGGGTTGGGAAGAGAGGATTTAAGAGAGTTGTGTTACAAGGAAGATTGATTTCCCAGGTATATAGAACACATCTTGTGTGGAAATGTTTCTCTTTGTGTTTTCAACTGCTGTTCTTAAATTAATGTTCTGGGAATAATGTGAACTCCAAACACACACAGTTGGCACTCTCTTTTTTTTTTGAGAACTTAAGAAAAGATAATTGCATATAGTTTGGAACAATTGAGGTAATTAAGACTTCAACCTATAGTTGCTTATTTAAAATTTGGAGTAATTTCCAGTATATTCTTGGCTGTTTAATGCTGGTAGTTGTATTTTCCTTTTCCCCTCATGAATATAAAGTTCTCTAGAGATCATTCATTGATTCCTTAGAGCAGTGATTTCAGCTGGCCTGTGAGTAGAGGGTTAGTAGAAGATGATTTGCAGAAATTATGACCTCTGTGTGTGTATAGTGCTTATAAATATAGTCTGGATGACTTATTTTTCCAAGTAACTTAAAATTTTAAAGTAAACTAGTCCATCAGACAAGAACTACATGCTGAAATATATGAGAGCTGAAGCTAAAGATTTATTGATTCTCAAAGACACTAGTCTGAGAGTTCCTGGACTCTTTTCCAATGGAACTAATTACATACCAAACCCTTAACTTAGGTGCATTGTGTAAGGATTCAGTTCTAGAAATATTGGAGAGAAGGTTAACAATGATTCCTGGCTTGTCTGTTAATAATTGCTCTGTTCAGCTTGTTCTGGAGTGAAGCATGGCTTTGGAATGGAAAGAGGAATTAGGATTCCAACTGCATCCTGACTTGCCTGTAGGGTCATTGTCAGTTCAAGTAGCTGCTGCTCCTGAAAGATCTGGTCCTTCCTTGTACCTTTACTGGTTCCTGCTTTGAGCTGACAGGAATGATCACAGAGCTGCAGTGATGGCTTTGGGAAACTGATCTGAGTGAAAATTACATGTCTTGGATTGTTTGCTATTAGGTTAATTTTATCCTGAGTTAGCTTCTTCAGGAATGGGACAAGAGGTGAATGGATAGATTGCTGCTTTTGGAGATCCAATGATTTTAAGGCAACATGTGAAACTATGAACAACTTGCAGAGCCTCCTCCTCAGCCTTAAAGTTGATCTGTGCTTATTCCCAGACTGCCTTTGTATGGAAAACTCTACTTGCAGTGAATTGAAACTGCTGTCTGAGGACATTTCTTCCATAATATTAACAAACAACAATTGAAGTTGAAGCCCACAAACTTGTTCATTAACTAGTGGAGCAGTGAGAAAATGGCACTGCTTTGTAGATATTAATAGCAAAACATTCACAAGTGATTTTAGGGGAATGTGGAACTGGCAGGAATGGCTTTTGGACCAAAGTGTTAAAACCTTTTGTATAGTCCTTCTGCCTTTTCTCAGTCTGTTCTTATCACAGCTTCATAGGTTTGGTTATTGTTTTTTAGCTGAATCTTACTTTCCTTTTGTTTTTCAAGAAATACCCAGGCTCTTTCATTTTCCTTTTGGAAGGGAAGGCTGGTAACATACCAGTTCTGTCACTAGAGCAGAACACACATTGTGCTTAACCCAGCAGTTTTGTCTCTGACAATATCTAGATGCCTCAGAGGAAAGTGCAGCAGGAAGACAGAGCATTTAGAACAAAACAGAACTCTTAGATTCTTCACAGCAGGTGGTTAGCTCCCTGGAGTTTGTGGATTCTTTGCCTTGATTCGACTTGAAGCAGCTCATACCAAACCTGGGAGTAACAGACATCCTCTTGTTTCTGGAGCATTCTCAGCTTTCTGTGTTAGTGAAAATCAGGGAAGTATGTTCTAAATTGAGATTTGTAGCTCCCATTTTGCATCCTTTAGAGATGTATTAAGAGACAAACCAGTATTGGCTTCTAATAACTTGTTGGGTTTTTAAGAAGCTGAGGCATGTATGCTTGAACCAGAATAAAACACAGGAGGGGGAAAAAGACAGAGGAGGCAACTGGTAAAGGGAAGACTTATATTTTTCAGGTTCCAAGTGCCACTAAAAATGCAGTGAGTGTTAAAATGAACTGATAAAGGAGTGAATACCCAGAGTGAGTGAAGTAATCAGAGATTTTTATTCCACAGTCACTTAGTAGTCAGAACAGTGTATTCATCTCTGCTGGAAACTTCAGTTGTACTTGTGACCTTCACAGGCTCTGTGCTCTCCAGCAGGCTGCCTGAAATTCAGCTTCCCTCCCTCCTTCCTTTCCTCCCTTCCCTTATGGCAGCTAAGAGTGATCTTTTTGGCTTTCATTTTCTTTCCTTAGAAGGAGGCACTTTACACTTTGTCTGAGGTACAATGATCCCTTGCATTCTACACATGAAGATTAAAAGCCTTAGAAATATGTTGGCCTTAGCTTCTGCAGCTGAAGTAAAAGCTTTGGTCAAAGGATGTTTGAGAAGTCTGAACCAGCATGATAGTGTTCTGGGAGTTGTGTTTTGTAGCTAGGACAAAAATGCACACTTAAGTCACAGAATGATATTTGTCTAAAATACTCATTATTTACTTGCAGTTTGTTTTGGAATGGCCTAAGCCAAAAGAGAAAATCAAGATATTCCAGTGCTCTGAGTCTGTAGGATTCCCAGGGACAAGAAAGGCATTGCCTAAAGGCTTCTGTTATGTACAGGCAAAACAATAGCACAGTATGTTATTTCCAAATATATTGTTATTTGTAAACAGAAAACTAACCACTGGCTTTTCTGTGCTCTACAGCCTATTGAAATTCTGGCTGGGATTCCAGCAGAGATTTTTCCATAAATAGATCTGTATTACTTGAGAACACAAACAAGCCCCTGAAAAGACCTAAAGTAAGGTCTTTTGAGGGGACTCTTGGGCTTATGTTATTAGTGTGCTGTGGTGGATGTGAGGAGTGACTGTAGGTTGGGTGGGGGGAGCTGTCAGCAGGAATTGAAGTAGTTACTGATTGAGATGTGTTTGAAGGGCTCATGAATCACCTGGCTTGTGTAGAAAGGATACTAACAAGGAACAAATGTAAGCAGAAGCAAGTATACTTTGAGTAGTGAAGTTTTGTTTCTTCAGATGAAAGCCATTAAGGAATAAATTTAAGCATTAAGGAAATCGTTGAAGTCAAGTGACTTGAAATGATTTATTCTTTCAGTGAATCCTCTTAAGATTTTTTACTGATTGGATTGGTTATGTGAATTAATAGGCAGCTAATTTTGTAGTGCAGGTTTGCAGTGCTGTGTAGGTGCACATCCAATGGAATAAGTAATGCCTACACAAAACTTGCTTCTGAATGCTCAGCTTTAATTGAGGTAAGCTGTCTTCAGTAAGGTAATTTGTAGTCTTGAGGAGAAGCTTGTAACCATTCTGTGAAATAGGTGAAGAGGTGAGTAAATACTTCTGTGCTTTGCCTAGGTCACAGGTCTGATTTTTTTTTTTTAGTGCTATTCCTGTTGCTTGTGGCTCTCTTAACAAAGCAGAAATCCCCTTTCAGAGGGAAGCAAGGAGCATGAAAATAACTTTGGCACTTGTGAAATCCATGCTCTGAGTGGTAGGCTTCTCAGTGTCCTTCTCAGCCCCTGGTTATCAAGCAAATGTGTTTATCAGCTGTCACAACAGAATGAGGATGGTATCACAGAGGATAAGGCTGACAGGACCTTGGGAGCTTGTTAGTACATTCTTTAAATGCAAATCTTTCAACTCTACCTCTGACTGCTGTTGGATGTTTATTAAAAACCTTCTGTGGAGATCCTGCAATCTCAGAAGCATATACTTGAGAGCTTAGCTGCCCATAGTCTTGAATAAGGTCTGAAAGGAGTGCCAAGGGGTAATTAGCCTGCTTTTGGAATACAGATACATTACTAATGTGTTTTATCACAGTGAGGAAATGAAGCTTGAATAAAACTTAGTTCCATTCTTGTAATGCATTTTGGGGAAGAGCCTCAGACCACGTATGACTTGCATTTCATAGCATATCTTATGAGAATTATGGAGCACTTCTGTAAGCTTTCTCTAGAAATCCAGAAGGAGCCTAGTGAGTATGTAGTACCATGTCTGAGCTCTAAGAATAGAGATTCTCCAGAGAGCAGTAGCTTGAGATGGAGTTCTGACCTCCTGAATCTCTGCTCTGCATATGGTTATTAGGATATCTCGTATCTCCAGGTGAGCAGGAATGTTTCTGGAGAGGTCAGAAATGACAGTGCAGCTCTCCTCTGAATGAAGGCTGTTTAATTTCTCCTGTCCAGCATCAAGTTTATTCTGGAAAATCAGTGAACTTTGACATTTTTGTCCTCAGCAGTGCTAAAATTGAGATGTTACTTCCCTGGAATTTTATTGCTGCAGGATTTAAGCCACTCAAGGAAGTCTTGGTTCTGTGACTGTTCTGGGCTGCTACAAACTTTGCTTACCAGGATGCTGTGGCACTTGATTGAAACCTAAGATTTTGGGTTTCTTTGTTTACATCTAAACAGGGACACAGTTTTTTCAGGTTAAGTGTAACTGATGCACTCTGTGACAAGAGTGGGGCACAAGCATATGCAGGCCAGGTATCTAGTGTCAGATGGCTTTTGGTTTAGTTTTTGCTTTCCAAATGAGTAAATCAAGAATTATAATGTATTAGGGTTTTTAAGTAGAGATGTTGCTTAGGTAGTGTTTTATCTTCATGTTTCTGGTCTTTTGTTTATATCTCACATAAAACCCCATCCTTTCTGACAGTGTTACATAGCA
This sequence comes from Bucco capensis, assembly GCA_013396975.1. Lineage (NCBI taxonomy): Eukaryota > Metazoa > Chordata > Aves > Piciformes > Bucconidae > Bucco > Bucco capensis. The sequence continues at coordinate 148,528 of VWZO01019728.1, read as the reverse complement.
ACTTAATTTGGGGGTGCATAGCCTCTGAAGGTGATATGGAGAAGGCTCCCAGGCTCCAGAACTTCTTGTGGCTTTGCAGCATCTGCAGGGGCTCCAAGAGGGCTGGGAAAGGACTTGTTAGGCTGTCAGGGAGTGCTAGGACTAGGGGAATGGACACAGACTAGAGGAGGGGAAATTTAGATTGGCTGTTAGGCAGCAGTTGTTGGCCAGGAGGGTGCTGAGCCACTGTGCCAGGTTGCCCAGAGAGGTGATGGCAGCCCCAGCCCTGGCAGTGTTGCAGGTCAGGCTGGCTGGGGCTGGGAGCAAGCTGCTCTAGTGCCAGGTGTCCCTGCCCATGGCAGGCACAGGGCTTGGGGTAGAGGAGCTGGAAGGGTCCTGACAATTCTATGATTATCCAGAGGTTGGAAACTACTGTTCACAATTTATTTTTAATAACTACAAGTGAAGAGAAGCTTTCATTGCAATTGCAAGGGGCTGGATGCAAAGCTAGGTGTGACATATCCTCAGCAGCAGGACAACTCCTCCCCCACTCTCCCTACCTGAAAACAGATGTCAGCTTCCCTGGTTGGAAGCTCTCAGCAGCTGAATTTTGTAATCTTCAGAAAACTGAACCCCATGACAGCTTTCACACTGAACAGCTGGCTGGTATTTGAAAATGCTGAAATGTTGGCCTTGCTGTTGATTACTTTCTTGTTTGAAAGCAGAACAGTTGTGCTGGTTGGAGGGAGGAAAGCCTGTGGACAGATTGAGCTGCTGGGGTTTTTTAATATGGCATTGCAGTGGCTGCAAAGAAGCAGCTCAAGGAGAAGCTGTGACCTTTAACTGCTTGTTCCTAGTTCTGCATCAATGGAGTTTCCCAACCTGTGAGATTATTCACCCCCCCTTTCTAAGGTTATTTAAGATGGGTACCAGGAGTGGGGCTGGATTTCTGCCACTTAGGCCTCTTATGGTTATGATATTAATAAACTGGTGTCAAATGTCCTGGGAACGGGTGATGCAGGTTGAAAGACCTTTGTTTCAGCCAACAATAGAACTGAATTAGTGTGACTAGGAAAAGCAAATAGGCACTTCCTGTCGTATTTTAAGGACTACTTGAGTTTGGGGAAGCATGTGCTTTAAGAGATTTAAACCAAATGCTCATCATTTGCTTTTTGTCCCTAGTAAAATGTTCCCTGTGTATATATGAGATTTTAGAGTAATAATAAAGTTAGGTAGAATCCTATTTGTTTGAATAGATTCTTTAGGGTATTCTTCAGGGAGAAAACTCTAAACCAATGTAATGAAGATCTGAAGAGGAGAATTGTCTTAGTTGTTGCTTTCCTAACCAGCTTTTTTCTTCAAGTTAAGAGTTGGAGGCCTCTTACAAAAAAAGACTTGAACAACGAAAAGTATCTGGGTGGTGCTTTAGACCACCTTGAGGTTTACTTGCCTTTCATAAGGCATTGTAAAGGTCCAGAACAATGCTGTTTGTTTCAGGGCAGAGAATGCCTTTAGAGGCTCCAGGGAATTCTTGTCAGGTATTAAATAATCCCTTATTATTGAGCCTGAGGTATTTTTAGGCAGATCTGGTTTATGTTGAGTTGGAAAATGGCTCTGTGTTGAACTGGCAATATCTCCATTTAGCAGTAATGTGCTTATTGAATGATTTGGAGAGTGATAGTCCTCTGCAACTCTGGAAAGCTATAAGAAGCTTCACACAAACCCACACAGTCCCCCAGTTCCAGGATGGGAAGGATCATGGGATAGATCAGCTTAGGTGTATGTGTAAAATACACCCTCAGAGGTCCTAGTAATACATAGGTGAGGGCAGCTCCCAGAAGACTTGGAGACTGCACTGATAGGGCTGCAGCTAATGTTTCACTAGTTCCATCATGGGTTGTGTTTTTTACATCAACTAATGCTGGAGCCAAGTTAACCTTACTAGTTAAATATGTAGTGCTAGTCAGCCAAGTCAACAGTAGTTGTTTGTGGTGTTTGCATCTGGGCTGCTCTGCTGTCAGTGTATTTAGTTTCCCACTTCTGAATGCCATTAGACTGACTGCTCCTTTCCCTCTTGTCCCAACTAGATGCTGGCTAGCTGAGGGGCAAGACAAGGTACTGGGAACTCTGTTGGCTTGCAGCTTGTTGTGAACTAAAAATACTGCTGTGGTCAACTTTACTGTCTTTCACCTGGTGGAAGAGGGAATTTGCCTATTGGTTCCCTATGCCTGTGTTCTGAAAGGAACTGCTGTAATGTTTTCAGGTTTAAAAATAGCAGGTAATTAATCAGGGTGATGAGGGTTAATGATTTCTATCCAGAAACCAAACAGCTTTGCTTTTGTTTATATAGAGAGAACATTCTTCTGTCTGCTGCTGTTGTGAGTTTCATATGAGAGGGTTTTTTCACAATAATTTTGTAAGTGCTTTGTTAATAACTAATTTGGGGTAAAAAAAAAATAAATCCCAAGACCAAAACAATGTATTTCTCCCATCAGATGAAATGGTTTCAAGGCACCAGTTCAGGATTGTTTTCAGCTAATACATACTAGCCCTATAGGTTTTTTTCTTCTGTAGTTTTTCAGTGAAGTTTGCACAAAAGGAATTATAGAATGAAGTGCCAGGTTTGGTGAGCAGAAATAAAAAGCTCTACAGTGAGGTATAGCCCAGTGCTTACAGTAGCTGTGGTACAGGTATTGCTTCACCATTGCCATGGTACATCATAGTTTTAAGTCAACTGAAGGTATAAAGTTTCCTTCCCAATGCTCCTATTAATTTGCAATGTGAATGCTTTAACTCCTTTCATGAAGATCATACTTGCAAGTGATTCTATGCCATTTTAAGTGGTAGGAGGCTTGGACCAATGAGTTCACATTAGTGTACAAGACATCTCTCTGACTTTGCTACTGTTTGTCACCCCAGGTTTTTCTCTGTGCCACCACAGGTGTCTTGGAGGCATGTGTACTAGAGACATTGAATTTCCTGCTATAGATGGAGACAGGAAGCTAGTGGACTGAGGTTTAAATCAGTTTCCTTTCTGTTCTGGCAGTGCCAGCTACTGAACTTGTTTAGGGAACTGGTTTAAGTGTGTGGAGACTGTGTACATATAGATAGCAATGTAGTTATTGGGCATTTTGGTTGTGGTCTTGATAGCCTTTTGCAACTACAACTCTGCTGTCTGGAGATGTGGTTGCTCCTAAGCATGTTCCCCAACAAATATGCTCATGTAAGGCTATAATACCTTCAGTTTAACCTTAATGAACTCTGTTAGCAAACTCCTTAATGTAAATGTGTTGGGTATCATTCACCAGGGTTTGTGGTGGTGGTAGTGTCTGTCAAAGGCTGTGATTATAGTGTTCTCTACAGTGGTTTCTGCAACCCCTGAAAGTTGCTGTTGTTCTAGCACACCTGTTCATTGACCTCATGCCTTAGTCCAGAAATGGACCATGGGGGAAACTAGTGACAAATTTGGTGGTGGAATCTACCTGAAGGGAGATGTTGAAGCTTACGAATGTTGGCCTACAAACAGCAGTTGTTTATCAAACACAAGAATGAAAATGTTTAGTATGCCACTCCCTATACAACTTAGATTGTCATGCTGAACATAAAGGCTGCTTTCTATGAATGGTGTTTAAATGAGGAAGTTGCTTTGATATCAGAGTTAACTTCAGATCACCTAAAGATTTCTGGAAGTGTAAGAAGCTGCACTTCCAGATGAGAGGCACTTGTATGTTGGTACATGCTGGTTCTGTTCCCTGCTTTACTATTACCTTGGTAAAAGGCTTCAGCTTATTATTCCAACTTTAAGGGATTTTGAGAGTCACTGCAGTTTCAGTTCTGTTCTCTGCAGTTCTAATACCATCTTCTCACTTTGCAGACAGGAGCAGCTTCTGTTGCTTAGGACAGGTGGATTTGGAGTTGCACTCTTCTCTGAGCACTGAGCCTAGTAAAGCTATTTAGGAGAATTACTAGCCTTGCATAAAACCAATGGCAACAAGCTTAAGGCTGGCATCACTGCATTATTGCAGTGGGAGAGAAAGGAAGTCTGCTGCTTAGGAACTTCTCGTGCTCTCGAAGAAGTCTTGAGGCTTAACAAAAATAGCTCTTTGCATAAACTTACAAAACCACAGAAAAAACATTGTTTTGAGCTTGGTACTTAAGTTGCATTATCTCTAGACCATCTAAGATGATGTTATAAATGCATCTGTAGTCACTGTTTGGAGACTGGTGTCTTGTGTGTGTGTATATTACACACTTAGCTAAATAGGAGTGGGAGAGTCTCAACACTTAAATACATCTTTACCAAACAGCACTAGAATGATTTCAAAATCAGTGGGGAAAAGGATGGGTTCCTGATAATCAAATGGATTTTATTTTCAGCATCCCAAGGCCTTGGAGTGAATATGGATGCTAGGGAACATGCTGTAAATCTTTCTGCCTGTGTGTAGAGTTCCCAGATTTGCACAAGCCAATAAAAGCAGCTTAATTACTGTCTGCTGCTTGAACTGCGTCTTCAGCTCCAGCCTGTTTGTGTTCTTAGGCTGGCAGGGCCAGCGGCAGTATGAAGCTGGCTGGCCCTCATACAATTTCCACTCCCCTCCCTGTTAAGGAGAGGAGCTTTGTGTGCTTTGTGTGCAGCAAGGCTGCAGGACTGGTACTTGGGAGAAAACAAGTCCCCAGCTGGCTCTTGCAATGCTTCACGGCACAGGAGTGAGCAGTTTTGCCACAAGGCTAATCCCTTTCTTGTGTTACATCTATTTCATCCTGTGCCCATATTTCAGAGAAATTCATATATTTCTAATTCCCTCTCCTAGCAGAGATGAGATCTAGTTAAGGGACTTGTGGAATGACTCTTGAGAAAAGTAAATTGAACAGTAGGAATGCCTTATCCTAGTTGCCTTTGGTTTTGTTGCCTAGTCACTTCTGAGAGGTGGAATGAATGCAGAGAATCACTCTTGAAAGTGAATGAGGAAAAGGGAAATGAAGTCAACAGTAAAACTGGTCATGGTAACTTTAAAGTATACAATCCTTGGGTTCCCTTCCCCCTCTCCACATCCATAAATTAGGAATGAGGCTGGAATGCAGAGGGTGTTTGCTTTTATACCATCAGTACTAAACAGTGCTTGCTGGTTTGCTCTCTCATTCTTTCCTGGTGGGTATAGTTGTGGTATCCTGTGTTGGGAGCTCTCTGCAAACACACATGTGTAGTTACTCTTTCTTAATCTTATTTAAACACCCTTCCTGTTCACTTTGAGATTAACACATTACTATCTAGCTTCAGAGTAATACACAATGCATTAGGACTCCTGATAAGGGTGGTAAATCAAAATGAGGCAAACAGTGGGGTGGTGTTGGGATGACTCAGACATTCAGTGCATTGTGTAGCTCCTTAAAGTATTTGAAGCCTTGAAGGAGGTTTTGTTTTCTCTCTACTGTCTTTAGTTGTTTGGGTTATTTCTTCACAATGAAGTACATGACTCCAAATCACAATCACTACTGGAAACAAGAAAGTCCAGTAAAAAGCCACATTTTGTTATTAGCTTGACTTTTTGGAAGTTACATCTGTTCACTGGTCTGAAGCAGGAAGGTTTTGCTTCACTCTGGATTAGAAAGGACCAAACAATTCACAAGTGATTTCTAGACACTTGGAGTCTGCAAGTTCTCCTGGATAGATACTCTTGCTCAGTCTTGGGTGCTTTGACTTTATCCAAGAATGTAAGAAGAATGGCTCAGGTATACTCAGTAATTGTGCATTGAATTCAAATCTTTCACTGTCTTTACACCTCATGATGGTTATCCAGTCCTGTGCTGCTTTCTCAGTTTGGAGCTTTTTAAGCTTCTTTGGATTTTAATAATAATGATGAGAATCCTAAAAGTTGGTTTCTTAGTGTTTCCTGATCAATTGATGCTTAGTTGGATCAAAATAGCTGCTTCTGTACTTAAGGCTGGCAAACTGAGGAAGTGGGCTCCAGGTTTGCTCCGTGAATTGTCTTTTTAGGACAGAATTACCAACTTGTAAGTCATCAACTCTACATTATGGATGAGACTTGTTTCAGTTGCTCCTTTGGAAAATTCCAGAAATGGTATTTTGAGCCCCTGGCAAGGTGTATAAACAATGAAGAAGTACTAAAATGCTTTTTAAATACTACATTTCTTTGTTCAGTCCTTGGAAAGATCAGGAGATTGCTCCACTTGTGTAAACATACTGATTTACTTGCTCTCTGCTTAGGCAGCAGATCAACATGATTCCAGAAACTTGCACAGAAACCTTTTAGGTCTGGTGAAATAAAGACACTCTTTGTTCACTGCCATGATTGACTTGCTGCAGGAGAGTAGGTGACATGTTTTGCCTACCAAGCATGTTTTATAAGCAGAGCTTGTATAAAGTTCATGGTACATTAAAATAGATAGCCTGTTTGGCACTAATAAAATAGCCTTTATTCTATTATTGGAAACAAATTGAATCCAGGATTGCTTTTCAGATTCACAGTGGGCCTTCTGGAACTGAGTCATTGGATTACAGCAGGTTTTTTGCTTGTTTGGATTGATAAAACTGTTTTATTCCCTCATTCTGTAGACTTGTTGACAGTGGTAAAACTTGAGCACAACCATTTCAGAGAACTTGCTTGTGATAGTGTGTGTGTGTGGAAACAAGTTAGATTTGTGCTGAGTGGCTGCTCTTTTGTGAGATGATTGAGCAGCAGAAGTGTGTGTCTACCACCAGTTAAGAATGGCTTCAGAGCTTCTGGTATGTCTCCATTTCATGTGGGGAACTGTGAACATGTTACTTGAAGCATTATCAAAACCTTGAGATAGATGTCTTCCCCCTGCATCCCTTTTGCTGTCAAAGCTACACACTTAGTTTTGAGTCCTATGGTTCTTCAGCTTCCTGTCTCCATGCTTACCATGGGAAAAACTTAAGTCTTTCTTCATCCTAATGGAAGATAAGCATCCAGACCTTGCAGTGGTTTTTATTTCTAGTGGAACACTTCAAGAGAAGACACATCACTGAGCACTATATAAAGTATACAGCACACTGTGAAAATAGAGGTAGTGTGCAGAAGAAAAGAGCAACCTTGATAGCATTGCAAGAAACTAGATGGTAGCTGCTGTATGTGGAAGTGTCAGGAGGTTTTGAGGGCACTGCCCTGGTGGGGTGTGCTTGGTAGCTCAGGGACTAGAAGCCTTGTTTACACATGGATGGGATTTTTAAGATCATTGCCTTGGTTTGGCTGTGGTGTCTCTTTGAGGTAGGGATAGAGCTGTACAATAGTTCTGTTTGATCTAGAGCATTGCACTCAACCTGCTGCAAAACATTGTCCCTGAGGGATGTACACATGCAACAACAGCAAAAGGACTTCAGGTTGTGTAGGTGATCACTGCAAACCATTACTTGGAAGTATTCAGTAGTCTGAGAAGCATTTCTCCAGTGTTAACAAGTATTTATAAAGGATATTTTAATGGATTTAAGGGACAACTATACATCTGTGCCAATTAGTACTATTAAATGCTACAGTAACCCTTGAGCTGTCTATTGCAAGTTATGCAAGAGGGAGGAACTTGGTACAGGTGTTGCAGTTGCATTCCAGCAGTGTAGGTAGACATTTCTGTCCTGGTTTTTTGCTTTTGTCATAATGAGGTCTTCACCTTGTGTTTGCTGTTGCCCTGTAGTGTTTTAAAATCTCAGTCCTTGAAATGTCACACTTTGTCTTGGTGTCAAATGTGTCTCAAGATGCTTTAGGGGAGGAAAGAGACAAATCTGGTCTGCAAGGCATGGGCAACCTTGTGGAAGTCTGTGAACAGATAATGCTATCTAACTATATCCTGTGAGGGCTGTGGTTATCAGATAAGGTTTGGGTGGTTATTTATCTCTGATTCTGGTGCTTAGAGAAGAGTGCATTGAAATGAACTCACCAGTAAACAATAGAATCAGAGAATTGTCAGCGTTGGCAGGGCCCTTGCAGCTCCTCTATCCCAACCCCTGTGCCTGCCATGGGCAGGGACACCTGGCACTAGAGCAGCTTGCTCCCAGCCAGCCTGGCCTGCAACACTGCCAGGGCTGGGGCTGCCACCACCTCTCTGGGCAACCTGGCACAGTGGCTCAGCACCCTCCTGGCCAACAACTGCTGCCTAACATCCAATCTAAATTTCCCCTCCTCTAGTCTGTGTCCATTCCCCCTAGTCCTAGCACTACTTGACAGCCTAACAATTCCCTTCCCAGCCCTCTTGTAGCTTCTGCAGATGCTGGAAGGCCACAAGGAAGGTCTCCTGGGAGCCTTCTCTTCTCCAAACTGAATAATCCCAACTGTCTCAGCCTGTCCTCAGTGGAGAGGGGCTCCAGCCTCTGATCATCTTCGTGGCCCTGCTCTGGACACCTTCCAGCACCTCCAGCTCTTACTTGTGCTGGGGGCTCCAGAGCTGGACACAGGGCTCCAGAGCTGGACACAGTACTCCAGGTGAGGTCTCCCCAGAGTGGAGGAGGAGAATCACCTCCCTGCCCCTGCTGGCCACGCTGCTCTTAATGCAATCCATTTCTCAAAGCCATTGGTGCCAACAGAGCACTATACATCTCCTTCTCCCTCAGCTACTCCTCCGTAGTGCTCTTTGCTCACAGAAAGGATCATTTGCAATCTTCTGGACAGTGCTAGCAGCTCTCGCTGTTTGCAAGACTCCCACCTAGAGACGGTCACAAAAATAGCACGCCCAGAAGGGAGGAGGCAGGGAGAAGGCAGCACCTTCTCCAGATGCTCTTTTTGCCCCTTGCGGTGCTGAAGGACTAAAGGGACCTGACATGTAACTGGCATGGGAGTTAGAGCTACCCTTTGGAAAGAAAAGGGTAACATTGATTGTTTTCCTTTCTTTGGCAACGAGGGTGTTAACAGAGATGAAAATACACAAGGGAATCAGTGCACTGCGGCAGATGAAATGCTTCCCCTGTCAGTTCTCACACACTATTCAGTCTGCCCAGCTCACCACCAGTGCCTTGATGTCTGTCTCTTGCTTTGACCAAGGTATGGGAATACAGTGTGCTGCACGGTGAGTTACTAGATTGGAAATGTATTCTTCGTTGCTTTACTTTCCAGGACTGATTGATTTTGTCCAAAATATGCATCTCTCAGCCCTGGTTTGGGACTGGTTAAGCAGAAATCATTTTTTTTGCCTACTTTTTTAGCATGTTTGTGTTGTCCTTGGAAAGGGAAGTGTCCAAGTTTACTGTGTACAAGACACATTGTATTCTGTGTATATATAACTTGAGTTGAAAAACGAATTTTGTTGTGGTTGCTGCTCAGGAATGTGTTTTATTTCTAATTTAGATTTGATCCAAGGACTTGAAAATATCTGCAGAGCATTGATCAGGCTCTAGGGAGTTTCGAGTACCTTGTCACCACTCACTGAGCCTGCTGGACTTTCTGGAGGTGTGGGGTGTTAGTGCTGAAAGTTCATTCAAGCAGTTAATTGTATAGACAAAGCAGGACTTGTATCAGCTTGGAGATCACCAATGTCAGGCTTGGATGATCTTGAAAGTTACAGTAAATGCAGAGTGTTTAGAACAGTTACAGCAGAGTGGTTAGCTTTCTGCCCTAGGTGAGACTTGTATCATTACAATACATCTTACATCAGCAGACCTAAGAAAATGGAGGCTTTACTCCTTAATTTCAGGCTTTTCTGGCTATTGGTACTGCTTGTTCTAATAATAAAGGCTCCAAGCCTAGGGCTTTTTGACCTTGCAAAACTTTCCAGTGACTTTGACCAAATAAATATTATGATGAATTTACCCATCATTAAGATTTTTAAGACACATTTTTCTTTGCTTTTCTCCTTCCACATACATGTGCATGTTTAGATCTGCTGATAAACCTGCTGTATAGTCTTCTCTATTTTAATACTGGCATAGCTTGCACTGTTAAATCTCTCAATGCTTTCCAAAATAGTAATTAATCTGTATACCTCTAACTATTGAGAGGTGAGTTATCTTATTCCTCTTCAGTTAATTGATAACTTCCCTAAGGTTTTATCTTATCAGAGAATTACAACAATGTGGTTTGCAGTGTATGGAAGAGGCAAAATTGATTGGTTTGCACCTCACTGTGCATACTGGCTTTGATTAATGGTGTGTTACTCACCTATGAAAGGTACCTATTAAATGCCACATCTTCATCTGAATGGCAGGCAGTTTTAAGTCTAGTAGATGTGAGAGAAATCACTTAATCTTGTTCCCAAATACATGAAAGAATGGCTAAAGTAATTATAACCTTCCAAGGAGGAGAAAAATAACAGTAATGTGCATTCAAATCAAGGAGGGTTTAGGCATAATCTGGACCCTGGTTTATCTACATTCAAGCTTACATCATATTTATGGCCTTAACACAGTGTTCTTGAGAAATTTCAGCCTGTTTGTTTCAGTGGTGCCAGCTAATCATGGCAGAGGAGGTCAAAGGAGCTAGGGTAATCTTGTGTTGCTCTGTTGTATGGCAGTTAGTGCTTTACATATAGAAAACACAACTGAGCTGTGTAGATACCTGAGCATGCCAGGAATCTGGCTCTGCACCTTCTGCCTTTGAGGATTGAGCAGCCTGCATGCCTGGGCTGTGTATGCATTGTGCAGTTTGCAGGCAGACATGCTGTGTGCTTGTAGCTGCTGTGTAATGCAGTTCTGAAGGAACAGCTTGTTCCTGTCCTCAGAGGCCACCACCCAGCTTGTGGGGGACAGCCCCAGCATGAGGTCACTTTCAGTTTGATAGTGAAATGAATAAGAGGAAAATCCTGCATGCTTCATTCCTTCCAATGAAAGAACTCTCTTGCTGTCTGTGATAAGATAGCTTCCCTGATATGCTGCACAGTAGTGTCTGTTCCAATCCACACTGAGTCACTTGTTTAGCTGTGGCTTCCAGTCTCTACTGCAGGGACCAGAGACTTCTTTAACTTCAAAACAGAGAATGAAGAAAATGTGGAAACATTATGATCTACATTACACTGACATGAAATTAAAATACCCAGAGGGTTAGATATGTCAAAACTCTTGGGTACTTCATTCTGCAGAAAACTGCATTTATATGGTTGATTGCAATTTGGAGGTGGTGCTCAAAGAATGGTTTGGATTCTGACTCTGCTATTGAAAGTATGAGGAGCATGTGTGTGCTTCTGAATTGTTGTGCTTCAGCTTAAGTCATAATTTGTCCTTTTTTGTTGCTGTATAAACAGCTCAATTTGATAATAGGCATGACTGGTTTTTTGGTCAGTGTGTGTTAATAATATCACTCCATATAAATACTTGTGGTAATGTAAACCTTCCTCATCTGGAAGAGTTGCTCAAGTTTTTTAGAGTCCACTGAATTTATTTCCTGATTTTTCAGTAGTTGTTGTTCTATATACTCATATTCCTTAAACACTGCTGTCTGAACATCTCCACCCTAACACATTTTGCCCTTAAGCTGTCAAATGTGTAGAGTCCTTAAATAAAAAAGAGGATTTGAGGTCATATAGGTAATGATTGAATCTAAAGCTTCTATCAGAGAAAATAGAGAAAATGAAAGTAGGAATATGTTTGGGCATGATCTCTCTGCTGTTACAGTACATGCTGAAAATCCATGTCTGTACTAGAGTAACAGTCAACAGAAAACAAGTGCTAAGTGACAGTGTAAAAGAATTTAGTGCCCAGTGATTCTGGCACAGTGACCTAGTAACTGTTTTCCAAAGGTATGGCTTTAAAAAAAGACTCCTATATGTTTGATAACAGGAGTGTGAATAAACTAAAGTATTCATTTTGGTTTAGCTGTAATTGTAGCTTTCTTGGCCCCTGAATATTTATGAGTGATTAACTTGCAATGTTTATTTTTGTTCCTGTGCAGCTGACATAATTTCTACAGTAGAATTTAACCATTCTGGAGAGCTGTTAGCAACAGGAGACAAAGGAGGTAGAGTTGTCATCTTTCAACAGGAGCAGGAGGTGAGTGCTAACTACTTAAAGTACACTTCATATTCTCTTCTGTTCCTTTCAGTCTCTTTCTAAAGAAAAGGAGCATGCTTTTATAAAAAGAAATTACCTAGGCATGCACTTGGTACACGAAGTGGTTAAAACAATATAACTTAAGACTGAAGATAGATTTCATTGTAAACCTTCTTTAGCTGTGGTCTAAAGAGTGTTTAAAGTGAAAACAAAAGGGGGGTTGGGACACAAAAGCCTTGGTGAAGCTGAAGTTGGTTGTTTTATTGTGACTTAAGATGTCCTTTTCAGATCTCAATCAGGTAGCACCCTAGAATCCCAGTAGCAAAGGTATCTTTGGATTTTATGCTTGTTCATTTGGTCTTTGCAGAACTGTACAGACAAGTCTTCTAATGCTGGGAGAGGGCCTTTACTTTCACATTAAAGGAGAGAGAAAAGATGAGATGGAGCCCTTGATATTTAACTAGGGCTGCAGTTAGAAATTGACTTGATTGGAATTTATTTCAGGGAGAGGATAAAGAGACACCTCTGTCATCCCACTGCCTAGAAAAGTCATGCTGTGACTTTTCCTTAGTGGTTCATTCAATTCTAAAAATCCTAAACCTTAAGAATTCCACAGTTGCCCAGAGGAAGTTGCTCTCTGCTGGTGTACACAGACCATTGGAGGGCAGGACCTTCTCTTGAGGAATCCATCCCTTGGTCACTTGGTGCCATCTAGTGGGACATTCCTGGCTGACCAAGCTTCACCTAGGTGTCTTTGGCCAGAGCCTGAGGTGAACATACTATGCAGAATATCCTTACTGTGATCTTCCTGTAGTTTCAGGCACAAACTCTTGCTGTGTTTTGTTGTGGGTTTTTTAAAACTCTTTAGCTTGCATGTTTTAATGTCACTGAAAGCTCATTAGCTGTTTAGCTAAGTGTCTGTTCTCAACTTGTCTTTAATTGACTACTTTTGGTTTGGATGCAAAACCCATGGCTCATATCCTTGTTAATCTGTGAATCTAGGTACAGTGAGAACCACCTAGGTTATCAGATGAAGTTGCACAGAGTTGGTTTTGTCATAAGTTTACTCCTGGGTGTTTAGGGAGTGAACAATGGGGACTGGATTCCCTAATGCATTAGTAGACACTGTGCCAGGTTGCCCAGAGAGGTGGTGGCAGCCCCAGCCCTGGCAGTGTTGCAGGCCAGGCTGGCTAGGGCTGGGAGCAAGCTGCTCTAGTGCCAGGTGTCCCTACCCATGGCAGGCACAGGGCTTGGGGCTAGGGGAGCTGAAAGGTCCGTGCCAACCCTAACAAGTCTGTGATTCCAGAGTACTTTCCAGGCCATACCTATGGGAAGGGAAACACTCAAACACAAGCACTCTGTGTAGAATTGTACAAGCTTGTGTAACTTTACCCAGTGCCAGGGTGCTGCCACCTCTGGGCTGGAATGTGGCAGCGTTTCTGCAAGGCAAAGCAGAAAGATTGCATAAGGCTCAGGCAGGAAATGAACACAGGATCTAATTGAAACTGGAGGAATTTGCGTAGGCAGCCTCTCATTACCTCGGTTGGAATCTAACAGAAGGTACTTAGGCCAACACCTCTGCTTGTTTGGATTGGGGTTTTTCAGTGCCATGAGATGGTCTGGTGGTTTGAATTCTGTTTTCATCCCAAGGATGAAGAGCAGCTGAGGGAACTGGGGTTGGTTAGTCTGGAAAAGAGGAGGCTCAGGGGAGACCTTCTTGCTCTCTATAGCTACCTGAAAGGAGGTTAGAGTGAGATGGGGGTAGGGCTCTTCTGCAAGGTTAGCAGGGAGAGGACAAGAGGCAATGGCCTCAAGTTGCACCAGGGGAGGTTTAGACTGGATGTCAGGAGGAATTTCTTTGCTGAAAGGGTTGTTGAGTGTTGTCCCAGGCTGCCCAGGGAGGTGCTGGAGTGCCCATCCCTGGAGGGGTTTCAGAAGCATTGAGCTGCTCTCCTTAGGGCCATGGGTTAGTGTCCTGGGGGGGATAGGGATGCTTGGACTGGATGAGCTTAGAGATCTCTTCCAACATTTTGATTCTGTATTTTGTTACTGCTTTTAAATATTATTCTAGCCCTATAGTTGTACTAGAATACCCAAGAACTATATTTGACTCAGTCGTTCTGGCAAATATGGAGTTGCAGGAAAATACACTGACCAGCATTTCCTAAAGCACAATACATTTACTTTAGAAGTTGCCTTGTTCTAGGCAGTGGCCCTGTCTAACACTTCAGCTCCAACTGAAACTTGGAACCAAGTGCCTCCCATTCTCCAGGGTGGGAAATGCAGTAGAATGGAGAGGTGTGGTACAATACCCTAGTGCCAAACTTTATTTCTAAGTATTTTGTCTGTTTTTCCCTCCCTCACAGCTTAGTGTAAAAACTTAAGAATTCCTGCCAGCTATTAATGTCAGGCTCTGAAACAAGAGAAAATCATGCAAGGAATGTGACAAATGTGGGCTAACAAGGATCATATCAACAAATATGTTTGAGTGAGGTAGTAAGGGATGAAATGAATGATGGAGGTGAGACACAGAAGGAAGGAGCAGAGTCCCTAGTGAGGAACATACCACAGGAAAGGTGCAACCTCTTGAAGTGGGTGGAACAGGAATATATCACAGAATTGAGCTTGAATGAGTTTCAGGTACACCTAGTGAGAACTGTGTCAGAAATGGTTTCAGTTTTCTGTCCCCTGTCCTACTGGAAGGAATTTAATGTTCAGTCCATGCAGAGCAGTAATAGTGCTGAGAAGCCACTGCCTAAATCATAGCCTTTAGGAGGAGGAATTATGTAAGTTTGGATTTTATTCAGTTTCCCAAATAGTTCCATCCTGAGCAGACTAACTGTAGCTCTAACTTAATGTCAAAGATATATTCTGCAGAGGTGTTAAGCTTTTTTTCCCCCACTCATCTCCAGAATGAGGAAGAAAGAGCTTCTTAAGCTGTTTAGAAGGTCTCAGGGAATGTGGAAATTCCAAACCAGAATAGTGGAGCTGCTTGTATAAATTTAGAGGTGATGTGTGGGATTTCTGTGGTGTGCCTAGCAAGCTGAACTTAGCCACAGAGGAGATTTGCTGTGTGTGTGGCTGGGTGTTTCACCTGGGGAATATTGTCCTTGCAAAAACACAGGTGGAAAAATGAAAGATGAGAGAATGATACGATTTGTGTGTGTTTTTGTTTTAAAAAGCAAGCTCATCATACCTGAGCTGCTTAGGCAAAATGCCAGTTTGTAAGGTCAGCTGCTTGGAATGAATAGGAGAACTTGCTGGAGATTCTCTTCCCATGGCTGAGGGGAGTTTCTGGAAGCTTAAGGAATCAAAAGCTGCTGTGGTAACTCTCTCTTCTCTGATGCTTTCTTAGCCAAAATAGCATCAATTCTAACTAAGTTTTTGCAAAAGAGATGATCCTCATTTCTTCTGGTCTACAAGCTGGTGAAAATAAGGCAGGTTGCACACCAAAGGATACTGGTGGCAAATCTGGCTTAGGCAACAAAGTGTAGCAATCTTAACCTAGTCTAATTAGCTTTCTGCCTCTGTCTTTTGCTGCATAAATACCTAGTTGTGGCTTCTGCCTGCAGCCTTGCAAAGCATTCTGTAACCTGCATACATACCTTGATCATTTGGTTCTCTTTTTAGAACAAAACCCAGTCTCACAGTAGGGGAGAATACAATGTTTACAGTACCTTTCAAAGCCATGAACCAGAGTTTGACTACTTGAAAAGTTTAGAAATTGAAGAGAAGATCAACAAAATTAGGTGGTTACCCCAGAAAAATGCTGCTCAGTTTTTATTGTCTACAAATGGTAAGTTATGACTTAACAGTTAATTTTGCATGGAAACCTGCAAATCTATTCTCTATTCCTCTCCACTTCCAGAAGACTGGAAGCAAGTTGGTTTTAAGTGCTAGTACCTAGGGATGTGGCTTCCAAAGACTTAAGCTGCTGAACTATCCTGCTGCTCTGAAGTTCCCCAGTGTGGGGTGGTACCTCAGTCAGCTCTGAGGTGGTTGCTTTCTAGCCAAGGGACTTAGCTAAGCTGTCACTCAGTCCCTTCATATGAGTAACTCTTAGTCATTCATAACAATCCTGATTCTGACTGAAACTTGCTCTGACTTTTTATAAAAAGAACAAACTGTGGAGGAGGCTTTTTTAATGCTTTTTATCTTGTCTTGTTTTCTCCGAGCAGTATTTTTGTGTCTTTTCTGGTACACGTAGGTGGCCTTGTCTTATTTGAAGGCTTCATGGTAAAGTGCATCGACTGTGAAGACAAGTATCTTTGCTAAAGCTTGGATATTTATTTCTTATTTTAACTGTGGTTGTTTGATTTCAGATAAAACAATAAAGTTATGGAAAATAAGTGAAAGGGACAAAAGACCAGAGGGTTATAATTTAAAGGAAGAAGATGGACGGTATAGAGATCCTACTACAGTTACAACACTACGGGTGAGTAGCTCGCTCGCAGTGGATTAGCCACATGCAAGTGATTTCTGCTCTCTCTGCCCCAGGCACACAGATGAGTCTGTGCCTCAGTGACTACCTGCTCCAGTAGATTAGCAGCTTGGCACTTTCTCTGATGCCACTTGGGAGACACATTTACTTCTGAGGTGATCCTGAGATCAGATTCTGAGGGCTGGAGCACCTCTCCTATGAGGACAGGCTGAGAGAGTTGGGATTATTCAGTCTGGAGAAGAGAAGGCTCCCAGGAGACCTTCCTGTGGCCTTCCAGGATCTGCAGGGGACTACAAGAGGGGTGGAAAAGGACTTGTTAGGCTGTCAGGTAGTGCTAGGACTAGGGGGACTGAACACAAGCTTGAGGAGGGGAGATTTAGGTTGGATGTTAGGAAGTTGTTGTTGCCCAGGAGGGTGCTGAGCCACTGTGCCAGGTTGCCCAGAGAGGTGGTGGCAGCCCCAGCCCTGGCAGTGTTGCAGGCCAGGCTGGCTGGGGCTTGGAAGCGAGCTGCTCTAGTGCCAGGTGTCCCTGCCCATGGCAGGAGGGTTGGGGCTAGATGCTCTTTAAGGTCCCTGACAATTCTGTGATTCTATGTTTTAGTCAGCTTGGTGTGTTGAAGGACTGTGACTAAATGCCAATGTGTTTGTAGTGCATTTGCATCTCTAGTGCTTTTGCATCTCCAACTTCCACTGCTTTGTGTTTTGCAGGTGCCAGTATTCAGACCCATGGACCTTATGGTTGAAGCTAGCCCACGAAGAATATTTGCCAATGCTCACACGTATCACATCAATTCCATCTCCATTAATAGTGATTATGAAACATACTTATCTGCAGATGACTTGAGGATTAACCTCTGGCACCTAGAAATTACAGACAGAAGTTTTAGTATCTTTTTTGTGTTGTTTTATACGGTGGAAACAGCTTGGTTACAACAGAACTGTTGGATTTTCTTTCAGAAAAGGCTTTTTATATAGCATGCTTCTCCATTTCCTGCTTGTTTATCTCTAGTAGTTGTTAAGGACTTCTGCTACTGAAGTGGTAGCTCAGCATGA
Organism: Bucco capensis; assembly: GCA_013396975.1. NCBI lineage: Eukaryota > Metazoa > Chordata > Aves > Piciformes > Bucconidae > Bucco > Bucco capensis. Next base: position 131,111 of record VWZO01019728.1, on the reverse strand, counting down.
GAAGTGTAAGGAGTAGTTATTGGCATGGTGAAAACCTGAGCAAGCTGCTCTAGTGGGAGGTGTCCCTGCTCATGGCAGGGGGCTTGGAACTAGAGGAGCTGGAAGGTCCCTGCCAAGCCTGATAGTTCTGTGATTCTAGATGTACTCTAGAATAAATTACTGCTGAAGTGGAGCAAAAAGTTAAGCAGGCATAAGAATTAACTTCTAACTGATGCAGAATGCAATGTTTTGGTCTTGCTTTCTAGACAAATTGTGGAACTTAGCTTTAACTTTTGTCCAGTTTTTTACTGGGTCTTAAAATTTGGCATGAAAATATGCTTCCAAATTTAAGGCTTGTTTTAATTCTGTTTCATTATTTGGGATATCCTCTGAACTGAAGAAGCCTTGCTGAATACACTTAAAAGCTGAAAAACATTCTGAAAACAAACAAATTCCTTAACCAAATGTTGTAGATATTGTAGATATTAAGCCTGCCAACATGGAAGAGCTGACAGAGGTGATAACAGCTGCAGAATTCCACCCCAACAGCTGTAACACCTTTGTGTACAGCAGCAGTAAAGGAACCATTCGTCTGTGTGATATGAGAGCCTCAGCACTCTGTGACAGGCACTCAAAGTGTAAGTCCTTGCTGTCTCCTTGTGGAATGGGTGAAACTAAGCACTCAGAACCTCTTCAACACTGAAATGTGTGTTTGTTTGTACTGGGTTTCTGTAGAATATTGTATAATCTAAAGTCTGAGTCTTTGTCAGTAAAAGCAGTGAAATAAATAATAAAGCAGCTTAAGCTGGGGAGGCTGCCTGGGCTTTTGGACTAGGAATGGCTTTCTGTAGACTTCAGAGGTGAAGTACTAGTTGAGTTTGGTCTGTAATTGGTGTTAGAAATCTTACCTGTGTGAATGAAAGCTCCAGATACTAGTGAGTAGTTCACTTAGAAGCTGACCTTGACTTGCTATGGAATTATTTCAGAGTATGGCAATTGTATTTTAAGGCTTTCTCATGTAAAGTTACTGTATACAACACAGGCAGAGTAGTTCAATATGGCAAGCTTCTTGAGAAAATAACCTCATTTGGATGTATCTTGTATTGGAAGAGACATAAACTCAGCCCTTGAAATGCCTATCTTATTTTTATGCAGTGTTTGAAGAACCAGAAGATCCTAGCAACAGATCCTTTTTCTCCGAAATCATCTCTTCCATCTCTGATGTCAAATTTAGCCATAGTGGTCGGTATATGATGACTAGAGATTACCTGTCAGTGAAGATCTGGGATTTAAATATGGAAAACAGACCTGTGGAAACATACCAGGTATTCAGGGAAGATGATGGAGTGGAGGCTAGAAGTTAAAATCTTGAAGGATACTGAGTCTTACTAATAGTCTTGATGTGGCAGTGCAATTCTTGTCTGTAGATCACTGTATCTAGGCAAAGCATCAATGAAATTTCTGGGTTCCACACTCAGGCTAAAGGATCTTGCTGTTTGTAGGCTGAGTGCAGAACCCAAAACCAGATTTGGGTATGAGAACCTCCCTCATACACAGTGGAAATGTGGAAGGGTAACCTTCAGTCATGAGAGAGCACATCTCTCTTTAGAGTCTGCAGTTGACTGTGTATTGTCCCATTCTTTCCTGGAGAACATGGGAGGCAAAACACTTCCTTGGCAGAAAATGGCACAGAAAAGAGCTGTGGTGTTTTCTTTATAAGACTTTTAGAAGAGATCCTCTTCATCCTGTATAAGAGGAAGATCATCAGCAAAGCATGATTTTAAGAAACAAGCAAAGTCTGGTAAATCCTTTCAGATAACTAAAAGGATGATGAGGGGGTGCTAACTGCTCAGAGAGGTAAAGCATGCTGCAGAACTGCCAAGTTCTCTTTCCCCACCCTGAGTGACTTGTTACTATTGCAGTTCAGCTGGAATCTCTGTAGAGCAGTGTGTGTTAACTCCTGCATCTGTTCATGCTGCTCTTTATCCATACAGTCAGAGGAGGGAGCTGTGTGTGCTCCTGGGGGTACAGTGTCAGCACTGTCAGGTACTTCATTCTATTGGAACTGAATCTCTGAAGGTTATTTTACAGGTGTGCAAGCTCAGTGTTCATTTAGTTCATCTGGTTTCGTTTTGTGTTGTTTTTTCCAGGTGCATGAATACCTCAGAAGTAAACTCTGTTCACTGTATGAAAATGATTGCATTTTTGACAAATTTGAGTGCTGTTGGAATGGATCAGACAGGCAAGTTTCATTCTTTTCTATCTGCACTTCAGACCATTCCAAGTTATTCTTCAAACAGGCAGTTTGAAGCATAGCCTCAAAATATCTGGACTGGCTTGGATGGTATTTTAGGACATCAGTAGACTTTAATGTCTGTCTAGCAGCTCTGAAGCCTTGCAGTTGTAGCAGAGTACAGCCTTAAAAAGGTGTAGAGCTTGACTAGAAATTGAGTTTTATTACTTTGCCAGAGTGAAAAAAATATTACTGGAATGCTGCAGCTGCTTAAACTGGAGGGATGGGCAAAGCAATGAGATTAGAGAGAGTTCTCTGCAAACTTTAACTAGTGAAATGCTATTGATCCTTAAATCCACTAGGCTTATTATCTCTACTGTTTAGCTGTTTGGGGGGAGTTACTTGATTGTTTTGTCTGTGTCATCTGATGTGATCCAACTTTAGAATGATTTGTATGGGAATAAAACTCAGGTACACCTGTAGTGTCCCTTGTAGCACTTGTAATAGAGTGCCCTTGTGGCCAGGAAGGCCAATGGTCTCCTGGGCTGTAGGAAGAAGTGACCAGCAGGTCAAGGGAGGTTCTCCTCCTCCTCTGTGCTGCACTAGTCAGGCCACATCTGCAGTCCTGGGTCCTCAAGATTGTATCCATTCCCCCTAGTCCTAGCACTACCTGACATTCTAATAAGTCCTTCCCCAGCCCTCTTGGAGCCCCTGCAGATCCTGGAAGGCCACAAGAAGGTCTTTGGGGAGCCTGCTCTTCTCCAGACTGAACAATCCCAACTCCCTCAGCCTGTCCTCATAAGAGAGGAGGGGTGCTCCAGCCTCTGAGCATCCTTGTGGCCCTTCCCTGGATAGCTTCCAGCCCCTCCAGCTCTTTCTTGTTCTGGGGGCTCCAGAACTGGACCCAGTATTCCAGGTGGGGTCTCCCCAGAGTGGAGTAGAGGGGGAGAATCACCCTATAAAGCATGACCACCTAATAAAGCATGATGTTAGTTTCATAAAGGAGAGGTTCTTTATGACTGAACTGTTCCTTTCTTCCTGCCCTCCCTCTCTCTGCAGCATTGTCATGACAGGCTCTTACAACAACTTCTTCAGAATGTTTGACAGAAACACCAAGAGAGACATCACCCTGGAGGCCTCGCGGGAGAACAACAAGCCGCGCACGGTGTTGAAGCCTCGCAAGGTGTGCGCCAGCGGCAAGCGAAAGAAGGATGAGATCAGCGTCGACAGCCTAGACTTCAACAAGAAGATTCTCCACACTGCCTGGCATCCCAAGGAGAACATCATTGCTGTAGCTACTACAAACAACTTGTATATATTTCAAGACAAGATGAATTAGGGTTGGCATTCCTAACTTGACGAGTCCACTTTTCCTGCCTAGTTGACATAGTTGAATCTAGCATTTGTACCTGTTGAAGGAAAGCGAGTGAGAGGTCCATGCTGGCACCCCCCCTTTCCAAGTGTTTCAAACCGTGCCATATGACAACACACTTTGATAGCTCCATGGAGAAAGCTCTCTTGCTCTTCCCTTGGTCTTCTCCATGTCTGCTAGCCATTTAGGTGAGGATAGGGCACTTTTTAATTTAAATGACTACTTGCACCATCTTGCCTCAAATGGACTAGATTGGGACTTGGCTCAACAGCGGTTGACTCCTCCACTTTTTCTGCCTTCCATTGTGCTGACGTCCGACACCACAGGGAAAGCCTTCAATCATGCTATGGGATTTCATTGTGTAACCTCATTTACTGTATCATTCGTGCCCCCTCCCCCCCTTTTTTTATTCAATACAGCTCATTCTTGCTGTGGCTTGTAGCATTCCTCCTCCTTCTGGCCTCCTGGACTCTCCCTTTTTCCCCTTTCATCCCCCCCCCTCCACCTAGCTTTGGGGGTGGTGTATAGAGAACAAAATAAAGCACATGAAATGGGTCCCTTTTGGGGTCAGTGGTAAAGGGGGGCTGTGTTGCAACCAATGTTTTAATAAACAGTTGACTGTAATCACTCCTTGCCATGTCTGGCACCAAAAAAAAAAAAAGAGAAAAAAAGAGAAAAAAAAAAAAAGAAAAGGAGAAAAACCAACAAACAAACTACTGAATAAAAGTGACAAAGAATGGAGAATCTGTTTTTCTTTTTTTTAATCTACCTCTTTATACAAATACTCTGTGTTTTACCTTAGATGCATGAAAATAAACTGATGTTTTTTGTAATGATTTTAACCAGTATTAATTCTTTGTGGTGGGAATGAGGAGAGGGAGGGAATTTTACAAGGAACACCAGCTGTAGTGTGTGCACTGACCACTTCCATTTCAAACTCATCACCTCCTGGTAGATTTATTTTTTTTGCCATGATCTGACCAGGTCAGTTCCTGTTCTAGTGTCCCTGAAGGCTCTTTTGTTTTTTAATCTATTGCTTAAATTAGAATGGGAATAGAATTTTCAGGTTTGAAAAAAATGTTTTATGGGACTAAAGTCTTATTGATTTAGTTTTGTCCTGGTTTCTTTAATGGCTTGTTTTTTGGATACAAAGACCTTTTAATGCCTTGTTTAGAGTATAAAGTCTCCTGTGGCTTACTAAGAACTGGTCTGAATTCTTGTCTGGCAGTATGATGTCCTGTAGTACAAAATCCTGAGTGATGACCTAGCTGATTCCTGCTACACTGCATTCTGAAATGCTCTCTTTTCTGTATTTTATTGCTATCAGTAACTTGAGTGGAAATGTAGGGGTTTTTTTTAACCATGCAAGTGTTTTCTTCTGGCTTTTGGCTTTGCAAAGTGAACTGCACTCCCCGAGCTGTTCCATGGTGCCACGAGCAGAATGTGTGTGGAGTACAGAAGCTGCATGAAATCAGTGTTCCTAGCTCTTGGAGAGATTGAAACTCTTCAGCAAATAAGGCTTATCCAAAGATGAACTAGATATTGATGCTTTAGAAGGCTCATGAGTTTTTACCTGCAGGTCTTTTTTTTTTGCTAATTGTGCTTTTTAGGTTGAACTCTTCCTTCACTGAAATGTTCAGAATGGAGTTGGAAGTCATAGTGAACTTCTCCTGACTGGGAGAACCTTTCACTTTTTAGTTTGTATTTCAATGATTTCTGTGGCTTGGTTCTAGGTAGTGATTATAATGCCTCTGTTGGAGCAACTAAGATACTGTTTCTGCTGTAAAAATGATGGCTGGGTGAGAGATTGTTAACAAGACTACTAATGCAGTCCTATTTTCATTTCTTTTTAAGTCCTTGTGCAGTGGTTTGAAAATGTAAACATTCTAATATTTATTAGATCTGGTTCTCTTACAGTGGTTGTCTTGTAACATGCATGCCTGACCATGAGCCTTTGTAAGGATTTTACCTTTATTTTTCTCACCTGTTAGCCTTGTATAAAAAACTATTTGAACTGCCCCAGGGACAGCAACTGTTTTTCAATGGTTGAATGAGCTAGTAAGCCCTACTCCTACTTACAGAGTATGTGAGTAACTTTACTCAAATGACTGTACTTGCTAATAGTGAAGGAAACAATTAGTTGAGTAAGGTTAATCATGTGTCTAGGTATTCACGGGAGCAGGGCCAAGGTTTATTTGTTATCTTCTGGCAAGGGCAAAGAGGCAATGAGCTGCTTCTTTTGCATCAGAGCTGGGAAAAGTCATCTCCATTTTGTGAAGAACACCATGGGTTTGCTCACTGCTCTTTTGGGAAGACTGAGGTGTTAAGACTGCCTGCTGCTCTTGTGAGGATCTGTATCCTGATGGTGCACTGAATACCTGAGGAGTTGCTTAGCACAGACACAGAAGGAAGTGAGGATGTGAAGAGGACACAGCCTGACCGGGTGGAGCTGACAGAACAAAGTGCAGCCTTCTAGCAATACTACATTCAAGCAAAACTGCCTCTTGGACCTCAGCTGTGCATGTTAGGATGGAGTTGGGGGAGGTTAAAGCTAGTTTGGGAAAGATTCTTGGATCTGTCAGTAGTGGTGATCCCTGGCATGTCATCTGAGGTTTAATTTCTCCTCACCAAAACCAGCTACTGACTTTGGTGTCATACTATCCAACTAAATTCTCTAAGCACACTGTCCATTGACATATGCTGTAAATCTTATATTTTATTAATAAAAGTATGCATAGAACTCATTTTTGTCAGGTGGGTTTTTTCATCCTATTTGCTGTCCCTCTGCTTTTCTCTCTTTACAGCTATTTGGGCAGTTGCTGATCTCTTTCCCCTCCTGCATGTTGATAGTTCCCATTGTGCTGGCTGCTGTGCTGGGATTTCTGAGGCAGGTAGGGAGTACTTAAAGGGAACTTATAAGAAGGCTGCAGAGGGCCTGTTTGCAAAGGCCTGCAGTGAAAGGACAAGGGGCAATGGTTTTAAACTGGAGAGGAGGAGATTTAAATTGGACATTAGGAAGAAGTTCCTCACCACAAGGGTGGTGGAACACTGGAACAGGTTGCCCAGGGAGGTGGTTGAGTTCCCATCCCTGGAGGCATTCAAGGCGAGGCTTGACAGGGCTCTGGGCAACCTGATCTAGTTGGGGATGTCCCTGCCCAGTGCAGGGGGGTTGGACTAGATGAGCTCCAGAGGTCCCTTCCAACCCTAACCATTCTATGATTCTATGTGGGAGGAGATCTCTCCTCCCAACAGGCACAGATACAAAATGAAGCCATTCTACTCTATCTCTTGCAGCACCAGTTAAACCAGTGCAAATTCCCCATTCTCAGTCCTTCAATACTGGACTAAACACAGAACAGGACTTCTGTTCCCTAGTGTCTTGTCTTGAAGCTGCCTCAATGCCAGCTGCTACTGCTTAAGCAGTTAGTATCTGCAGAGCTTCACCCATGCTCAGAACCACAGTGATGTTGTTGCCAACAATTAACATGCAGTAGCAGTTGGTTCTCCAATTGGAGGTGAGGGCTGTGGTTAAGAGTCCCCTCATTTTCTTGCTGAGAAGTGTCTGCTGCCTTGAAAGTATGTTGGATAGGGAACAACACCCTGCTTGCCCTTGCTGTACTTTTGACACTTCCACTCCAGCATTTATTAAGTACATATTCTTTTTATTCTCAGCCTAAGGGGTAGTGCTGATAAGCAGGAACCTGTACTTTGTCCCATCTTGGGTCAAGTACAAGGAGTTCCTGTATGACCTCATCTAGGTGATCCTGCTCTGGCAGGGGGGTTGGACTAGATGATCTTTCTAGGTCCCTTCCAACCCCTGACATACTGTGATTCTGTTTATTATTACTGGCAGCTCTGGAATTGGGTGTTCTGGAGCATGACATAGCTAGGAAGTAATTTCCTGTGCATTGGTCTTCAGCTCTGGCTGGAGAGGTGGTGTTTAAGCCTCCCCCTTCACAGCACACACTTCTGACTGCAGTCAAACAGCAGATGTTTCCTTATGTCCCTTTCCCATGGAATCCAAGGGATTGGTGTGTGGAATCGGGATGGGGAGAGGTGTGCTGGAAGCAAAGTTGCTGTTTAATGGCTATTGGTGTTTAGGTTTGCTCTTAGCAAACATCTTCTTTAACCTGGTTGAAAAAGGAAAAAGGAGCTGGGGCAGAATGATAGCAGGGGCTGGAATTAAAACTGTTTCTACCGTGGTACAGCTGAGAGATTACACAACTGAATTCCAAACATCTGTTGTGTCTTTTACAAGAGAAAGAAGAGCATTCACGCTATTCTCTGATGTGGATGCTTTCTCTCCACTAGGAGGCAAAGTATTCCCAAGGGTGCTCTGAAAATGCCTGGAATGGATCAAGGTTAGATGCTGTGACAGTCCCTCAAAGCCATCTTTGGAGTCACTGCATACTTGAGCAGTTCTTGTGAACTATAGAATCATTAAGGCTGGAAAAAACCTTTAAGATTCAGCCCAGACACCACTAAACCTTGTCCACAAGTACCACAGTTACATCTTTTTGGAACCCCTCCAGGGGTGGTGATTCCACCACTGCCCTGAGCAGCCTGGGTCAAGGCTTAACCACTCTTTCAATAAAGAAATTGTACCTAATATCCAATCTAAACCTCTCCTGGCACAACTTTTCTCTTGTTACCTGGGTAAAGAGACCAACCCCTACCTTACCCAGCCTCCTCCTTTCAGGGAGTTGGCAAGAGCTAAGGTGTCCCCTGAGCCTCCTCTTCTCTAGGCTAACCAACCCCAGTTCCCTCATCTGCACCTCACAAGACTTAAGCTCTTATTTAAAGTACAAGATCCTCTTTCCAATACACATCATCACTGCCTCCAGTGTGAAGAAACCAACAGAGATGTGTAGGGAAGAGACTGCCTGCCTTTCTGTTTGCTGGAGGCTGGGGTGGCATCCCCTGAGCACCAGGATAGCAGATTTGAGGCAGAGAAGGTCTAAATGAAGAAAATAAAAGTAATAGCAGCATGTTTAAGACTTCAGATCATTCATTACTTAAATTGCTTCAAACATGTAGAACACCTTGACACCAATGAGAATAAAAGAGTGGGATTAGCTTGGAGCAGCTCTTTGAGGCAGATCAGGTGACTTGTTACTTGCTTGATGTCAATCAACATTTTAGAAGAAAACCCTTCAGTGCCAAGGCTTTCCCCAGGAGTTTACAGCCATTGTTTCTCTTCTATTAATATGTGGTTTTTTGTCCCTCTAACCCTGCTATTGTCAGAGCATTTTCCAGCCCAGGATTCAAATTACTTTACAAATATTAATTACATCCTTCAACTGCCTTAAGGAAGCTGTGTAGTGGTTAGAGCACAGGGCTGAAAGTCAGGGCTTGTGAATGCTATTTCTGGCTCTGCCTTGAGTCACTCTATAATCTTGATCAATTTATTTATGACTCAGAAATGTTAATAGTGCCACTGTACTGATAAATATTCATGCCACAAGCATGATGGCAAAGGCTTCCTGAATGATGGAGAGGACAAAAACTCATGAGACAGGCCTAGGATTGTTAGGATAAGGTTACTTAGGCAGGTTTTCTATTCCAAATCATGAGTAGCTCATTGTTCTGATTCCAATCCAGAAGGTACCTGTGGCTCTTCTAGCTGTAAACGCCTGCTTTATTCACTTATTTACATTACTTCTTGCTTTTTACTACCTGTAGCTAATTCTCTTCTGGTGATATCCCAGAGACATCCACATTTTCCACAGGTTTAGGTGTTGGGTGCAGTCCTGCAGGGTGTGCACTCAGTTTGGTAAGGTGAGTGTTAGAGAAGGTGGATTTCAATGTCCACACTTCAGTATTTAGATGCTTGGTAGCCTAGCATTGACAGATAGAAGAGGAAAAACACTTGAAACTGGTGTTCTAGTAGAGGATTGTTGTGACTGCTGTATACACAGCCTGAAGTAGTTCTGACACAGAAAAAAAGTGATTTATTTCTGTGTGTAATGGGGAGATAACAAAGTTTCATGGAAATGTGTCTGTGGGACTTCAGTCTCTGATAGTGTTACTGTTACTGAACTCCTGCTGTGGGTACAGCAATGTAAAACCTCACCCTTTCATATTCCCATGGCTGCTGCTGAGAAGGGTTAATGATGTAAAAGGCTGCTTTAATGCTGTTGGGATGTAAAATGCTCATATATGTGTGTGAGATGGGAGTTAAGTTACAAAGCTCTACCATACAGGCTCTAGACCTCAAAGTAAACTATGATGTCAAACAGAATGAAGGTAGTAAAAATAATTTCCCAAGCTGTGAAGGCAAATGAAATAATCATCTCTGAGGAGTTAGTCTTGCTGTTTCTTTTAGAGAATGTGAATGAAAAAGCTTGGAACCAGAAGAATCCTAGTAAAGGTTCTGCTAACCAAGATGCCAGCTGTCTATGAAAAGTCACTCTGTCCTGATTTTCTATGTATGATTATTTCATGCAAGCAACTTGGACTACTTAACTGGTCCAGAAGCTACTCACATTAGCACTGAAGAAACCTCAGCAGGGTAAGGTAGACGTTAGCTTCTGCACCTCACTGCATTTGGAAGTCTCTGCCATGGAAATTGAGCCTTACTCCCATTCTCAGCAGAGCAGGATGTGCAGAAATAGCCTGAGGCTGCCTCTTCATTTCCATAGTGAAACTGTGGCACACACTGAGGATTTTCCTTTCTGTAGCTGTGCTTCTGCTTCACATTTAAGCCCAAGTCCAGTTCTGTTGCACAGCTGCCATCTTCTCTATTATTATTAGGGTGGTTTGTCTGCCAAACACCATCATTTCAGATGGGTATTCATCTTATAAAACATCAGCTCTTTCAGAGTGTCTTAACTATACTTCATGAACCTACTAGTTGGCACTTAGCACATCTTAGTGCTTAGGACAAGAGGCAATGGCCTCAAGTTGCACCAGAGGAGGTTCAGGTTGGATATGAGGAACAGTTTCTTTCCTGAAAGCATTGGCCCAGGCTGCCCAGGGCAGTGGTGGAATCTCCATCCCTAGAAGCGCTCAGAAAACATGTAGATGCAGTGCTGAGAGAGAGGGTTTAGTGGTAACTTAGCAGTGTTAGGTTAATGGTTGGACTTGATGATCTCCGAGGTCTTTTCCAAGCTGAATGATTCCATGCTTAGCAATCAGTTGGCTCTCCTGAAAGGAGGATGGCTCCAGAGTGCTCTGTGGGGAGGGCTGGGCACCTCCAGCTTGTATTTCCCAGTGATTTCAGGTTTTGAGGCAGCTAGAGCTGGAAGCCGATAACACACGGGCTTACTGTGCTTGAGCACCTTCTCCCTCAGGGTCCGGGGCCCACACTGTGCTTAAAAAAGGCTTAAGCACCTTCTCTTCTCACGGCCTAATGGCTAGAATTGCTCAGTCCTCGNAGGAGAGGTGAGGGCTGAGGGGGCCTGTGAGGGGAAGACGAGGCCTGAAGGGGGATGAGGTCTGAGGAAGGTCTGTTGGGGGGGAGAGGTGAGGGCTGAGGGGGCCTGTGAGGGGAAGATGAGACCTGAAGGGGGATGAGGTCTGGGGGGGGTCTGTTGTGGNCACACGGGCTTACTGTGCTTGAGCACCTTCTCCCTCAGGGTCCGGGGCCCACACTGTGCTTAAAAAAGGCTTAAGCACCTTCTCTTCTCACGGCCTAATGGCTAGAATTGCTCAGTCCTCGGCGCGCTCCCGCGCTTTCCCCTCAGGGCCCGCCCAGCCGTGGCGCATGCGCGGTGCTGGCGGCGGCGAGACGTGCGCAAGGGCGGTGAGCGGCCTGGTGCGCAGCGGCGGAGGGCGGGAGCGGCGGAGGGCCGCGCGTGCGCAGTGCGGGGAGGCGGGGTGGCCGGGCCCGGAGCGGAGTCCAGGTTTGTTGTTGTTGTCCCAATCCCAGCGGCTACTCAGTCACTTCAGCAGCCGCTCCTGCGCCGCCATGTCCAGCCCTCAGGAGCCGCCGCAGCACA
>VWZO01019728.1:102988-119212 GCA_013396975.1 Bucco capensis | reverse complement strand
GGGGGGTGAGGCCTGAGGGGCCTGGGGCGGCAGGGTAGTGCCTCACTGGGGGCCACCCAAAGGGGAGTGGGGTAGAGTGCCCGCGGGGCTGGGAGCGGAGGAGGCCGCTCTATGCGAGGCTGGGAAAGCGGAGGGAGCTGCCCGCCAGAAATAGGGTGGGCACTCGGCGTGCTGGTGGGTTTCGGGCCCCGGCTGCTCCTTATGGGAGCGCTGGGGGTTGAGGTGGCAGCCGGAGGGGCTGTAGTGAATGGGCCGCGGTGAAGGGAGACGGAGGAGCGAGCAAGCCCCGTGGCTCGGGGATAGCAGGAGCAGGTTTGTACGGTGGTTAAACGGAGTTTATTCGGTGGCTGGTATTAACAGCTAAGATGGGGATACAGCAGGGTAGGGGGAGGAGCGTGACTGTGGGAATGAGTTTATTCAGTGGCTGAGTCAATACCACTGACGTGAGCTATTTTCCTCTATATCCGGCGTCTATGTCAGCTGCTCTGCTGCATCCTTTTGTTCATAGGATAACACTAGTAAGGCACATCGGCGGTTTTTAGGTAGGCTCTCGTACTTACTTGGCAGATGCTTTTCCCTCGTTTTACACAACTACATCAATGTGTACTTTCCTTTGTTTGTAATTGTTAAGGATACTGCAGCTGAAAAGCTGAATAAATTGCATTAATGATTAACTGTTACTCTCGTGGTTTACAATGAAGTTAACCTGACCGCGAAATACATTGCTTGGTTGATCTCCAGTAGCTCAATGGGAATTGTGTGAAAGAAGAATAAACTATAGTTGTTTCATAACACTACTATTGTGTTACAGTAACACTACATCTTGTGATAACGATGGCAGTTTACAGCAACCTTCACCTGAGTCAAATACTTATTTGAGCAAATTATTCAGGGCTGTCAGCATACTTTAAATAACAACTGTTCTGTCCTAGAGTTTTGAGATGCCTAGTGCCTAATTGGATGCTTTCTTTAGAAGCTGCACTCTTTGACACTTCTATAGTTTAGTATTTCCTATTTGTTTTCTGTTAGCACATTAACTTACTCAGTGGGACACATTAATCTGCTGTAAGATAGGAGCAACAAGAGCTGAGTGCACTCTAAGCCTGTGCTGGATCTGCCCACGTAGATCTTATTGCTGGATCAGCACGTAAAGGCTTAGCCCAATCAATGTGATTACTGAAGGTGGTGAGCACAAGGTATGAGAGGAAATGTTTGATTGTCTGTGCTCCCTGAACAAAACAAATGCAGCCAATCAGCTCCATGGAGGCTTAGTGCTGCTTTCAGATGTTCAGCCTCTCTACAATGCTTTGGTGTTATAGGTACATTTTCTGCTATTACATAAGCTTTTCAGTGAACCTTTTCAAGCTAATGAGCTTAGACACTTGTTCATTTTGTTCTCTGTGTCATTTGTGCGTGGCTAGGGCCTTTCATTCAAAGATGCCTTAGCTCTTGAATCAAAGGGCAGAAGATCTGGGAATAAAACTGGTAACTGGGACCTATGCTTTGTTGGGCTCACAGAAAAAAAAGAAAAAGGCTTCCTCACTGTGGGAATTCTAGATGCTTCCTATATTTTAATGATTAGAAAGTTCTGTTACATATTGACAAAGAGAAGAAATCTCACTTTAGGTGGGAACATGTCTAGCTCTGTCATGGAAAATCTGCTTAATAATTACCATTATGGGAATCTTAACAGCTTTCTTCTCTCTTTTTTGTTTGTTTTTGGTGTTTTTTTTTGTTAATGGTGTACTTCATTGTAAAAGTGTTATTACTTAGTTTACTCAAGTTGACTGTGGAGTATTTTTATATATATTAAATATATATACTTTATGTATTGTCCTTGATATCTCCCCCTCATGTAAACAAGTGATGTCAGGTAGTGATAGGACTAGGGGGAATGGATACAAACTTGAGGAGGGGAGGTATAGATTGGACATTAGGAAGAAGAAGTTCTTCCCCATGAGGATGGTGAGACACTGGCCCAGGTTGCCCAGAGAGGTGGTGGCAGCCCCATTCATCCCTGGTAGTGTTGCAGGCCAGGCTGGCTGGGGCTGGGAGCAAGCTGCTCTAGTGGGAGGTGCCCCTGCCTATGGCAGGGGGGTTGAGCTAGAGGAACTTTAAGGTCCCTTCCAACCTTGACAGTTCTATGATTCTATGATAAATCATGGAGTGAATAAACAGAATGAGACCCCTTTTCCCCCCCACCCACTGAGCTACTGTTGTTTAACAGCCCACCACTTATATTAAAGTCAGTATATATCAATTCATAGTGAGGTAATTGGCCATAAAGTATGGCCAAAACTCAAACAAATTTGGAGAAAAATACCCTCTGTATAAACAGTTGTGGAGTGGTTTCGGTTTCCCCCCCAAGTGTATGTTATGTGGTGGGTGAAGGAAGGGGAATTCTACTGTGTTTCCTATTTTAATATTGAGTTGGAAATATGGTAAAAGTAAGAGTTCTTCTGTGAGTGATTAATGTAACTTCCTTAGCTTTGAAGAAAACTTGGAGCAAAAAGCACTCTCTGTTACGTGGGCAGTTTATTCTCAGGTATATTCCTGTGCATCTTTTTAAAGCAGCAGTGATTTAGATGCCTCTAATCAGAGCCTTTAGAAGTCCCAGGGCTCTCTGCCTCTCTTTCCAAACCGGTTGTGAGTGCCGGTGGGAGTATGCAGCATGTTTGAGCTTGATGGCAGATTACACTTCCCTGAATGTGTTTTGACTCACAAGTGAGGTCAGATGGAGAACGTGCTGCTTGTCATGTAAACTACTGCTCAGCTTGGCTTGTTGGGACTCTTTACTCGGTGTAATTCAAGTGTGTTCTTCCTAGTATGGCCACAATACCTTCTAGATCAACTGCAAGTCTTGTCAGTTTGGGATGAACACAGATCAGGATTTGATTTGTGCATGATCTGCAGTGCTGTGGAGGTGTGTTTAGTAGCTGTGTGCTACAGCAACCAGTCCTGATCATCTTCCACTGGGGCTTTGCTCTGCCCTTGCTTGGTGTCAGAGGGAGACATCCCCTTGCACCTTTGCCCTCTTTCTTATTTTCACATTGTGACTCACTGCTGATTTTTTACTAACAGATGTCTTTGCAAATCCTGAATGTACACTTCTCCCAGTAGATGCTCTCTACCCCAAAATGGTTATTGGGGAACATGTAACTTCATAGCTAACTATATTCTAACTGCATTTGCCACATGCAGTTGTGGCCTCTTGCTGTGAAGGTGTTGCTGTAAGGCAAATGCACCTTCCTGATTGAGATCCTACAGTGTGGCCTTTTCATTTTGAAATTTAGATACCAGTAATCATCATAAATCTGAAATACTGCAGTGTCTGTCTCTCATGCTGACTAGTCTGAGCAAATCTGCCTTCTCCCATTACCTGAGAAGCCCAGTGGGTAGTACAGAGTTGGTGTACATTGTGTGATTGTGCACAAGAGCTCTGTGCACACCCTAAGTTCCTTGTTTGTGAATACAGCTGGGGGAAACCAGACTGTAAACCACCAGGACTCAAAAGGGTATGGTGCTTTGTGGCCATCATAATGTTGTAGTTAATAATTGGTATTAAGGATAATCTCTGTTTCAGCTTCATAAAATCAAAATGAAAATAGGTGAATTCAATGTGACATGCATCCCTTCCTGTGTCACTGATACAGATCCCAGAGCCAAAACTATGCACTTAACAAGTGCAGGCACTCTGAGGTACATGTCAGAAGCCAAGAAATCAGTGTTAAAATGTACAACATGTACATCTAATGTTGAAAAAAGTAGTTTCATCTGTTTTATTTGTATCTTTATGATTTCTTTTGTGAATTTGTTCACCTCGGTGCTGGAGGTGTCAAACTTCAGGGGAAAAAAAACCCAGATCAACCAAACACAATAAACCTGAAAGCACTCACCTTCAGGTAGCATCTACTAAATTACTCAGGAGTTGTGATAATACAGTAGGCATGTGTGAAATCATGATCTGCCTAATAATGGGAAAGAATGTTGCACTCACAACAATACACCTTAGAGAAACTGGAGATCTTTCCCTCTGCTATTAAAGTGGCTGCATGGTCAAATGATTCTTCTTGTATGTCTTAATGGAATTGCAGTTGGATAGGGAATGCCTTTAAATATTTGGAACACAGTCTGTTCTATCTTTACCCTTCAGGACATTAAATGGTATGTTTCTTAATGAATGTTTCCAAAACCTGTTTGTTTCCAGTTATTTCCAATTGAAACATGTTGCAGATGAACGTACAGGTTTTGCATTTACTTAATCTGCACACAAAATACAAGTGAAGACATGAAAAACCAAAAATCCTCAACTTAACTACAGAGTATATGAACTTCTTAGCAGAGTCTTTTATCATTCTTGATACCATCTTGCTCTTTTGTCAAATCTTGGTGCACACATTGATATCCTGTAGGTATAAATAGCAAAAAAAAAAGGGGAAACCAGTAAATCTCAACTTGTAGGCTGTACAGCCTTCCTTGGCTAAAGAAAGGGGAAGAGAAAAAGGGGAGGGAGAAGAAGAGGCTGAAGTGATGTCAATGAAGTTATTAACTGCTGTTACATGTGAGAATTCAGGAGTTCTCATGCTACTCAGGTCTTTGGCTTATGAGCAGTGGCATGTATGTTAGCATGGTACTTGAGCTGTGAAAGGAAACATGGTGCCTGCCTCAAGCTTCTGCTGGTTGGAATTGTGGGATAGGAGAAGTGGCAGGTGGCATGGAGTGAGAGATAGTTCTTACAGGGCCAGGGCAAAGAAAGTGGAATGAGGCCTGAGAATGGCATTCTGCCTGATGAGTATAAAAAGCAGGGGTTGATTCAGGGCCTTTGGAAGGAGGAGAGTATAAAATCACCAATGGGGAAGTTATATATTAGGAGGCTGGGAAGTTAAAGTTTTTTGTTTCAAAAAGGAATGTAGAAGTAGAAGGAGGGAATGAGGTGACTAGCATAATTAAGTGATACAGATAATTGAAGCTTCAAACTGCAGAGAAATGTGGCCTATTAAAGTATTAATAGTTGAGGAGAGAGGAGACATTTTGTTTGACTAGCTCTGCAGGTTGGTAGCAAAAAACCTAACTCTTCAGGGGTGTTTCTGCAAGAGGAAGAACTGTGTCACTCTTGTCTCCAGTAGATGTTTATGAGCTTTCTTGCAGCAGCCAGGGTAGGTTATCTGAATTCACCATATTGCTGGTTTTTTCTGGGTGTAATTGATAACCTGAAGCTGGGTTTTGGTTGCTCTGCTTTTAATGCAATGCCATGTGGCTGGGCCAACAGGTTCCTGGGTGGAGCTGCAGATGAACGGCAATGGCAACGGCAACGATAACGGCAATGGGAAGAATGGAGGTCTGGAACACGTCCCTTCATCATCCTCCATCCACAATGGAGACATGGAAAAGATTCTCCTGGATGCCCAGCACGAATCAGGACAGAGCAGTTCAAGAGGTAGTTCCCACTGCGACAGGTAAAGGAATGTTTGCTGGCCTGCGTGCATCTGATGGTAGTTTTTAGCCTGTAGGTGTTAAGTGGAGAGTATCACAGTATGTCAGGGGTTGGAAGGGACCTAGAAAGATCATCTAGTCCAACCCCCCTGCCAGAGCATAGAGGTAAAGCTTTGTCTTAGGCTTGAGTTTATCACACTCCAGTATCTGGAGTAGTCACTGGCTTATGGTAACTGCCTAGCAAATAGGACATGTGGCTTGAAAAACACATCATTGCTACAGAAAGCTAAGGAATCCAGGAGTGGGAAGGTCACAGCAACACCACAGTTAAATTTCACATTGTCATAAATCACATGTGGTATAAAAAATACCTGATTTTACTAGCTTATTAATAATGCTACAGACATGGGCTTTTGATTTAGTCAAGCATAAGAAGAGATATCACTAAACAGAAAAAAAGATCTCAGAGTTTGTACTTGTTGCTTTCAGTATTCTACTTTTTCCTGTGAAGGCAAAGTATTTCTTACAATATAATCCTTTGAGGCACATGTAAGCATTATTCTATTCTTATGTACTATTTATACCCTTTTACTAGGAAGTTTTGAGGCAGCTGTGGAACTCCTTGAGTGGTTTCTCCATATTATTTTAGCTGTCCTTCTGCTCATACCTCTTTGGTTTTGCTGAGTGAAAGCTGTCTGTTGTGCCTGCTGTGTAGCTTATATAAGTGGCTGATAGCTAGAAAAGCTATTTAAAATTAGGCCTGATCCAATTCCTGAGTGTAGCAGAGTATTTTAAAACAAGCCTTATGAATATTTCAGATAGAGTGGTTACTTTTATAGAAAATAAAGTTGGTTACATCTGTGTTGCTAAGAAACTGTCAGTAGTTAAGTGCTTCCCAGTCCAACCAGGAATGTTTGCTAGGTGATAGTTGTATAGTTTCTTTTACTAACAAGGATTTTTTCAATCACCACCCATGTTTTAAGTGAATGAAGACAAATTCCTTTTTTTTTTTTAACTTAGTTTTCCACTTGTTCACTTTTTGGTAATTATTTTCCCCTTTTAACAGTTGAAGTAACATGCCAGAAAGGGGAAGTACTGTGATGTTTTGCATTCTATGCTAGCAGTTCTAAAGAGTAAGTTGCTCTTCAGCATGATGTTTTGGCTTCTTTTGGGGCATCTCTAAAATACACCTGTTTTCATGAAGGCTGAAGTCAGGTTAAAAAGATGCCCTCAGCATTTTAGTAAGAGAGAGCTGCACTAGTGCATCACACAGCACTTTGTATTGTTCCTGACTTACAGTCTCTACTGTTCCCTTGATTGAGGTGCACTCATTGATTAGTTTCTGAAGTAATTACCAAATTGTTAATATTCAAAGTGAAGCTAACAAGAGGAGTATGTGTTTTTGCCAAGCATTAGAAGGTGTGTGCCATTTCTGCCTGAAATGATACAACAAGAGGTGTAAATCACAATACTGGCAGTGTTAGCTAAAAGAAGGAAAGGATCTACATCTTCTGTGTAGCAGTTGAAATTTTGGGTGATGCCATCTGGACTTCAGTGGAAGGATGATAAATGGAGAAAAGATGAAGGAGTTTGGAAGACTTTTTAACACTGATATTTGTGCTCTGAAGGGTAGTTAGTATAGCTCGGAGCTCATCTGAACAAGCATGGAGAGAAGGGCATGGGGAAATGATTCAGCTGAGATCCTGTTTGCACTGATGATTCTTTAGCTTACAGACTCTAGTATGACAAAATGACATAACCAAATCAATTTTTCTTTAGCCCTTCACCTCAAGAAGATGGACAGATTACTTTTGATGTGGAAATGCACACGAGTAAAGACAGTAGTTCTCAGGTATTTTCCTTATTAAGCTTTAAAATACATGAACTTGTAAAAAACACATTTTCAAGTTGTGGCTATTGTGTCTAGATCATATATTTGTATAGCTCATTATTGGGAGTACTTGAGGGGTAGAGCAAGCTCTCTGTCATGTCAGAAGGTCTAAAATGTTAGGTATTTACATGTCAGAAAAATTCATTAAAACTACTTGCTAGCAGTTGGGATTCTTCTCACTCTGAGACCCTAAACTTGGCTGTTAGCTGCAGTACAAGCAAAGTTGCTTGTTTATTCAGGATTAAGTTTTATTATATTAAAACACATTCCAGAACAATTAATCTTAATTATGAGGCAGGGTTAGTAGATTTGTTTAAACTTACAGTCTGTGTTAATTGGAATTGGACTTGTAGAGATGTATAGCTTTGGAGTGAGGGAAAAAATGAGGCTCCCTCTCTAAAGCAGCAAAATGCCCTGTTTAGTAGCAGTCATATTATTGTTTGACACTGCACAGTGGGTGTCAAACCTGGTTTGTTTTTGAAATGGTTGTATTTCTACACAAGATTTCAGGGTGTTCAGTTTATTGCTCTGCAGATAACCAGCTCACATGATAGTGAGTAATCTCCATAGTGCAAACTGAGAGGAGACTAATGCTGAACTCTTAGTTTGATCATTTAATAGAATTTGCTGTCTTCAGCAGTATAAACAAAAAGCATTCCTGGAAGAATGAAACCTTGCATTTAATTTGGTCAAAGACCTGGCCCCAGCAGTAGGACTGATGGCAGTTCTGCCTGCAGAGCCAGAGCAATCTGAATGAAATTGGTGCTTAGATCTGCCATCTCACTTTTGGGAGCAGCATATCTGATTACTTTAGGGTTTGGTACAATGCCAACTTTAATGCTGTAAGTGGTTCATCTTATTTTTCACAGAGTCACTCAGCAAATTGTTTCAATAGTAAGGAGGAGTTTGTACCAAAGTCAGTGGCATTCTCAAGTCTTTCTAATATTGCAACATTTCTGTCTTATGCTGTAATGTTAAGTCAAGTTAGTGAGTCCTTGCCTTTCCCTGGTACTTGCAGGTAACATGAATTCCAAATGGCTAAGAACACCTTCAAAAAATCAAAATACTGCTTTTTGAAACCTTTTGATTTGGTTCTCTGTGCTTTAGCCATGTTCTAGATGCTTTAAATCCAGTGGCATCAAGTTATTGCTCTTTGTAAAAACGTTGGGTTTTTTTGCATAATATTTGTTACATTTAGGATGAAAAGAATCCTTTTTTTTGTTAGCTCTAAAGAAAACAACCAAACTTGACTACAGTAATCAACTCCTACAGATCTTCCTGTTAGCATAACATAATATCTTCTAAATACTCAGTAGTCCAGAACTCTTGCTCATTTATCAGGTGCCACCATTTGGTGCTTATCACTTTAGCCCTGGTGGTGTCATCCCTCTCAGTTTAACACCATAAGGAGGAGCTAATTGAGTGTTCTAAGGCTTGCCTCTGTGTATTTTCAGTCTGAAGAAGAAGCAGTAGAAGGAGAGAAAGAGTTGGAAGTTTTGAAGAAAAGTGCTGACTGGGTGTCAAATTGGTCAAGTAGACCTGAAAACATTCCTCCCAAGTGAGTTAAACTCTTACTTTTTTTCATGAATATTCTTTTATATGAAGGAGAGAAGACTTCTAAGTCCCAATTACATTTGGCTCTCCAAATAAGATCATTTTAGAAGAACAGCTTTCTCTTTGGGGAAGCTATAGAAAGTCAAAAGAGTGAAGTGTGACAATCTTGATAGCAACAGAATTACCTTTTTAATGAAAGTAAGCTGATTTCAAGGTTTCTTGACAAAATTGATAATTCTTGGGAGAGCTGGGTGCTTGGAGCTGGGATTGATGGGATTTAGTTTTGGCTTCTTGAATGGAATAATGCTGAGCAAGTCTCCTAAATTCACTGTCCCTTCTTTGTAAAACCTGTAATGTGTATCCATGGAAGGGGAAATGTTGAGCTCCTTGAGTGCAAAGCATTTGCATTAAAATTGAAGATGCTGTCTAAACTCTGGCAGACTCTAGAACAAAAAAATGAGGCTCTTGCACATCCTGAAATTCCCTCTCTTGGACCTACCTCTCTCTTCAGCTCCTCTTCCCTTTGTCTCTATACTATCTGTGTAAGTGATCTCTCCACAATACCTCCTATTATTCTCTTGGATTCCTTACTCTGGGTAAGGGATCTTTTGCTTTGATCTCTAGCTCTTTGTACTGCTTTAAAAAAAGTTTCTACAGAGATCTGTGCATTTGTGTGGGGCAAGGAAAAAAAAAAAAAGGAAAGAAACAAAAAGATCTTGTTGAATTTTTCCCCCCTCCCCCTCTTCTTTCAGGGAATTTCATTTCAGACATCCTAAACGTTCAGTGTCTTTAAGTATGAGAAAAAGTGGAGCAATGAAAAAAGGTGGCATTTTCTCTGCAGAATTTCTTAAGGTTTTCATTCCATCTCTGTTCATATCTCATGTTTTGGCTTTGGGACTAGGGTAAGTATTAACCTAATTCTCACTTCAGCTTTTGGCTTCTGGCTTTGCTTTTCTGCTTGACATGTGTGTTAGGTGCCTGCTGAAAAGGGCTTTAGCTAGAGGAACTAGAGTGGGGGTGCCCCTTGCTCAAGATAGACTTGGTGTATTTTGAAATGCAGGAAGACTTTGCAGCAATTAAAACTTTTCAGCCATTACAATGTTTTATTTTTAGATTAGATCAGGTTTCCTATATTGAAAACGCATGGGTTATCATGGATTTCCAAACTACCTTTTACAATTATAATTCATGCCATTTAATTATCCACTTACTTAAATGCTTGAGGTTATAAAGAGCAGAATAGATGGAGAAGTGCTGTAACTTCCACTAAGCATTCCAGTAACACATGGTAGAGGTAATGATGCTGAAGTTCTGTCTGTATGGCACACACTCTGCCAGTTTCAATGTCTGATGCTCCAGTTGTGTGATATTACTGAAGGTTTGAGTACTTATCCATGAAATAGTAAATGTGTCCTGCAAGATCCAACTGCAACTCTGCTCTGCAACATTTTCATTGCCTGCTTAATCCAACATAATCTCTCAGCTTGCTTAAATCCTGATGTTATGTTTATCCATCTTATGTTCTTCTGTGATGGGCACAAAGACACGTACTCAGAATGGTTTTGTTTAGCTTCATGCTTGCTTCTAGGGCTGTAGTTCAGGTCTCTCTTTAAATTCTTGTAAACCAGCAAATAAATGAGGATAGAATATATGAAAACGTGTTGTGAGCTATTTGTACTGTGGCTAAATTGTGTGTTTGGGCAATGAATTAAATCTTGCCTGGATTTATTTGTTAGAGGTCAGCGTTTGCGTAGATGCTGAGTGTGTTGAAGCTTATCCCCTCCCTTTACAGGCAGGACTTGATATGTTTCACTGTAATGATCTGGGAGGGTTGCTTGGCTGCTTGAGAGCCTCTCTGTCAGGTACTCCGCAAGTGAAGACAAAAGCTTTTGGACTGGGGTTTTCAGATGAGCTTGGCACTGGAAGAAACTCCCTTTTACTGAATGCTGATAGCATCAGTCCTTCTAAGCTCCTCTGAAAATCTCACTCTTGGAGTAATTCTATAGAAGAGAATCACAGAATCCCAGAATGTTAGGGGTTGGAAGGCACCTAGAAAGATCATCTAGTCCAACCCCCCTGCCAGAGCAGGATTTCGCAGGGGTTTTGCTGCTGGGCAGCAGCTCCAAGGAGAATATTTGGGAGTACTGGGGGACAGCAAGGCTCCATGAGGCAGCAATGTGCCCTCCTGGCCAAGGTGGCCAGTGGTGCCTGAGGCGCATGAAGAGTGTGGCCAGCAGGTGGAGGGAGGTTCTCCTCCTCCTCCCCTCTGCCCTAGTCAGGCCACAGCTGGAGCACTGATGCCCCCGTGCCGGGAGCTGCCATTCCCTGGAGCTCTGCCCTGTCTGGTCCCGAACCCGCATCCCTCTCTCCCTGCTCTGCCTTGGCTCTGCCCCTGGCGGGTCCCGAACCTGCGTCCCTCTTTCCCTGCTCTGCCTTGGCTCTGCCCCTGGCGGGGCCCGAACCCGCGTCCCTCTCTCCCTGCTCTGCCTTGGGTCTGCCCCTGGCGGGTCCCGAACCTGCGTCCCTCTTTCCCTGCTCTGCCTTGGCTCTGCCCCTGGCGGGGCTCGAACCCGCGTCCCTCTCTCCCTGCTCTGCCTTGGGTCTGCCCCTGGCGGGTCCCGAACCTGCGTCCCTCTTTCCCTGCTCTGCCTTGGCTCTGCCCCTGGCGGGTCCCGAACCTGTGTCCCTCTTTCCCTGCTCTGCCTTGGCTCTGCCCCTGGCGGGGCTCAAACCTGCGTCCCTCTCTCCCTGCTCTGCCTTGGCTCTGCCCCTGGCGGGTCCCGAACCCGCGTCCCTCTCTCCCTGCTCTGCCTTGGGTCTGCCCCTGGCGGGTCCCGAACCTGCGTCCCTCTTTCCCTGCTCTGCCTTGGCTCTGCCCCTGGCAGGGCTCGAACCCGCGTCCCTCTCTCCCTGCTCTGCAAAGTCCTTGGGAGAATCTCCTCAGACTTGCTTGAAAGATGGGAATAGCTGAGTGTGTGAGGAGTGTGTGGAAAAGAGGGAATATTTCTCTACAATACCATCTGCCTTATACTTTGTGTTTCAGCATCTACATCGGGAAACGCCTGACCACACCTTCAGCCAGCACTTACTGAGAGATGGGAGTGAAAGCCTGGAACTCCACGTGACCTGTGAAGGTGTTACTGTCTCATTTAGTACATTTGACTTGAGACCATTTTAAGCATGACCCTGACTTGCCCCTTTTCCTTCCATATCCAGGTTTTTTGCTAACTCTGGAATTCAGTATTGTGTTGGAACTCTGTTGAGGTGTTTCCGTAGCCACATTCTTTCCCTCTCTCCTCCCCATTCCCCTGCCTCTTGGCCTGCAAGACACGTCAGAGTTGCTGAACGGAGTTTACAGCTGGCTCTCTGTTGCAAGGGCTTCTCTCAATGCAAAATGCCACCAGCAAGTTTTCATTTGAGCAGTGATGCTGTTGCCACCTCAGGGCAACCTGACTTAACTTGCAGTTGTGCATGGATGGTGTCAATGTTGGCTGTGTTCTGGTGATAAAATGACCAGGCTCTTTGGAAGAAAGCTATTGATTGGAGTGAAGATGAGGTTTGCATTTGAAAAAAAAACACAAAACAAAACCCAAGCTGGTTGTGAAATCAACTTAAGACATCACTGGCAATAAAAAAAAAAAATCAGTTTAAATCAGCTTTTGGGGGAAATTTCCTTGGCCCCTTGTATTGGCTAACACCATTTGATTTGCAGGAGGCAAAGACTACATCCATTTGGAAGTAGGAGAACTAAATCCATCAGCAGATTTTACTATTAGGTAATTGTTGTAATCTTGTCTTTTCTATGAAGTCAGCTCCTTATTCCTTGTAGGAAAAACCTGTCAGATGCCTAGAAAACCTTAGGAAAATTGCATTGTGTGCATGTGAAGAAGCTTTTTTTTTTTTCTTTTCCTTACCTGTTTTCTTAAGGGAACATTTTAAATGTGACATTTCCCTTCTAAAGTAGTTTTAAATTAAGGAACTAGATAGACTTTGTATAAAAGGCTAGGATTCTGTTTGTTGTGGAACCATTTACACTTCTAGGGCAGTTTCAGAAAGCAAAGGGTTTGGTTTACCTTCAAGGGGGACAATCTTGCAGGTGTGTGAAGATTCAGAAGTTGCAAAGCTCTGAAATGTCTTCTGCAAAGGAGTTGTCACTCTTCCTCTCTCTCATTGTTTACTGTACAATCTCCTCTGGGGATCCATGGAATCTGGGAGTCACTTGTGATGTCTCATGTTAGCTAGATGTATCACTAGTGGTGTTGAACTCTGATCTTAGGGAACATTCAGCCTTGTCCTCCTTCAGTGACACTTCTCTTCAAAATGTGAAGCTTTAGTACCAAATTGTTACAAAGCATTGGGACAGTCTTGTCCTTAAATAGATTTTATTGGATTTCAGAACATGTAGCATGACTCTGAAGGGTAGAATACTCTTTTATATATATATATATATATATATATGAATATATTAAAAACAAATGATAGAGACTTTAATACTAAGTATTTAGGGAATCAATGCTAATTTTAAGACTAGCAAAAAAAACTCATTTAAAGAAAACTTTTAGTAGGCTGACTAGGTAGAAAATAAGAGAATCTAGTCAGCCAGTTTGGAGAGAAGAGCTACTTAGAATTGTTTGCTTGCCTCACACCTTATAAAGTTGATTATTTGATAGAGCAGTGATTGCTTGAAGCAGTTGATGCATAGAAGCTAAATCCCAATTGAGATTTGGTTGAAAAGAACTTCGTTAGCTCCCAGGAAGTAAAGAAAGTTGAAGTATAAATCCACTGCTAAAGAGTATTGATTTTCTTCTCTCCTTCTGAAGGCTGTCAGAGAATGCTTTCAGGGTGAAAGGGCAATCTAACACCAAATTCTCCTGAAGACATCTGCTTGCTTTGCTTTCAGTTGGGAATACTAATGGCACTTGAGTTGCCTACAGCTGCATGTTTGTTCCAAGAGTGGCTCCTGGGTTTCCCCCAGAGGTGCAGGAAGGAAAGGGGACGTGGTGCCAGGTGGTTTAGGTAGTAGCAAGTCCCTTAGTTTACAGCCCTCAGAACTGAGGGGACAGGAGAAAGGCTGGAACACTTGCAGTTCTGCTGACAGCACCTTGTTTTGTATGGCTATTGGAGTAGTGAGAAGTAGATTTTTCACTATGTAGGGAGTAGTTTGTTTTTTTTTCAAATAATCATACAAAATTACCCCTTTCTAAATCCAAATCTGATTAAATTCTCTTGCAATCTTGTGGTTAGAGTACTGGAAGGAGCTGTGGAAGCTCTAGATGAGGAATGGATCCATGATCACTGTAACACTTGCTGATCCAAATGCAGTATTTATTGATACCCTTCTTTAAGCTTTGGGCTGAAAGTCTACACGTTGTAGTTTTACAATGAACAGGACCAGATTGTTGTCTCATTTGCAAAGGGGGTTGCAGCTACTGCTAGTTGAAGTTTTGTTAAGATAAATGTTGTTTAAAAAGCTTTATACCTGTTCACAGTTTTGGAAAAAAAAAAACCAACATAAAAATGCAGGCTTCCTTTTTCTTACCTTCAGTGAAAACTGGCTTCGAATCTTTGTAAATAGAATCCAGCCACAAAACAAAAGCATAAACTAGCACATGAAAAAACTGCAGCAAAGGCATCTTTCCTTACTCTTTTCCAAGGTGAAAGCTGAGGATTGTTAGAAATTCCACTTTGTTTTAATTGACATATTGGAGTTAACTGAGCCAAAGTGATTCTACATTCTCCATCAATCAGTTAGCACTTTGTACCATTCTCTCCAGTTTACAGACCATGTAGAAGTTGTAGCTGATGAACATTTTTGTGCCATTAAAGCTCTCACAAAGCTGGTTGTCTGCACTCACTGCGTCCTTCTTCTCCTTTCCTTTCCTTCTCTTGATTTTCACAGGGCTGCTTTGTGCAATGTTTTGTTGAAACTGTTGTGTTCTGGGTTATGTGAGCATTGAAGCTGCTGTTTAGAGACTGGAAGAAGCTTTGGGAAGATTGCTTGGGTTTTGTTTTCTTTGTGTAGTGACTTGGGATCATCATCAGCTTCTTTTCCTGAAGCACCTAATAAAACCATTTCCATTGTCAGCATTGTCTACCTGTGCCAAGTCCTCCAGCACCTTGTCCAGGAAGAACTTGGAAAGCAAAATAATGTAGTGGCATATGAAATGTAAAGTAGAATTGATGAGATTTTTGTATAATTGGTCAACTCTATTGTACTCCTTGTATTTCTCTGCTGTTTCCTAACTCTGTTCAATTTGCAGATTAAAGAACAAGGGACATAAACCCTATAATTGTTCATCTGCCTCCATCTTCTTGCTTCAGGAGCACTGGTGGTTTCATGGGGGAAGAGTTGTTCATTCTGAGTGGCAAATGTCATCATTCTGCCTCATTTTAGTCACCTAGTGATTCTTTTCCATGTTTTTAATGTAAAAATCCAGAAGTTGGTGAAAATGAGATTTAGGTATATTGTTACAAATCCTGCTTGTGCTTGGGACCTGTAGTAAAACTTAGACTTCCAGTTTTAGTACTACTTGGAGCCAGCTTTGGAGCACAGGGTTGTTGTGAGGAGGTTGGAGCAGATTTGTTTCTCTGGAAACACTTTGATTTACTAGATGTTGCAGAGAAAAAACTCATTGTGTGTTTCAAAGCTTTTTTTTTTAGTTGTAATGTGATGTTTTACAAAAGGAAATATAGAAGATAATAGTGCATAAGGCACCAGTATCCTGGCACTAAGATTATTCTGGCCCAATTCACATCTTGATGGAGTTTGAGGATTGTCTGCAAGTTTCTTTTTATTTAAGTAGGAGTGGTTCAAGTAAAAACTGAAGAGAAGGGATTTATTTGCATCCTTCTTTTAGAGCAGCATAGTGATATTGCTTATCTGTTCAACTAAATACAATAAAACTAGGCCCAGGAGCTGCCTGGGGTCTTGCTTTGCTCTGCAAGCAGCACCAAGGAGTGTTTCATGTTACATTCTGGGAAGGTTTCCCTCTCCCTTTATCTAACTAACACATGGAGGCATAGCTAAGGTAGTGATTCACTTGAAACTGAGAGGATGTTGAGCCCTACTTACACTCTGTTTTCAAACTTAACTGTATACCTATGAAAAGATGAGATTTTACTTAGAATTCTGTGGTTTATGGAAAAGTTCAATATCAAAATGTAGTTTATACATTTGTGTGTGCATACATGGGGGAAAAAAAAATCTATCTCCCAATGAAACTCTGATTCTGTGCAAGTGTTTGTAGGATCCTGGTCTTGTACTTGGTTATATATGAAGACTCCTTGGTGCTTTGGGTCTGGAAAACTGCAGGTGAGGTCTCTGCAGAGAGGCAGAATCCTAGAAT
>VWZO01019728.1:82435-95599 GCA_013396975.1 Bucco capensis | reverse complement strand
TTTTTTTAGGTGAGACACAGCATGTGCAGAGCTGGACCCACCCTTTAGTCCTAAGGTTCATCTGCCAGGGCCTAGCAAGCTTGGACGCTGGCAGCCAAGTCCTTAGGATGGAGGTTTAACCTCTTAGCTGGAAGGCCTTCCAGGGCTAAACGAGCTCCATCTGCCCGGGTTTGGAATCAGAGTTGTCCTTCTCCTAGGATGACTGCCAGAAGGCTAATGAGCTCATCCTACCCATGCAAGGATTCTAGGAACATGGGTATCACTGCCCACACTTTCCCGTGGGCAATGAGTTTAATGCTCCCTCTGCTGTGGGCACAGTTATGGCACCAGGGGCCACAGGAGACCACAAGGGATTGTCAGACTGTGCCTACCCCATGTGTATTCTGACAAATAATTAACCTTTCAGGAGCTTGATTAAGCAAGAAGTCTTTCTTTTCTTCCTCTTGAGTGGGGGGATTCTTCTTGGAGCTCAAGTTTCACTCACTGACTAGATTCCATACTGCTTCACTTTGAGGATGAATCTGGCCCAAGAAGAAGGGGAAGGTGCTTGAGTCCCCATCCCTGGAGGGGTTGAAGAGCCAGGTGGATGTTGGATTGGGAGGCATCATTTAGCAGGTTGCTAGGGCTAGGACAAAGGCTGCACTGATGAGCTTCAAGGTCTCTTCCAGCTGGAACTGTTCTAAGATTCTATGATTCTAAAGGGAGTAAAATAACTATTTGAATGGTTATATGAGCAGAGAAGAAGGTAGTGATATACACATTGGTACTCTTGGGATCAGACAGGCAAGTAAGGACTAGGATTTAGCCTAAAGATGCTTTTGTAAAGCATTTTATCCCAGCAGCCTGATCTTTTACTCCTTAGCTCTTTCTAGCTCTGCATCTTTTTCTTCTCTGCATAGTTCAGGCTGGGCTAACACTGAGTTTTGTAAGGCTCTCTAAAGCTTGTCAGAGGTGTCTGTAGGGAGCTGTGGGCTCAGAGCTATGATTTGGGATGAAGCTGATGAGAAAGCAAGGAGCAGCCTAGTTGCAGGTCAGCTTGTCAGATGTGGCAGGTGCAGGCAGCTTCCCAGAGCAGGCTGCAGAGGGAGGGCTAGCAGCTAGCAAGTGGAGCAGCTAATGGCTGCTGAAAGCACAGAACAAATGCAGTTATTTCTCTTCTGCTTGCCAGCCCACTGGGGAGCTTTGTTTTCTGCTCTTCAGCCAGTTTCTCAGTGACCATTTCAATATGGTGACATGGATTGCTCTCCCTTTCTCTTCCCTTGGCCAGGTAGCAATGAAGCAATGTGTCTGTGTTGCAGAAGCAAGCCCTGCTGTCTTCCCTGGCTTGCAGCTCCTGATGCTTCACAGTATCACAGAATCACAGAATGTTAGGGGTTGGAAGGGCCCTAGAAAGATCATCTAGTGCAACCCCCCTGCCAGAGCAGGATCACCTAGACCAGCTCACACAGCAATGCATCCAGGTGCCTCTGCAATGGCTCCAGACAAGGAGACTCCACAGGCTCCTGGGCAGCCTGGGCCAGTGCTCTGGCACCTGAACTGCAAACAAGTTTCTCCTCAGCTTAATACTAAACCTGCTGTGCTCCAACTTGCTCCCATTCCCTCTTGTCCTACCATTGGATGCCATGGAGCAGAGCCTGGCTCTCTCCTCCTCACACTCACCCTTCCCATATTTCTAAGCATTGCTGAGGTCTCCTCTCAGTCTCCTCTTGTCCAGGCTGAAGAGACCCAGCTCTCTCAGCCTGTCCTCCTAGGGCACATGCTCCACTCCTTTCAGGCTCTTGCTGGCCCTGGGCTGCACTCTCTCCAGCAGCTCCCTATCCTTGTGGAGCTGAGGGGCCCACAACTGGACACAGCATTCCAGGGGAGGCCTCCCCAGGGCACAGGAGAGGGGAGAAGAACCTCTCTGGCTCTGCTGGCCACGCTCCTCTTCATGCATCCTAGGATGCCATTGGCCTCTTGGCCACAAGGGCACATTGCTGCCTCATGGGCATCCTCCTAGCCACCAGCACTCCTAGAGCTTTTTCCCCAAGCACCTGCATTGTGCCATCCCTTCCCAGAGGGATCTAGACTTCCCTAGAAGCAAGAAACAGCTTTTCCTTTGTGTGTTTTCACAGCTGCTTGCAAACAGCTTGAGCCTGAGCAGCATCTCCTAATTATTCTCTGTCAATTAATGCCCTGATCTGGTTGTTCTTTGACTGGTGAACTCCTAAAATAGCTCTGATTCACAAAGGTAATGTTCCAAGAGCTTTCAGGAAAAGCTTTACATTCCTGTAGATTAGAGTTTGTTATGCTCTAGGAAGTGATTTTGGGGTACTTTGGGCTGCCTGAAGAAGCTGAAGCCTTTCAGGGAGCTGTTGTAGCCCCAGCCCCTGTGCATGCCTCTCTCTGCTGGCTGCTAGCAAAGCAGTGCAGGCTCTCAGCACCATTGCAGCTTGTCTCCAGGGCTTTAAAGCTCCCTGCAGCTGAGGCCTCTGGTGAGTGGCTTTCTCCTCCCCCTGTCAGAGTCTCTCTCTGACCAATGAAGGGAGGAAAATAGTTAATAAAAATCCCAATACCATCTTCTTTCCCTAATTCTCATCTCTCATTTCCTTGCCACAAACAGAGAGAGGAGAACCTGTGCCAGGCAATTTGATGCAGAGGTTTGCTGGAGGCAGGCACACTCATAGTCTAGGCCTCTGTCACATGGCTCAAGTTGGGAATCTTAATTGCTAAGCGCTTTGGAAAGCCTTCCTGTAAACACTTGGGAGTTTTTCCTGTCAGAATGGGCATCTGGCCAAGCAGTTTCTCTTCTGCACTCTCCCTTTAGCATCAGCCTTTCTGTTCTGCACATTCCCTTTAGCATCAGCCTTTCTGTTCTGCACATTCCCTTTAGCATCAGCCTTTCTCTCTGCACTCTCCCTTCAGCATCAGCCTTTCTCTCTGCACCTTCCCTTCACCATCAGCCTTTCTCTCTGCACCCTCCCTTCAGCATCAGCCTTTCTCTCTGCACCTTCCCTTCAGCATCAGCCTTTCTCTCTGCACTCTCCCTTCAGCATCAGCCTTTCTCTCTGCACCCTCCCTTCAGCATCAGCCTTTCTCTCTGCACCCTCCCTTCAGCATCAGGCTCTTCAGCAGAGCTCTCCTGCCAATGCTGTTGAGCACTGGGCTGCTCCCAGCTGCTCTTTCTGGGCCCAGCTGCCTGACTTTCCTTGCTTGAGGCCTGAGAAGGCAAAAGCAGGTGATGGCAGGGATCTGCTGCCCTGCAGTGCTGCAGCCTGCCTCTCAGACCTGCCCTTTCCCCCAGCAGCTGCAGCCATGCTGCTCCCTGGGGCTGGCTGCAGCACCTTGCTGCTTCTGCTGCTGTGCTCTTGGTGAGCTTGCTTGCCCTGATGTTGTTAATTCAGGGGTGAAGGGTTTGGCTTTATTCAGCTCTCCACAGAAGAGCTGCAGGTTTCAGGGCCTCTCCATCTCCTAGGGCAGGGATGAGCTGCCAGAAGGACTTGCCTGGCTGGGAGCCTCTCCTTTGCCTGTGTCTGAGCCAGCAGAGGGAAGGAGAGGGCAGTGCACAGAGTCAGCCCCTGGATGAATTGTTCTGCTAGGGCCTGACCCTCATGTGTTCAGATCTATCCGGGCAGAGCTGAGTGCAATGGAATGGTCTGAAGTTCTGGGATGATCTTTGCCTGAATTAGGCTGTTTCTTTCTTTTTATCAGTGGAAGTCTGATCCTTAAGTCCCTTCTGTTCCTTTGGCCAAGGCTTACTCCTGTCCTGCCCCCCTCTGAGCTTTAAGGTTAGATGGCCATGCAGGTGCTGCCTTGTCCTCTTGGAAAGACATCAGATATGCCCCAGAGCTGTTCCCTGTGGACAGCATTAAAGAACAGCAACCCCCAGAGTGGTTTGGAACTAGGTTACCAGGAGTGTCAAGGCCTTAGGTGATTTCAAAGGGTTGCTGAGGATTTCTTTCTTTTTAGAAGTGAAACCACATTTGTCCCTGAGGTGGAAGAAATCCTTTTTTCCTCTCAGACCAACCCTCCTGCAGGAACACTAGTTCCTTTTGTTAGTTCTAGAGAGAAAGCAAGACACTTCTTACCTCTGGGAATAAATAGCCAAGTGTGGCCTTTTCCAGGAGTTCCTCTTTCAGGATGACTTCCAAGTCTTTGACTGTTGTGATGCCATGGGAGAGAGAAAGAGAGAGAGAGAGACACAACTTGAGTTCAGGAGGGAACACACAAGAAGGTCTGAAGCTGCAGTGGGCTAAAGTAGGAGGAGAGATGTAGTGACCTTCAAAGTCAGGGCAGCAGTAGGAGATGATGTGGAGAAAGAACCAAACAGAAACAGCAAAACCATCTGGAGTCTGTCATAGAATCACAGAATCCTAGAACAGTTGCAGCTGGAAGAGACCTTGAAGCTCATCAGTGCAGCCTTTGTCCTAGCCCTAGCAACCTGATCAATGATGCCTCCCAAGGCAACATCCACCTGGCTCTTCAACCCCTCCAGGGATGGGGACTCCAGCACCTCCCTGGGCAGCCTGTTCCAATGGCTCACAACCCTTGCAGCAAAGAAATTCCTCCTAATGTCTAACCTGAACCTCCCCTGGGGCAATTTCCATCCATTTCCCCTTGTCCTAGCACTCTCCACTAGGGAGAACAGAGCAGTCCCTGCCTCTCTACAACCTCCCTTCAGGGAGTTCTAGAGAGCCAAGAGCTCTCCCCTCAATCTCCTCTTTTCCAGGCTAAGCAGGCCCAGATCCCTCAGGCTTTCCTCATTCCTAGCAATGACAATTTTGTGTCTTGAAGCCAACAGAAGCTTTAGGTGGTGAGGAGCTAGGAGCAGGCTCAGCCTGGCCATAGGGACCCAGTGCTGTAGGTTTGCACTTCACAACTAGAATCCAAACAGCTGCCCTGAAAACAGGAAGATCCTAGAATCCTAGAATGGTTTGGGTTGGAAGGGACCTCTGGAGCTCATCTAGTCCAACCCCCCTGCACTGGGCAGGGACATCCCCAACTAGATCAGCTTGCCCAGAGCCCTGGCAAGCCTCACCTGGAATGCCTCCAGGGATGGGAACTCAACCACCTCCCTGGGCAACCTGCTCCAGTGTTCCACCACCCTCGTGGGGAGCAACTTCTTCCTAATTTCTTTCTAAGATCATCAGCTCAGCAGAGCTCAGTTTTGGTGAAGAAGATGTAGCCACAATCAGAGTGCAGATTAGACCCATGGGCCTGGCTGGGGCTTGTGAGCAGGGGGGACAGCAGTGGGGCAAGGGACAAGTGGCAGCATAGGGAAGGTTTGTCAGCAGAGCAGGAACAGAAGGTGATCTGCAGCCATGCTACAGCACCAGAGCTGGAGAAGAGAAGGTCCTTCATTGTGCCACCAGAAAGGGGTGGTTTGTGCTGCTCAGGAGAGAGGGGAGAAAGGACTCTGGCTAGTGTGCTAAGTGCCCAAGAGTGATCCTAAGCTGGGCCCTCTGGGATAATTGATTAATTACTCTCCTTTTATTAAGCAATGTATTAAGTAGGGTTCAGTGCACTCAAACCTCATTAACTAGGGCAATCAGGGACAAGCACAAGGAGCACATGCAGTCTGAGTCTGCACAAGGGTTGCAGAACAGCCTCACCTAGCCACAAAAGCACTTGGAAACCCCAAATCAGGACACCCTGCAAGGAGCAGTGAAACCCCAAATCAGGACAGCCTGCAAGGAGCAGTGAAAACCCAAATCAGGACAGCCTGCAGGAGCAATGAAACCCCAAATCAGGATACCCTGCAAGGAGCAGTGAAACCCCAAATCAGGATACCCTGCAAGGAGCAGTGAAACCCCAAATCAGGACATCCTGCAGGAGCAGTGAAACCCCAAATCAGGATACCCTGCAAGGAGCAGTGAAACCCCAAATCAGGACAGCCTGCAGGAGCAGTGAAACCCCAAATCAGGATACCCTGCAAGGAGCAGTGAAACCCCAAATCAGGACAGCCTGCAGGAGCAGTGAAACCCCAAATCAGGACATCTTGCAGGAGCAGTGAAACCCCAAATCAGGATACCCTGCAAGGAGCAGTGAAACCCCAAATCAGGACAGCCTGCAGGAGCAGTGAAACCCCAAATCAGGATACCCTGCAAGGAGCAGTGAAACCCCAAATCAGGACAGCCTGCAGCCTGCAGGAGCAGCACAGCTCCACTACTCCTCTGTGTCTGGGAGAAGACCTTTGCTGCAGGACCATGTCTTTGGAAGTTAGGGAGACTGTCCAGAGGCATCAAGAAGTGGCAGCAGCTTGTTGTATCCTCCATGGGAAGGAGCAGGTGAGTTGTTTGGGACTGTGAGATCATAAGGAATAAAGTGCTGCTGAGCTGAATTCGGGCTGGGGGTTCCACCAGGGCAATGAGTAACACCAGGGTTGGGTAACTCCCTAAGAAAGCCACACCAATACACCTCCTCCCAGGGCTTTTTCATTAACAGCAGAGCACTGCCTGATGTTTAAACTGGATATTAGGAAAAAGTTCCTCCCCACGAGGGTGGTGGAACACTGGCCCAGGTTGCCCAGGGAGGTGGTTGAGTTCCCATCCCTGGAGGCATTCCAGGTGAGGCTTGCCAGGGCTCTGGGCAAGCTGCTCTAGTTGGGAATGTCCCTGGCCACTGCAGGGGGGTTGGACTAGATGAGCTCCAGAGGTTCCTTCCAACCCAAACCAGTCTAGGATTCTATTCTATGTGTCCACAAGCCAAAATGGGAGCAGGATCTTCTAAAGTCCTCCTGGCAGATCTTTGTCTGCATTGTCAGGAGGGGATTTGGAGCACTTTTGTTATCACACTTGGACTCATAATGAAAAGGTAGTTGATTTTAGCATGACTCACTGGACCACTTGCCACAGCCTTATGGGCATGAGTGCTTTGCAGTTGGAGAATCACAGAGTTGTCAGAGTTGGAAGGGACCTTAAAGCTCCTCTAGTTCCAACTGCCATGGGCAGGGACACGTGGCACTAGAGCAGCTTGCTCCCAGCCCCAGCCAGCCTGGCCTGCAANGCCTTTTCCAAGCGCACTGATAAAAAGAGGATAGCAGATAGCACCCTCGAGCCTGCACTATGGATTTTTTTAGGTGAGACACAGCATGTGCAGAGCTGGACCCACCCTTTAGTCCTAAGGTTCATCTGCCAGGGCCTAGCAAGCTTGGACGCTGGCAGCCAAGTCCTTAGGATGGAGGTTTAACCTCTTAGCTGGAAGGCCTTCCAGGGCTAAACGAGCTCCATCTGCCCGGGTTTGGAATCAGAGTTGTCCTTCTCCTAGGATGACTGCCAGAAGGCTAATGAGCTCATCCTACCCATGCAAGGATTCTAGGAACATGGGTATCACTCCCCACACTTTCCCGTGGGCAATGAGTTTAATGCTCCCTCTGCTGTGGGCACAGTTATGGCACCAGGGGCCACAGGAGACCACAAGGGATTGTCAGACTGTGCCTGGGTTGGAGCTCAGTAGCAGGGGCAGAAAGTGGTGGCTATTCCTAGGCCTCTCCTCAGGCTCCATGAGCTAGACAAGGCAACATTTGCTTGGTGACAAGCTGAAGGATCCTGTTGGATCTGCTGGTAGCTTGGCTCCAGCCTGGGAGGTGCAGAGAAGCAGAAAAGATGGATACAGCAATTAGGAGGAAGGCAAAGTCAGCTGACAAATTGGCTGGTTCCTTTCTTTCCCAGTCAGTTTGGAGTGACAAATGGTTTCATTTCTATGACTTCCTTACATTAAGCTGCAGCATGGCCAACTGGCTGGAGATCAGAACACACTCTGTGCATCTTGCAGCTCACATTTCAGTTGATGTGCTTTCTTTTGAGAGAGGTTCCTAGTGAATGCTGCTGTTGGTTCTAGTCTGTTAGGTCTCTGAAATGCAGAGTTAGCTGAAACCTAGCTGAAAGGATTACAGTGCAATTAAAATTCCTTGTCCTTTTTTCCCCCCCCTGCCTCACTCCCTCCCCTTTCTGGCACTCCTGTCTGTAGCATGGATTGTTCCTGCCTGGAAGATCTAATTAAGCTTGCAAGACTGAAATAGATGGTAAAGAGTTGGAGGTGGCCTTTTCAGTTCAGGAGGGCTGGAGCAGGAAAGCTGCATGATATCCTATTTATTTCACGGCCTGACATAATTTGCACTTGATGTGACACTTTGGAATGCCATAAATGTAGATAGGAATGATGTTTAATGGAGTCATATTGATTTAGAGCTTGAGAATGTGGCCTGGGCTTCCCCAGAATGGGATGAGCTGAGTCTAACTTGCTCTCTCTCCACAGAAAGATGCAGAGACCTTGGTTGGGATATCTTTAAGATCCCTTCCAACACTGACAATTCTGTTGTTTTTAGTGTATATTAACATCTCAGTGGGCTCTGCATCAGTTCTCCCTAAAAATTACAGTCAGATGTGATTTTGAACTCTCTAATAGTGGGTACAGACAATAGCAGCTTCTAGGAACAGGGAAGAGGTAACAGAGACAGTAAGCATTGTTTTGATTGGATTTGGCTTCATTTTCTTCTGTAAATCCTTAGATGTATCCACTGACACATCGGACTTGCTCTCAGGAACTCTGTTTATCCAAAGCAGCCACTGAGGAATCTCTCTGTGGAAGTTTGGGTCCATGTTGAGCACTCCTAGCCTGGCCTTAAGGAGAGCAGCTCAATCCTCTCCAGGGATAGGCACTCCAGCACCTCCCTGGGCAGCCTGGGACAAGATTAAATAACCCTTGCAGGCAAGAAATTCCTCCTTATATCTTGTATCTCATGGATCTGCTGCTGGGTGAGCAGATGTGGTTTCAGAAGAGGCTCAGGTTGAGGGGCACAAGCTGTATCAAGTGAACCAATGCATGTCCCTGCTAAAGATCTTGAAGTGGTGGCTACAGCCTTGTCACTCCCTGCCTTTGTCCTTCCCTTGGCAAACCTTGCAGACCCATCAGTGTGCCACACNCCCTCAGCATTGCAGTGTCCCTGCTCTGCAGCCTCTCCAGCAGTTCCCTGTCCTCCTTAAACAAGGGAGCCCAGACCTGCACCCTCAGAGTAAAAAAGTCCCTCCTGGCTACTAGTTTGTGCCCATTGCCTCTAGTCCTGTCCCTGGGCACCACAGCACAAAGCCTGGTCCCTGCCTGGGAGCTCCCAGTCCTCCTCTGCAAAGTAGCTCTAACAGGACTCCTTTCCTGCTTGGAGCCATTCCTTGGGCTCTGAAGATTGGGGCTGCTGAGGATTTGAGGCTCAGAGATCCCAAGTGCTGCCCCAGCTGTGCCCTGTCACTGCTGCTAGCTGACAGAGGAGTGAGTGGCAGCTCCTCAGCAGGGATGCTGCTCCCAGAGCTGCCTGCAGGGTCTGTGTGCTCAGCTCACACAGCAGCCTGCCTGCTGCTGCTGCTCTCTCTGCTATTTCTCACTGACCTCATGATGCAAAGGAGACCTCACAAGTGATGTCCATCTGAGGGCATTCTCCTCAGGGTTATTTATTTGATGTATTCCTTTAAGTCTTGTGTTGTCTGGGAGCAGAAATCTCTCAGTGGTGTGAAGAACAGGATGAACCCAAGGTGAAANGGGCCCACAACTGGACACAGCATTCCAGGGGAGGCCTCCCCAGGGCACAGGAGAGGGGAGAAGAACCTCTCTGGCTCTGCTGGCCACGCTCCTCTTCATGCATCCTAGGATGCCATTGGCCTCTTGGCCACAAGGGCACATTGCTGCCTCATGGGCATCCTCCTAGCCACCAGCACTCCGAGAGCTTTATCCCCAGGGCTCTTCTCCAACACATCAGTTCCCAGTCTGGACTGATCCATGGGCTTGTTCTTTCCCAGATGCAGGACTTTACATTTACCCTTGTTAAATTTCATCATGTTTCTCCCTGCCCATGTCTCTAGCCTGTCCAGCTCCAAGATCATCAAGTCCAACCATCAGCCTCTCATCTCAAGAGCTTGCTGATTGGTAAGCAAGGCAACAAGGCCTCTCCTGAAAGAAGGGCTTGCTGCAGCCCCCTGCTTTGTGCCAGGGGTTACTTCATCACCTGGACACTGAGTGGCTGGGGATGCTTGTCTTTTGTTTTCAGCTGGCTTCAGTGTTGTTTAAGCTGTGGAAGCTAAAATTCAGTGATCTGCAAGAAGCAGTACAGAGAGAGGAGGGTGTCTGGGTGAAGTGGAGCTGATGTGTGTGTGGCAGATGAAGGATGAAGAGAGCCAGAGCCCTTCAGGAGCTCCTCCTGCCCTCTGAAGAGCTCCCCTCCTGCATTCTGCTGCCATTGCTATAGTAACTTTCTGCCTCCTGATTTTGTTATGAATGGCAATGGGAAGAGCCTCCAGCTGATACCCTGCTGCTTCAAACATCCTCAAGGCTTGCTTTCATTTTTAACCCATGAAGGGATGGTGCTTTTTTAGCCAGGGCTTTCTTTGTGATCCTCTCTTCTCTTGCTATTGTCTCAGTGCCTTCCAACAGCACACCATGTGTTCATTATGCACCAAGGGGAGAAACTGGGAGCAAACAGCTTTCTCCAGGCCAGGAGCTGCCTCTGTGGACAGAGTGCTGGGCATTTTGGGGAGATGAAGCAGAGCCAGTGTGGAGTTTAGCAGCTACCAGGCTCTGAAGGCTGACTTTGTTTGCCTTTATCAGGCTCCAGGCATCCCTTCTCCAGACACAATGCAGCCCTTTTCCTTCTGCCAGCAAGCAATCCCTCTGGGACTGGCTGCTGCCATGGCAAACAGCAGCAGGCACTGGGGAAGCTGTTCTTTAACCAGTTGTGAGCACTGCTCTTTAACTGCTGTGTGGATGGAGCCCACAGAAGGGGAGAGATGCTCAGGCATTTGGGGATGCTGGGACGTGAATAGATTCAGGCATTGAATCCTGGGCTCAGCTTTGGGCTCCTCACTCCATGAAGGACATGGAGATGCTGGAGTGTGTGCAGAGAAGGGCAAGGAAGCTGGGGAAGAGTCTGGAGCACAAGTGAGGGCACTGGGCTTGCTTAGTGTGGAGCAGAGGAGGCTCAGGGGAGACCTTAGCTCTCTCTGCAACTCCCTGCAAGGAGCTTGGAGCAAGGTGGGGGGGAGCTGTCTATTCTCCCAAAGAGTAGGACAAGAGGAAATGGTTTCAAGTTGCACCTGGGGAGGTTCAGATTGGCTATTAGGAAGAATTTCATCCTCAAGAGGGTTCTCAAGCATTAGCCCAGGCTGCCCAGGATGGTGCTGGAGTCACCATCCCTGGAGGAGCAGCCTCCAGTCCTCTGCTTACCTCCTGCACACATCAGCAAAGCAAAGAGGGATGAGCAGAGCAGCCAGTGCACATTTCCCACTCTAATGCTAATTTGTTGGCTTCTGTTGAGGAAAAGAGATGATGAATAATTTGAGGGAGATTGTTCATTTGTTTGTTTATTTGTTTTTCCTCTAGAAGACTGGAAAAAACTGATCCAGATTAGAAACTACTTGGGCATTGTTGATCCTAGGAAGAATTCTCTCACGTTCTGGGGCTTCAAAGTGTGGAGCATTGAATCATCTGGGTGGTAGCTTAAATCCTCCTGCTGAGGGTATGCCATGTTTCTGGATAGGGGCTGGCTGCTTGCTGCAGGGATCACTTGGGAAATGGAGGTGTGATCCCTCTTCTGCATGCCAGGGGCAGTGTGGAAGCTACTGGAGGTGACATGTTTCTTCCTTAGAGCATTGTGGTCAGAGTTAGATGCTGCAGCCTGCTTGGTGGTTGCAAATGTTCTTACACTTGCAGTGGGGCAGTGCTGGGAGCCCTGGGGCATTCCCTGCCTCTCTCTGTCTTCCAGAAGTCAAGCTTAGGGATGACAAGCTAGAAGGGGAGAGACTTTTCAGCTGCTCTGATTGCAGTATGGCAAAGGGGAATGGATACAAGCTGAAGGAGGGAGAGCTGGGTCTCTTCAGCCTGGACAAGAGGAGACTGAGAGGAGACCTCAGGAATGGTTAGGAATATGTGAAGGGTGAGTGTGAGGAGGAGAGAGCCAGGCTCTGCTCCATGGCATCCNGCTGGGGAAGGACTTGTTAGGCTGTCAGGGAGTGCTAGGACTAGGGGAATGGATCCAAAGTAGAGGAGGGCAGCTTGAGGTTGGCTGTTAGGCAGCAGTTGTTGGCCAGGAGGGTGCTGAGCCACTGTGCCAGGTTGCCCAGAGAGGTGGTGGCAGCCCCAGCCCTGGCAGTGTTGCAGGCCAGGCTGGCTGGGGCTGGGAGCAAGCTGCTCTAGTGCCACGTGTCCCTGCCCATGGCGGCTGGAACTAGAGGAGCTTTAAGGTCCCTTCCAGCCTGGGCCATTCTAGGATTCTATGATTAGCAAAACTGGCTTGGCTCTGGCATTGTCCATGCTGGAGATTTCTGGTGCTTCCAGTGTGAGGCCTTTGTGGATAATCTTGATGCAAGTGTGGGAAGTGAATAGCAAACCCATCATGCTTAAAATGGATCTGAACTCTTGGTCAAAATGGTTGAGAGAGAATTTGGAGTCTTTTGAAAGGGTTAAAATCTTCAGGAAAAGCTACAGTTCTTCATTTTGAAGTCCAAATGATATCTTTCTATGGCAACATTTCCCTTGAGCCTATGAAAACTACCTCTCACCCTTCAAACCCAACCCCAAGGAGATGTTTCCTCTCAGTCTGAGAGGAACTGAACTTTGTTTATCATTATTTCCTGCTGACCTCAGATCATTAAAGCAAGCTCCCAGCATCCAAGGGGAAACATGTCACCCAGAGCCTGACCCACTGCTGCTGTTCTGCTGGAGGAGCTACTCATACTCTGCTTTTTGCCTCTATTTCAACAAGCCTGGCTGATGTGAGACAAAGATTCCCATATGCCCAGCCCATGTTGGAGCCTTTGCATCTTGTACTTGTTTGGAAAGAGCAGCACTAAGTGTTTGTGGCTGTTAAAGCAAGATCTGAGCTGCTCCTCTCCCTTCCTGTCTCAGTGTCCATGCAGGGAAGCACTCAGCCTGCCCTGGCATGGCTGCACTTGCTCATCCTCATGGATCCTTTCCAACTCAGGACATTCCATGGCTGGAGCTGTGCAGGGAGAGCCTGGAGGAGGAGGAAGAGGAGAAAGGAGGAGGGGGAGGAGAAGGGAGGAGGAAGGAGGAGGAGGAGAGGGAAGGAGGAAGGGAGGAGGAGAAGGAAGGAAGGGAGGAGAAGAAGGAAGGAGGAGAAGAAGGAAGGGAGGAGGAGGAGAAGGAAGAATAAGGAGAAGGAAGGAGGAGAAGAGGGAAGGA